>CM041776.1:129535752-129734560 GCA_023374045.1 Limonium bicolor | reverse complement strand
GTTAGCCACCCACCTGGCTAACAAGGCTCTACTACACAACGTACCGGTCTGACGGGCTAATTCCCGACGACTATACATTGTTATTCCTTTCCATTAACCAACAACAACACACCCCATATCACTATACCGAGTATTTATAAACTGGTGCCGACAACAATATCGGTCTTACTACACCTACTGCATATATATACTTAAATGGATACCCATGTACAATTCTACCCCGTCTTACTCTCGGACGGCTTCCAGCTCTCTGTACCTGAAATAAGAAAAGAAGAGAAAGGGGTGGCCCCAAGGGGCTCAGCACCTTTGCTGGTATGGTATCCCGCAGCCCGCATGCTATCGGGCCACGCACAACTAATTGTCGTCTTAGCATGCATTGATTATATTTAAATCATGCATGTGACATAACACACATCACTAACATTTCGCCTCAATGGGCTCAACAACGGATCTATATCCTTACTTAATAAGTCACTCCGGTATTCATCATGCCTAGAGTATTCCTCCTCTGATGGAGCTACTTCCTTAATAGGCACATACCCTTAAATCGGGTTATCCTAAACGCCTCTTATCACAAACTGGGAATCATATCCATGATCCACACACACACATTATACACACACTTCACGTTATACAACACACTCACATTATACAACCTACAACATACACTACATACACACTTAACAATACTTGCACGTTACTACGTACACAACAATAATACCACAATGAATACTGCATCATAACAAAACACATAACATAACGGGAAGGGTTCTCTTAGGAACCGACCCCAAACATTGTTTACAACACTGGTGAGCTAGAGAATGTTGCCAGTCTCATGATAAGCTCGTTATACAATACAACAACACTCATGACCGTCCTAATAGTTGGACGAGTAACTTAAGTTTAAGGCGGTTCGGGTTTGGAGGCCCTAACACACCACACAACACAGGTTCCCACTAAACCGATCATAAGTCAGAATAGGTAAGCTTTGGAGTAAGCTATGGGAGATCATAACCCGTGAGGGAAACAACCATAACAAAGAGAAGGGTAAGGCTAGGAAGGATACCCTCTCCCAAACAACGCGCGACCGGCCAAACCGGATTCCTCACTACTGTTAGTACAATACTTACTTTAGACAATACTTAGAACCCCACTATGGAGCCTGTCACTAACAACTCATACAGTATTACAACTGGGTTAAACATACAAGGGAATCCCTACATTCACATACACATATCACACAATTAACACACGCATAGCCGTGGTTAGTACGTCCCATGGTACGGTCGTTTACTCCGAATACCGAACTCTCAAGTGATCCTAGACTCAGTTAACTAAGGTTAACACTGCCGAGGTTAAATGGTATCGGAGTTGAACACGCCACATAAATGAATTACTGTTAAACTCATTACATGTTTAATCTTACAACTGGCAACATACAGAAAACACATTGGCATACAAGCCGGTGTAATCCGGTAGGACGCAGGTTGCAAGAAAACCATACCTGTCACCGGAGTCCACTTACCACGTCCACTTATGTTCCTCGAGCAATCCTCGAACAACTGTTAACATCACATTGTTTTTTTTATTAACATCGGGTTTGCTTGATCATTTAATGTCAATGCTTAATTTTTCCCGTTAACTTGTACATAACTTAACATTTTTAACTTGTTTACTCTCACATTTTAATACAACTTTTAACCCACTTAGGTGTCATTAAAACTCCCCTAACATGTCCTCACATCCTTATAACATCATTACATACCAATCCCCATCATCACAAATCATTTCATAACCTTAAACCATGTTTTTGGTCCGACCGACCCACGACCGACCCACATCTGGGTCGGTCCATTACAGACCCCTTTTTACTTCCTTACAAACATGCCCGTCCGACCCACGTCCGACCCCCATTCTGGGTCGGTCCATGTGCGAACATTATTCCACCTTTGAAACCTGACCGACCGACCCCTGTCCGACCCACCCTTTTGGGTCGGACCATTACCGAACATTTCCTAACATAAAACAGAGGCTCGACCGACCCACAAACTGGGTCGGCCCCTGGGTCGGTCGCCTTCTAAACTTACCAAAACTTTGCCAATCTTCACCAAACTTCTCCTAAGGCCTCTTAATGTCTTCTAACATCATTGGCACTTCAAACACACCCTTAAGATATTCTTAAACACTCACAAATTATTTTCCTATTCCTCAAACCTTTACTTACATCTCCACAAAATTCCTAACACTTACATGTTTTCTCCTTATGATTTTAGGTGGCATTCACCTATAATGACCACAACACTAAGGTGTTTTTCTACACCCTTATCATCATCCCTCAACTTCTTTTCTTACTAACTAAATCTCCTTTCACATCAACCCAAACATCACTTGTTCCTTGAACATCAACATTACCTAACCTTAAACAAACTCCTCCAAGACTTACACACTCCACTAAACCACATTGAATTCCTAGAACTTCAAAGACAACACCTAAGTCCTTGCATCACTCTAGACCACTTAATACATGTTTTCTTCTCTAGTAATCATTCATTCACCTTTGACACTTCCTAGTTCACCAAAACTTCCTTAAACACTTAGAACTTCTTACACATTTTCCCAAATTGGCCATAACTTCTCGTATACACTCACATCCAAACACTTAGGTTTTCACCTTATTTCACTCAAGAACACCTAAATCCATCAAACACATTCTTATACACAAACTTCCACATCAAGCACTACATCACAATATAGTGCATAACTTAAATTGCTTGCACTAGGCCCTTAAATTGCATAACCTTAACACTGAATTTCCCACATAATAATGCCTTTGACTGCAAATACATACACCAAAACATATGTTTCTTTTCTAGTCTCCTTGAGAACATTTTGCTAGGTCACTCACCATTGGCTCCTAGGTATTTTATCAAGCAAATCAAGCTCATTTTCCTAAGGCATTTAAACTACATTGAGATAGTTTTTACCTCTTTTTCCTCACAAATTCTTTCTTGGTTCCTTGTAAACCGGTGGGGTGTTTGGTTGTTTGTCAACTTCTAAAAATTATACAAACAACATAATGAGTATTCAAGCATTATGCTTCATCTCATGTAAACCCTAGTTACACTATTGTTTTAACACATTAAGGTAATTGTTTTACCTTGGAATGGAAGAGAACTTGAAAAGTATCAAGAGAGGACTCCTCCTAGCCCTTGGAAGATTCAAATGAAGCTAAACAAGCAGATAAATACACCATTGTGAGGGAATTTTCGGACAACATGTAAACATGGAGGAAACTTGATTTTTCTTTGAGTTTCCTTACCTTGAAGCAAAGGAGAACAAGAATATGTGAAAAGGTGAGCTCAAGCTCCTCCCCTGGTGGTTCTCTGGCACCGAAATGGAAGTTTTGAAGCTTTGAAGAGACAAGATTGTAGAGCTTGGCTTAACTAAGAGAATGGTGGTGTTTGTTTTTGATTTGGTTAAGTGAGCTAGATTTTACATGTGGTCAAAGGTAGACTTCCATGGTGGTGATATATTACCGAGAGAGAACAAGAAGAAGAGAGAGAAGAGAATGTGGAACCGTGTGAAATGAAGGAAGGAAGAATGAAGATAGAATTTGCTTTTAATATTTAAGCCTTAAAGCAATAGTAACTATGAGTCACATTTATTTACTTAACAAGTTAACATGCTGGTGACTCCTCTCTACAAAAACCGGCCACCATTATGCCTAGGAGGGTGTTTTGGTCTTTGTTGACCAATTTAATCACTTATACATTATATTACAACTAGTTATAAAAGTCACTATTCACCTAAACAAGGCACATAGAAGTGAAATTTTTGATTTCCACTAATATGGCCGCCCAAATGTGATACTATATAGTACACATGTTAATTAAAGAGTAATGATGGACATTAGCCATTCAAACTCATTTACAAGACAATTTTTCAAAAACGTGCTTTAAGACTCCTTAAAGCACATTTTGTGTTTTAACTTGTTTTCAAGCTTGGTTTTCTTTAGTAATTGATTTAATTGTTCATTAACATATAAACAAAGTATAGGTATGACCATTAGGTCTTATACACTTCCTCCCAAGCTTAGAGCACTTTTGCTCATATTGACTTAAGGTATTACCTTGTGTTTTGTTTGGTTCATTGTCTACCAAGTTTCTTAAGGACTTATTTAGCCTTATTAAATCATAATTAAATGTTATCAAGTCTTGGTAGGCTCTTTGGGTCCTAACCAAGTTCACTCATAGCTTAGAGCATGTTTTTGCTCAAACTGTGTCTTAATGCTTTATTGCATTTCTTATGTTTAAATTGTTCCTGTTGTTACTAAGGCACTTTTAGCCTTTACATACCATATTTGATATTTAAACCACATATCAAGTTTGGGGTATTTCAATCTACCCCCCTTAAAAGAACTTCGTCCTCGAAGTTCACACTTTTCACATATCATTCAATTGAACACCGGAATCACTTGCAAATAAACTTCTATAACCAACACACTTCACATCACACCTCGGACTTGGTGGTCCGGGCAACATTCACATCCATACATAACATGACATATCCAAATGATAACCTCGGACTCTATGGTCCGGGTATCTTAACAACACTTACCATACATAACAACCCCTTTGACTCACTGGTCTTGGGTAACATAACAACATTTGGACACATAGGTCCTGATAACATAACAGTCTTTAGACACATAGGTCTATGTAACACCACCATTTAGACTCATAGGCCTTGATAGTATTCACTTTAAGAAACCAAGTCAAAACAACATTCATTACACATACCACACAAATGTCAGAGCATGTATAGCAATCAAAATATCCTTGATATACACTGTGATCCCGCAGAACACGGTCGCGATGGACACCTTCCGTCCCGTGCCTTTAGGAGGTAAAACAATCACATAAGTTTAAAATTTCCTTGTGAGGTTAAGTAAGAAGACTTTAATTATTAAAGTATCCATCACGTTTTATAAATACCATTTAAATCCTTTGAAAACACACACCTCCAAGTCCAACTTAAGCTTTTTGCTTCTTTCATTAGCGTGGTTATTTGTGACCACTTATAGGGAGTTTCAAGAGTCATCCAACCCTGATGTGATCAGCATCAGTGTTGAACTATCCTTCCACCCCAATTTGTGTTCGGTTTCCCTTGATCACATGCAAATCAAGTTCCACTCCCACTTCACTTTCAAGCATCATGTAAATCACTCATTTCCATTTTCTATCTTCTGAATCATTCTAGTCATGATCACAACATCTCCAAAGGATAGAACTCCGTCTATCAGTTACCTCCATTCACTTTTAGTCCTTTGCCTAGGGAATCTTATTCTCACTAGGTTCTATGTCGGTATCATGCCTTCATGCATCACTATTAATATACATATATATATATACATTATTTTATCAAATACAACACACCTGATTTTACATTTATACACTGTCGGGCTTTTGTTCCCCGGGGTTTTATCTACTCCCCAACTTGTACAATCACACACAACTGTTAACAACACACACACACTTATCACAATGTATTCGCATCTTCTGTGCGCAATTACCACAATTAAACCATGAATGAATGTGTATGTTTACGTAACACACCACCAATCATCAAAACAAACAATAATTTTGTGCTATGCACAATATGAGTCACATACACTACGTACACTTGTACGGTTATACACCAAGTGGTTTTGCGCTCTACCCCCTTAAAAGGGATTACGCCCACGTAATCAATCACTAAACATTAACTTAAATGTTTTGCCGTCGTGAAGTATCTTAACTTCCACGCGGTCTATTACACAATGGATTCTGATTAGAGGATCTTAACCATATTAGCGGTTTAGTCCCTAAACCAAGAATTCGCATTGGAGTTATAACTCATAACCGGTTTCGTCCTGGCCTGTGAGGCTTTTAGGCATTAACATTAGCCATTCACTCATGTTCACCATGTACATTCAACACTTGAATCACTGGCTCACTAGTTTCTGCTGCGAAACTCAACTGTAGAGCTTAATTGCTCCATTTTATTCTACTGTATTGTACATCCCCAATTATCACCTTCATCTTGGTAACAATGGTTTCGCAACCGACGCACGGTATCTTTACCGTTAGCGAATTCGGCGAGTTATAACTTTCTATCCACTTCCATAACCATTACGGTGTATACAGTTATGTATTTCACAATGATTGACTTTCCCTTCCGGCTTATTCGGTTGAGATTGAGCTACTACCTAGTGTGTAGTGCTCTCTCAGCTATTTCCAACATTTGGGGTATATTCCATACCGATATTTGGCAGTTAGTGCTACTGTAGTCACTTACTGTTAATCATGTCACCACATTTGATTTTGTACAAGTACTCTTTCATTGGTGTGGTCTTGCATTTCCTATGCATCGGCCATTATAACATTATTTGTCCACAATCAACGTGTTTCCAATTCCTAGCTATCTCATTCGATCATTACTGCGCAAGAGCAATACCAAAACACTCAGTCATACGAGTGCAGAGGCGTAAAGTCTCGACAGTAAATCCCTTATGCGATTCGCCATGGAATTCACACTGAGTTCCTCATCACACAATACCTACCACTGGCTTATTGCTCAGTTTGTTTAACATCACTCATCTTGCATCTCCACTTACGTTATCGTTTAACAACATTTATACAACGTCGCTTGTTGCGCACCGTGCTCTTACTCCCTGTATAACATCAACTTATATCGTATCTACTGTCACCTCAACTTCCACACATAAATTTACATTATTCACATTATGGTTCATCCCTCATTTGTATCTACTGTCACCGTGCTCTGATACCACTTTTTGTAACACCCCATCCCAACAATACATACTTACAACAAACTGCAGCGGAAGAACAACCTCATCACATACTATACTTGTTGGTGTTACACGCCGTTAGCCACCCACGTGGCTAACAAGGCTACACATACACAACGTACCGGTCTGACGGGCTAAATTCCCGAGCGATACATGTTATTCCTTTCCATTAACAACAACACAACAACACCATATCAACTATACCGAGTATTTATAACTGGTGCCGACAACAATATCGGTCTTACTACACCTACTGCATATATTACTTAAATGGATACCCATGTACAATGTCTACCCCGTCTTACTCTCGGACGGCTTCCAGCTCTCTGTACCTGAAATAAGAAAGAAGAAAGGGGTGGCCCCAAGGGCTCAGCACCTTTGCTGGTATGGTAATCCCGCAGCCCGCATGCTATCGGGCCACGCACAACTAATTGTCGTCTTAGCATGCAGTTGATTATATTTAAATCATGCATGTGACAATAAACACACATCACATAACATTTCGCCTCAATGGCTCAACACGGATAATTATCCTTACTTAATAAGTCACTCCTGGTATTCATCATGCCTAGAGTATTCTCCTCTGATGGAGCTACTTCCTTAATAGGCGACACATACCCTTAAATCGGGTTATCCTTAAACGCCTCTTATCACAAACTGGGAATCATATCCATGATCCACACACAACTTATACAACACACTTCACGTTATACAACACTTCACATTATACAACCTACAACATACACTACATACACTTAACAATACTTTGCACGTTACTACGTACACAACAATAATACCACAATGAATTGCATCATAACAAAACACATAACATAACGGAAGGGTTCTCTTAGGAACCGACCCAAACATTGTTTACACACTGGTGAGCCTAGAGAATGTTGCCAGTCTCATGATAAGCTCGTTATACAATAACAACAACACTCATTACCGTCCTAATAGTTGGACGAGTAACTTAAGTTAAGGCGGTTCGGGTTTGGAGGCCCTAACACACCACACAAACACAGGTTCCCACTAAACCGATCATAAGTCAGAATAGGTAAGCTTTGGAGTAAGCTATGGGAGATCATAACCCGTGAGGGAAACAACCATAACAAAGAGAAGGGTAGGCTAGGAAGGATACCCTCTCCCAAACAACGCGCGACCGGCCAAACCGGATTCCTCACTACTGTTAGTACATACTTACTTTAGACAATACTTAGAACCCCACTATGGAGCCTGTCACATAACAACTCATACAGTATTACAACTGGGTTAAACATACAAGGGAAATCCCTACATTCACATACACATATCACACATTAACACACGCATAGCCGTGGTTAGTACGTCCCATGGTACGGGTCGTTTACTCCGAATACCGAACTCTCAAGTGATCCTAGACTCAGTTAACTAAGGTTAACACTGCCGAGGTTAAATGGTACGGAGTTGAACACGCCACATAAATGAATTACTGTAAACTCATTACATGTTTAATCTTACAACGTGGCAAACATACAGAAAACACTTGGCATACAAGCCGGTGTAATCCGGTAGGACGCAGGTTGCAAGAAAACCATACCTGTCACCGGAGTCCACTTTACCACGTCCACTCATGTTCCTCGAGCAATCCTCGAACAACTGTTAACATCACATGTGTTTTTTTATTAACATCGGGGTTTGCTTGATCATTTAATGTCAATGCTTAATTTTTCCCCGTTAACTTAGTTACATAACTTAACATTTTTAACTTGTTTTACTCTCACATTTTAATACAACTTTTAACCCACTTAGGTGTCATTAAAACTCCCCTAACATGTCCTCAACATCCTTATAACATCATTACATACCAATCCCCATCATCACAAATCATTTCATAACCTTAAACCATGTTTTTGGTCCGACCGACCCCCGACCGACCCACATCTGGGTCGGTCCATTACAGACCCCTTTTACTTCCTTACAAACATGCCCGTCCGACCCCGTCCGACCCACCACTGGGTCGGTCCATGTGCGAACATTATTCCACCTTTGAAACCTGACCGACCGACCCATGTCCGACCCACCCTTTTGGGTCGGACCATTACCGAACATTTCCTAACATAAAACAGAGGCTCGACCGACCCACAAACTGGGTCGGCCCCTGGGTCGGTCGCCTTCTAAACTTACCAAAACTTTGCCATCTTCACCAAACTTCTCCTAAGGCCTCTTAATGTCTTCTAACATCATTTGGCACTTCAAACACACCCTTAAGATATTCTTAAACACTCACAAAAATATTTTTCCTAATTCCTCAAACCTTTACTTACATCTCCACAAAATTCCTAACACTTACAATGTTTTCTCCTTATGATTTCTAGGTGGCATTTCACCTATAATGACCACAACACTAAGGTGTTTTCTCTACACCTTATCATCATCCCTCAACTTCTTTCTTACTAACTAAATCTCCTTTTCACATCATACCCAAAACATCACTTGTTCCTTGAACATCAACATTACCTAACCTTAAACAAACTCCTCCAAGACTTACACACATCCACTAAACACACATTGAATTCCTAGAACTTCAAAGACAACACCTAAATCCTTGCATCACTCTAGACCACTTTAATACATGTTTTCTTCTCTAGTAATCATTCATTCACCTTTGACACTTCCTAGTTCACCAAAACTTCCTTAAAACACTTAGAACTTCTTACACATTTTCCCAAATTTGGCCATAACTTCTCTTGTATACACTCACATCCAAACACTTAGGTTTTCACCTTATTCACTCAAGAACACCTAAAATCCATCAAACACATTCTTATACACAAACTTCACACATCAAGCACTACATCACAATATAGTGCATAACTTAAATTGCTTGGCACTTAGGCCCTTAAATTGCATAACCTTAAACACTGAATTTCCCACATAATAATGCCTTTGACCTGCAAATACATACACCAAAACATATGTTCTTTACTAGTCTCCTTGAGAACATTTTGCTAGGTCACTCACCATTGGCTCCTTAGGTATTTTATCAAGCAAATCAAGCTCATTTTCCTAAGGCATTTAAACTACATTGAGATAGTTTGTTTACCTCTTTTTCCTCACAAATTCTTTCTTGGTTCCTTGTAAACCGGTGGGTGTTTGGTTGTTTGTCAACTTCTAAAAATTATACAAACAACATATGAGTATTCAAGCATTATGCTTCATCTCATTGTAAACCCTAGTTACACATATTGTTTTAACACATTAAGGTAATTGTTTTACCTTGGAATTGGAAGAGAACTTGAATAAGTATCAAGAGAGGACTCCTCCTAGCCCTTGGAAGATTCAAATGAAGCTAAAACAAGCAAGATAAATACACCATTGTGAGGTGAATTTTCGGACAACATGTAAACATGGAGGAAACTTGATTTTTCTTTGAGTTTCCTTACCTTGAAGCAAAGGAAACAAGAATATGTGAAAAGGTGAGCTCAAGCTCCTCCCATGGGTGGTTTCTCTTGGCACCGAAATGGAAGTTTTGAAGCTTTGAAGAGACAAGATTGTAGAGCTTGGCTTAACTAAGAGAATGGTGGTGTTTGTTTTTGATTTGGTTAAGTGAGCTAGATTTACATGTGGTCAAAGGTAGACTTCCATGGTGGTGGTGATATATTACCGAGAGAGAACAAGAAGAAGAGAGGAAGAAGAGAATGTGGAACCGTGTGAAATGAAGGAGGAAGGAAGAATGAAGATAGAATTTGCTTTTAGATATTTAAGCCTTAAAGCAAATAGTAACTATGAGTCACATTTATTTACTTAACAAGTTAACATGCTTGGTGACTCCTCTCTACAAAAACCGGCCACCATTATGCCTAGGAGGGTGTTTTGGTCTTTGTTGACCAATTTAATCACTTATAACATTATATGTTACAAACTAGTTATAAAAGTCACTATTCACCTATAACAAGGCACATAGAAGTGAAATTTTTGATTTCCCACTAATATGGCCGCCCAAATGTGATACTATATAGTACACATGTTAATTAAAGAGTAATGATGGACATTTAGCCATTCAAACTCATTTACAAGACAATTTTTCAAAAACGTGCTTTAAGACTCCTTAAAGCACATTTTGTGTTTTAACTTGTTTTCAAGCTTGGTTTTCTTTAGTATTGATTTAATATGTTCATTAACATATAAACAAGGTATAGGTATGACCATTAGGTCTTATACACATTCCTCCCAAGCTTAGAGCACATTTTTGCTCATATTGACTTTAAGGTATTACCTTGTGTTTTGTTTGGTTTCATTGTCTACCAAAGTTTCTTAAGGACTTATTTAGCCTTATTAAATCATAATTAAATGTTATCAAGTCTTGGTAGGCTCTTTGGGTCCTAACCAAGTTCACTCATAGCTTAGAGCATGTTTTTGCTCAAACTGTGTCTTAATGCTTTATTGCATTTCTTATGGTTTAAATTGTTCACTGTTGTTACTAAGGCACTTTTAGCCTTTACATACCATAATTTGATATTTAAACCACATATCAAGGTTTGGGGTATTTCAGTGCCATAACGAACCGTCATTTTATAACCTTTTTCAAAGCATTTCGTAAAAACACGATTTTCCAAAAAAATGAATTTTCAAACAATAATCCGGTTTTAAACCCATTCATCTTGTTATATTTACTTATCTTATTATTTACACTCCATAATTTCATGCCATTAGACTAGTCTTCTCTTTTTCCTTGTATACTTTCTTTTAAGCTCGTAGCATTTTTAGAGGAGTTATCCAGTTGAAATTAGGGCTCTTGTATTATTTCTCGCATGAACATAATGAAATCTGACATAGTGTGACTGGCTAAGTGCACATAGAGGGTGTCGGGAATACCGAGTTCGAATCTGAGTAATAGCTGAACACGTTTTTACCTATGAGTATGGGCAGATTTATTTTTTTTATTATTATTTTTGGTTGTTGTTTGTGTCGGTCTACTGGTAAGCACAGATTGAAAAAAAAAAAGAGAGAAGACACTACAATATGGGCCTTGTTTTGAGAAAGCCGATGACACCCCTTTCCCCAAACATTCTCTCCTGCCGTTCCCGATCTTGAAAAACGATCATCACTCCATCACCATACTCCTTGGTCGGTCTTTTTTCTCGATTCGCCATCTTCATTCTCGAACCTCCCCTTCTTCACCGACCTTTTCTTCATCCGCCTCGATTCTCTTCGAGCCCTTCATCTTGATCTCCTTCCCACTGCTAAAATCTACCGACATGCATGCTCAATCTTCAACCCTTTTCTCCTCAACCCTCCTTCTCCGCTAAAGAAAAATCACACCCCCATACTCCTCATCTTCTTCTCTGCTAAAACCCAGCCGGCTCTCTGATTTTCTGCCCATTCTTCTTCCAATCGATGAACCCCCGCCTTTTTTTCCAGTCCCCTTAGCCTAACTTCGAACGAAGAACACGAAAGCTCCACACTTTTGAATCCAAAGAAATCAAATCCAGAAGCAAATGCCACCTTCTTCCTCGATCGATCAATCGTTTCCGTCTCGTACACCTCCCACTTGTCTCTCATACTTCTCCCATCTTCTTCCTTCCTCCAGTCGACAGTAGCCCCTCACTTTCATCTCCTCATGAAATCCCTAGCTTATCAACGACTTCTGAAGTGCCGCCTCCACTGGACACTGCATCGTTTCTCCCCAGTCTCGATGCCTCAATCGAACCCGGCTCTGTGATCTATTGCAGCGATCCATTAATCTCCTCTCGAAGTCTGCCGACCTTTGAAAATTGCAGCACAAGAACTTCTATGGGTGATATCGTAGTCCCGTTTAATCTCTGATAGGGTTTTGCTGGAGTCTCCACACTTCTTCAATCGGCCACTAAGGAAATCTCGGGTCCTTCGTGACCTGTTCACCAGGGGAATCCAACTCTTCCCTCTTCTCATTCTATCTTCATTTCAATCTTTGCAATTTCGCTTATGTGCTACGTTGTTGATTTTTGCAGGTCAACCCAAGCTTGGGTCGGTTCCATTTTTGCAGCACCTCTGGTGCTCTAATTTTGGCCTAACTGATTGTGGGTACGGGCCTAGATGAGCATGGTTCTGTTGGAGGTGCATCTTGTCTGCACGAGCTAAAACTGTCACGTACCATGTTCACCGGGATGTAGATTGAGCTTGGCATGTATGAGCGAGTGACGAGAATGTCGGGCACCAAATCCGCCTAGTTTATTAACATCAGGCTCGCTTTCTGTTAATTTTAATCATCCCTCTCTTTCGTATAATCATGCTGTTGCTGTGAAAGTACCTTGCATCTTTAGCTTAACTGGAAAGGATTATCTGTTTGACCTGCTCTTGATTAAAACAGAATGAGGTGGGTTAGTTTTGTTTCCCTCAGTTAACAATAAGACATCAGTCGGAATGTTTAAAATGAATTTACAAGCTTGAGTTTGGGTTTCATGATCATCACGGTTTGTTTGAGGTTTGGGCTTAGGCTCTTAAAGAGCAACAATGACAAGCGCAAGTTAATATTCATATTCCTGCAGTTTTCAATAATCTGAATTAGTAATTTGGCCCATGATTCATCAAACCGATCACTAAGATGAGCTAAGCAATTATTCGAGTCTGAAGTTCACTATATATATGTCGGTTACCTTTATCGGTTTTTTATCTCATCTTATTTGCTTCCTTCACATGCTATTCGTTATAGTTTAAGTTGGCAATTTTTGGGCCCAGCCCAATATAGAGGCCCAAGGCAATAGGAAACCCTAGACAGCCCATTAGGTTACCATCTTTGTAGGCCTTTGAGGCCCATTTTAGAAAAGCTCTAGGTTTGGGTATCCTCAAATGCATACGGGTCCTAGACACGGTCCATATGAGGAATACCCGTTTCCCTAAAACTTTCCAAATCATCCCATAATTTCAGAGTAAAATATACAATCAACAAAAATCCAATCCAATTGTAAATCCAAATAATTATTCAAGACATGACTTAAGTCCACCAGCTCCAATGTAGTTGTTTCAAATAAACTTCCAATCCAAATCCAAACCTGGCCCAATATCTAAAATCGGCCCAATTACATTGAACCTAGCCCACAACCAATCTCAAGGCCCGGTCACAAATCGGCCCAACACCAAATCAGCCCAAATATGAATAAGCTCAAAAACCCACCTGGTCCAATAAGCAAATCCAGCCCACTAACCAGATCAGGCCCAAACACACTTGAGGCCCAAACCCAAATCGACCAAGAACCCAAAGGCCCAAATCTACCCATCGGCCCATCACTAAACCCAAAACCCATCGGCCCATTATCAAGGCCCAAGCCCATTTCGAGGCCAAAGCCCAAACAAGGCCTAAGCCCAATTCGAATCTGGCCCTAGTCTCAAAAATCAACCCAAAAGTCTAAGAGTTGACCAAGCTTTGACCACCCGACTTTGATCAAGCTTTCACCAACCAACCATTGACCAATCAAACTTTGACCCAACCATTGACCAATCCCACTTTGGCCCAACCTTTGACCAATTCAGTTTTGACCTTGACCGAGCATTGACTTTGACCCAAGTTTGACCAAGTCAATTCTAACTCAATTCAATTCAAACTCGATTCATTCAGCCAAATTCAATTCAGTCCATCTCCATTCAATTCAAATTCAAGTCCATTTCATCCAATCCACACTCAACTTGTAAATTCCTTTCAAGATCCAAAAAACCAAAAAGAATTTTGAGTCTCCATTTTATTCAAATTTCTTCAAGCTTTTAAAGAAACCATTTTGTGGAATTTTAAAGGAAAAACTCTTCTCACATCACAGAAAACTTTTCTCAAAACGCAGAAAGTTCTTCTCACATATACAGAAAGTTTTCTCCTAAAAACATTTCCCAAAATCAGTGTTTCTCTATTGAGAATTCCGAACAACTTCAAAAAGTTTTCAAACGTAGTCTTCAGCTCGAATAAATTGTTTTCGGGGAACATGTGATGTCTAACACCTTCAAAGAACGTTTTCTTCCTTGTTAGACATCACTTGTCTCTCTTCTAAAATAAAAATCCGAGGCGGGGCACTGGGGTCATAACCTCCCTTGTCGCAGCCTGGATCTCTTTAGGCGGGGCATTAGGGTGACAAACCTCCCCCAATTGCAGCCTAGATTTCTACAAGGCGGGGCGCTAGGGAAGTAACGGCCTTCCTAGTTGCAGCCGGGATTTTAGAATCGTCTAACTCCCTTCCACTCGATTTCAATGTTTTTTTTTAATGTTTTAAAACCGGGAGTTAGAGACGTTATTAGGGTTCGACCGAGAACGTCTCCTTCATGGTGTTTCTCTCTGAACCCTATTTTTTTCGACACAAATTCATTGCCCCATCTTTCGAGCCTCGGCACTTACCATTAATTAAGTGTCGTGTTCGAGGGGGTACATAGGGTAATCCCTTGGGATTATCCGCCCTTTTACAACAAAAATGGTTTTTAGTTTTAAAAACTTTAAGAGAGACAATTCTGAATCATCTGATCCAACATTCCCATTAGAGCTCTAGAACCCATAAGCACTTCTCAATCCTCCTTTTAACCAACTCTAAGTCAATTCTTGAAGACTTCCAGAAACCTTCAGAACCCGAATACCCGCAAACCAAATATCCCCTTTCACCCCGACCATCCTTAAAACCCGAATTGCACCTCAACATATTCAACTTCCCAGAACACCTCAAAAACCCGACCAATATTTCAAGACTAGCCCATTCTCCAAACTCTTCTAACTCACCTAAACCCTCAATTTGCACTCAATCCTATCCTTTGGCTTTTAAATGAATCTCTTTAATAAGGTTTTGAAAGAAGACAATCCTGACAATTGGAGACCGAGGTTTCCTCGGGCACCAATCCGAAGTCGTGGTCGCTGCCACTTCTGAGGGGTGTAACCCAGTACGAACCCACAATAGAATCTCTGCAAATGACCAGATAAGTCCTATCCATAGGGAACAACCTCAGAGTCAATTAACGGTTCTAGAACCCGATTCTTCCTTCCTAGTTTTCATAGGTCAAACTAGGTGGCGACTCTAGTCAATTCCGCCTTATAGAGGCATAAGTCCGCATGGGGCCCATTGAGAGCGGGTGTAGTGCACACTTGCATTCCCCTTTATGCTTTCTGGGAAAGACGGACGATTTAGTAGGTATTTGAGGGATGCCAGAATAACGCACAAGAAAAGGGACCCCTCCACAGAATGGCATTTTAGGATCTAGGCTTTCAGTCAAGAACCATATTTAGATAGACCCCCCTCATACCGAAAAATCACCCTCCACAGAATGGCGACTCTGCTGGGGACTGACTGAACTCCATCCAAAATTGTCAGGATTCCCCAATTTCTTTCAAAACCTTAAAGAGATTCATTCCAAGACGCTAGGACTACTCTACTCCACACTTAGAGTGTGTATAAGAAGATAGTTAGGATGAGAGCTCAGAGTTCGAGATTGGCTTTGAGTGCCATATGTATGCTTTACTATTTGCATGCTTCACTTTTGTGTGTTTATTGTTGTGTGTTTGTTGTCTTATGCTTACTGCTCTTCATGCATGACATAATATCTTGATTGTTATTGCTTATTTATTACTTTTGTAAATGGGGCCTTCCTAGAAGGAGTCAACCCATTGTTGCATCGGATAGCGTAAGACATGCATTCCTCTGTGTCACCCGCTTCATCCACATGTCACGGGATCCCCAACCGGTCCACGGTTGATTCCCCATGAGTTGGGTCCTTCCTAGAAGGAGTTAACCCACGAGGTAATACGGTCCAAGACCAACGCCTTGAAGCTCATGATCCAAAAATATCCTCCATTACCCGAGTCTAAGCCAGCATATAGTGAACTCTGAGCCTTCAGTGTCCAGCTGCCTAATCCGGTGTCTAGGACGGGTTTTATGGGTAGTCACCCCTTGTATGCCGCCTGTCTGACCACCCTTCTACCTTACCCTGAAGATTGCATGGGCTCAGTTCTCCATTGTTCCTCTGCAACACGGGTGTCTCTAAAGCCCAATGTCACGCTACACGTCCATAGAGGATCCCGTATTTACCGGATACCCATACATGGCACAACGTAGTCAGTGAATAATTTGGACTTTAGACACACCTGCCCGTGCAGATGACGAGAGACCCGTTCCCATGCAGTACTTCCCCGAGTTTCCCGGAAAGTGGGGTGTTGTCGGATCATCACTGGCCGTGGCATGTGTTTCCTTATCACTTCGGGTATCCTGACCTTTCGAACTTAAGCACTCCGGACTTTCTTGATAACGTGCCTCGCAAGGGGATAGTAGAGAAAAAACCCGAGAGATGACAGTGAAGGGACGACGGTTCCCCCGGTGAGACGGAGTCATAATTGACCTGGAAAGTGATTCTCCCAACATTAACACTTACAACTTCACATCAAATATAGCCACGATTTACTTTATGTTATACATGTGTGCAAACCACTTTTTTAGACCAATCCGTTTTAAAATGTTCGGAATTCTCGTTTGCATGTCCCTAAAAGCTGTTTTGCGACCTCGTTCAATTTAAAGTCCCACAAAATATTTACTCATAAATGGGGTTTTCAAAATATGTCAATTCTCCTTTAAAGAGTTTATTTCACTAAAATGCTATTTCCAAAACAATTTTCAAAAAAAATTGATTTCGAAAAACCAATTTCTACAAATGAATTTCAAACGACATTCTTCATCAACATTCTTTCAAAATTGTTTTGAAAACACTTTTCAAGTTGTTTTTCACAAACGTATTTCAAAATAAATGATTTAGTCCCCATGTTGTGACCCGCTATTTTTGAAGTTCATCCCACCTTCAAGAGCAGCGGTCATTACCGTGGAGCGTACTAGTCATTTCGTGTTTTCACGAAAGTGGTGGATTTTCACATAAATTTTGTGTTCGATCATTCATCTTTCCTTTCTCAAAAACATCCCCATTCCTCTAGTCGGAGCAAGTGAAGCAGCATGAAGGTCAACAAGCGGATCGAGCCAAAAATCAGAGGCGCACTAACCCGTGGAGCTAGCCGAGCAACATGAAGACCAACACCAACCGTTCAAATACAAAACCGGAGGTGTACCAACTCGGGTCAAACGACATGAAGACTAGCAACACCGGTTCGAGTTCAAACTGTCGAAGATCAGAAGAACACCAACCCGCTTTGTTCGATCACAATTTTGCTTCACTGCAAAAGCCTGAAAATGATCCAGTAGTCGGTCAAGCGCCCAAAGACGAGCGAGCAACTGGTCAAGAACAAGTGTACAACCAACCAGGAGTTCGAGCGTGAGCAGTTAGTCAGAAGCCCGAAGACGGACCAGAGGAGTTTAGAAGAAGTTTAGCTCACATTTCCCCCTTTTAATGACTTTTTAGATTGATGATGTATAGGATTTCCCCCTATGTTTCTTTTCTCTCTCGTCCATTTCTGAACAGATTACATGTATAGGTTTATACACTCCCTTCGAATTCGTTTAGATCAATGTGTATAGGGTTCCCCACTCCCTATTTTCTTTGCGAATGACCGAACGTCAAAATTCATATTGAGAAAATCCACCACTTTGAAAACACGCGTTTTCAAAATTGTTTTCTAAAAATAGGTTTCTTTTGGCATGCACGTATAATAAAAGAATGAATAAGGGACGACACCTCACAGCTGCATATTCATAAATCGCTTTATGGGGTGAAAGTTCATGGTATCTACGGAAGGTGTCCCCTGAATAAGCACACCAACAAATACAACCGAGCACAAAGCAAACTGCATACATTGCAGTTATTACAAAAAGTCTCATGCATTCTCGGTCAGTCCAAATCCGTCAAACACGTACAAGTCCTGTCCACTTCAGAAAAATTTCATAATCATGTGTTTCATTGTCACCACACCACACACCAGCTTTCAGCCCAATATCTCAACCTCCAAAACTAATCTTCAGAGGGATAGTGGAGAACACCGGGGAGTTCGAGCCTTTTTCAAAATCCAGAATCACCATGGGCACCGGTGACCAGAATGATTGAAAAAAAGAAGAAGAAGAGTGCAGCCGTTTCCATATCGTGGGACTACCATGCGGGAGTTGTCACTCCCTAAAATCCAAAATCCAGGAGCCAATCACCAACCCGACCTCACTCGAGAACTACTTCCCCGACAGCGAGCCCATCAGCTATACCACCTTTAGAGCCAACGATGAAGGGAGGAGCTTCATGAAGTACGAGCTGAATTCGACTCAAGCGAGACTAGGTGTAGCCCTACCACGCATTGCATTGCATCCAAAAAAAAAAAACAAACATTCAGTCAAAATTTGAAGTCAACCATCTTCATTCATCACTTTCAGCATTTCACGCATCTTATACGTAGTAATTCCATATTACCACAGTAGATTGATTGTAGATAGCCGTGTTTGCATACTCTCGTATCAAAACGACATCTTTGGAAAAAATGTTGAGAGATTGATTGAACAGAATGCTTGAATCACAAAACTCTCGACCCGTCAACAAACACAAGGGTCAAATCAAAATCAGCACCACAATCAAGTGAGTAGTGTGCGAAGAACGGTATTTTCCCTTGAATTCTGAATGAGGATATTGGATAATCCACCGAGCGATGAGGGCAGATAGAGCGAGTCCATAGAGGTAAAACCATGAGAGACTTGTGTATTCCTTCAGCACATGAAGAGGCACAATTCATAGTGAGATCAATGTCGATAAACAGGATATGAACTGTGATTCATGCAAAGATCTGAGAATAGTAAGAAAACAATCATTGACTAATGAGAATGACGAGGCACTCAGGATCAAAATCTCCACAAGGCCAAAAAGCTTTAATTTTCCCGAACGTAACTCCTTAGTGAGCCCCGCTGAGCCTTTCAAGAAAAACTCTTTTTCTCAAAAAAAAAAGAAGAAAAAAAAACTCCACAATATGCCACCCTACATATACTTGCCTGCCCTTGCAATAGAGGAACTCGAAAGAGCCAGAGCCATGGCCCCTCCCCACCATCTTTCACAAAAACAACAAATGAAATGTTTGAAGAAACCAGTGAGTCAATTCAACTCCAAAGCCAAACACCAAAAAAAAAAAAGAACGCCAAAAATGTTCAAGAAGATCAATGAGTCAATGCAACTCCAAAGCTGAAAGCCAAATACAAAGCATAGAATGCTTGAGAAAGTTGATTAGCCAAATGCAATTTCAAAAAAAAAATGAGAAGAAGGCTCAAACCGTACACCAGAAGAAGCAAGAAGGAGAAATTCAAGTCCGAAGGACCAATGATGTCCCGTAGAATCCAATAAAAGGTTATCAAAACCCGTCCAATCATTTCACCCACGGCAAAGGCGAAACATATCCTCTATTGCACAAAAGCTCCACAACTCCCCAAACAAATCCTCCAGTCCCATGTGACATACGTCATACCCCTCAGCCCCGTTACAACCCAATAAAGACCTCTGACTCATAAGTTAATGAGCGTTGACCGAAAGTACCGGATCTGAAACATGAATCATAAGCTTCATACTCGTTATCAACATGTCCCATCATCCTAAAGGGACCATGAGCGGAAGAGTGTGATCTTACCCTACAAGGTCTTTCGAGTGAGAGTGATTCTTTGATTGAAGCACCAAATCATAAACAGCTAATCCCATTGCAAGTGAGGAATTTGTGAAGATCGGAAAGTCCAGAACCTCGAAAGGAAATTCTCGGGAAAATACTGCTCTGAGCATCGAGAGTATCATCACACCATTTTGCACACACAGCCAAACTCACGAGAGATTGACCCGCGTCCCTCCATGAGAGGAAAATGATTCACGCATTCGAGATCAACAATCACTCAAGATCAAACTGAAGATGTCTTATATTCGTAAACCTCATATTAATAGAGATAGGACCGTACCTTCTCTACAAAAACTGCATATGCATTTTGCATCTCGTTTAGCAATCAATGTCTACATCTAACATAATCATTTCATCATCAACATCCGACTGGTAAGAACTCTGCCTAGTTTCGCTGAAAGTCGACTTCATTTGCAGTTGTTGAAGCGCGACTTTTGATCAAAAGATGTCAACTAGATCCATCACGGGCCATCATCAAGCTAGATCGAACCATCTCGGAGCCATCCTGGGCTATCCTCGAGCTACGTCGAACCAAACTAAAGCCATCCGAGGCTGTACGAAGACAATTCCGGAGCCATCCAGCGTCATGCTCGAGCCTCATCAACACCGTATCCAGAACCAAATTGGAGCCATGCGGGAGCCACCTCAAATCCATATCGGATCCATTTCGTCACCAGGGCCTTGCCTACAGAGTTTCGAACTACGTCAGGTCTGATCTCAATATGGAATTGAGTACGTAGGCAGCCCGCCCAGGGTGCGACCACCTCACAGACGAAAATTCCCCTTTTGTTCTCCACTATCATCAATTAGAGCTATCTTGTAGGAGCTATCTCAAGGCCATACCGGAGCCACCTCAAGGCCATACCGGAGCCATCTCAAGGCTATGCCGGAGCCATCTCAAGGCATACCGGAGCCATCTCAAGGCCATACCGGAGCCATCTCGGGGCTACACCGGAGCCATCTCAGGGCCATACCGGAGCCATCTCGGGGCTACACCGGAGCTATCTTAGGGCCATACCAGAACCATCCAATCACATCGGAGCCATCTGATCATACCAAAGTCATCCGGTCATATCAAAGCCATCGGGTTCCAAAGCCACTCATTAAAAAAAAACCATCCATTCAAAGACCAATCACAAAATCACAAAAACTAAAAAAAAACTCAAGAGCCATGCCGGAGCCATCTCGAACTCTGGAGCCAAGATCCATACCAAGTCCCGAAACCATTGTGCACATCGGGCCAAGACCACCAAAAACAAAACCCAAAACAAAAATCCCACACTAACAAAGTCAAAGACGACATCGACAGAAAGCATTCGACTATCGCATACCTCACAAAACAACCGAAAGCATCCAATCTCGGGCCAGTCCACAACCAGAACCATCATCAAATCAACCACTCAAAGCAGCGAGTTTCGTACAACTCCTTTAAAGTATTATAGGCACTCCTAAGTCCTCGTACATTCAATCGCATTCTAGGCCCGTCATAAGTCCTAGGACTGGATATCAAGAGGTCCAGTTGAGGCACTCCTAAGCCCTCATGCACAAACAGGAAGTTTGATTCAATTAATACATTGGCTAATCACCTCACCTCACATATCATCTGCATATACCCACAAATTTGCTCACTATCCGACGCATCTTCACACCCGCTAGGCAGCTATTGCGCTACTAGTGCGGTCGAATCTTTCATTTTACACCTGCTAGACAGCTATTGCGCTACTAGTACGGTCGCCTTTCATTTTACACCTGCTAGACAGCTATTGCGCTACTAGTACGGTCGCCTTTCATTTTACACCTGCTAGACAGCTATTGCGCTACTAGTACGGTCGCCTTTCATTTTACACCTGCTAGACAGCTATTGCGCTACTAGTACGGTCGCCTTTCATTTTACACCTGCTAGACAGCTATTGCGCTACTAGTACGGTCGCCTTTCATTTTACACCTGCTAGACAGCTATTGCGCTACTAGTACGGTCGCCTTTCATTTTACACCTGCTAGACAGCTATTGCGCTACTAGTACGGTCGCCTTTCATTTTACACCTGCTAGACAGCTATTGCGCTACTAGTACGGTCGCCTTTCATTTTACACCTGCTAGACAGCTATTGCGCTACTAGTGTGGTTTTTCATTGCATTATAGGCTCATCATAAGTCCTATAGCTAGATGTCAAGAGCTAGTTGAGGCTCTCATAAGTCCTCGTGCAACCCATCAATCAAATGTTAGTATATAGGCTGTCAAAGTCCTATGGCTAGATGTCAAGAGGTCTAGTTGAGGCTGCGTCAAAGTCCTCGTACTTTCATTGCTATAGGCTCGTCATAAGTCCTATAGCTGAGTCAAGAGTCTGTTGAGGCTCGTCAAAGTCCTCGTGCAACCCATTCAATCAAATTGTTAGTATCATAGGCTCGTCATAAGTCCTATGGCTAGATGTCAAGAGGTCTAGTTGAGGCTCGTCATAAGTCCTCGTACTTTCAATTGCATTATAGGCTCGTCCATAAGTCCTATAGCTAGATGTTCAAGAGGTCTAGTTGAGGCTCGTCATAAGTCCTCGTGCGGCCCAATCAATCAAATTGTAGTATCATAGGCTCGTCATAAGTCCTATGGCTAGATGTCAAGAGGTCTAGTTGAGGCCTCGTCATAAGTCCTCGTACTTTCAATTGCATTATAGGCTCGTCAGAAGTCCTATAGCTAGATGTCAAGAGGTCTAGTTGAGGCTCGTCAATAAGTCCTCGTGCACCCCATCAATCAAATGTGTTAGTATCATAGTCGTCAACGTCCTATGGCTAGATGTCCAAGAGGTCTAGTTGAGGCTTCATAATCCTCGTACTTTCAATTGCATTCATTATAGGCTCGTCATAAGTCCTAGAGTTAGATGTCAAGAGGTCAACTGGATCGTCACAAGTCCTCGTACTTTCAATCACATTCATACGCTCACGGTCGCATCCTTATGCCACCACTAAACCATTGTGAGAATTTTTGGGTCCCGTCAACCTTGATCCAATTCTACAGGGCTTGTAGAATTGAATCAAGGGGAGCCATCTGTAGACACCAAAAATTCTCACCCCATAAAACAAATTCTGAAATAATAAGTAAAATGAGAAGGGTCGTCGCCTTTCTTTTTCAAAAAACATATTAGCGTGTGTGCCGAAATGAAGCCATCATTTTATAATGTTTTTTTAAAGCATTTCGTAAAAACACGATTTTCCGAAAACGGATTTTAAAAATGACCATCTGATTTTAAACTCATCCCTTTCATCTTTCTGTAAATTTTCATTTAAAATGTTTGCGCTTCGTTTTAGAGATATCATCTAATTTTGAGTGAAGCTTTAGTATTATTTCTCTCGTTTATATATTGAGTTTGAGTTAGCTTAACTGGGTAGTGTTTTCGCTTGGGTACCTACACATCTCGGGTTCAAATCTTGCAAAGGACTGTGGACGGTTTCATTTTTTTTCAGGTCGCAACAGTAACATTAGTTCTATTTCACACAAGTCACGTACTAAATAACACATTAGCTTGACTGGTTACTAGGCCTTGATGCGAGAGCAATTGGCCAGAATTCGAACCCTGGGGAAAGCAAAAGAGAGGGGTTTTTCATTTTTCTTCACTGTGATAGCTCCGGTCAAACGTGGCCTTATCTCGGCCCAGATAAAACGTGACCCAGCCTCAATTCCAGATCCATTTTTCTTTTCTCTATTACCCCCATACAAAGCCCATTTGACCACGGTCAAATCCGACCCCAAAACAAAAAGAGAAACCCTATACCCAAGACCGGTAACAGTAGCCGACACCAGTCCCAAATATTCTCCTCGGTTCATACACTTCATGGCTCATCATCTCGTTTTCACCGATGGTAAAAGAACGAGGAGCATACCCACTCCGTCCTTTCTCAAAATGGCCGACAACAAAAAAAAAACACCCATGCTCTGGCAATCTTCCCCTGTACTATCGGTAATGGCAAACCGACGGGCGTGTGAGTATTATCCATGCCACCACCAAAACCACAGCCGACAGAAAAATCCCGACCCTGAAATCTCGATGAAACTCTCTTTCTAAACAAATAGAAGAAGGCCAGGAACAGAATACCTCTGCTAAAAACTCCTTCATTCTCTTCATTCATGCACCGGCGACCAGGGAGCAACTGCTCCACCTCTCTTCCTATCTTCATGTCGGTGTTGCGGAGGAAATACGAGCTCTGCTCTCTTCATTATCTTACGCCGGTAATTTTACGACCAAACTGGCGAAACCAAGAAGCATATGGCTCTCTCCACCTTTTTTCCTTGTCCCAATTCTAGTTCATTTCGCAACCCAAACAGAACGAGGAAAACATACATGTTCACTGCTCTCTTCCTTTTCCTCATGTCGGCGAACAAAGGAACATACAGTCTCTTCTCCACGGTTTTTGCAACTTAAACAGAAGAATGAGATTGTCGAGCCAGAACATACACACCCGCTGCTCTCTTCAACTCTATTCACGGTGGCGATAGCAGAACAAACATACTCCACCACGTTCTTCATTTTCTCCATGGCAGTGACTTTGTAAGCTTGGCTATCGAGCAAGAACCATATGTGCTCCATGCTCTCTTCATCTGCACTCACGGTTTTTTTTGCAACCCACCAGCGAACAGGAGCACAGGGACTCCTCTCATTATCCTCAACAGCTAGCTGTCTCTTCACGGCGGTATTTCTGCCACCAGCTGGCGACAAGAAGCATTACCTGCGCTACCCTCTCTTCATCCCTCTTCTTGACGGTAATCTGCAACCTAAACTGGTAAATGAGCATACAGCTCTTGAGCCTTTCTCATTCTTTTCTCACGGTAATTTCGCACCCATACTGGCGAAGCAAGGAACATACCTTCACTGCTTCTCATTCTCTTCACTCCGGGAATATACGTGCTTCGCCTGAGAAACTTACGCTGAGGAACAGGACGAGAAGTAGCTCCCACGCCTTCTTCATTCTCTTCACACCAACTGACGAGCAAGGAGCATGCGTTCTGTCTTTCCCTTACCCAGCCGGCTAATATGGAGTATACAGCTCCAGTTTTCTTCAATCTCTTCACATCGTCGACGAGCAAGAAACATACCGCTTTGGACCATCTTCATGCTCTTCACGTCGGTGACGAATGGGGAACAGACATGCTGCCATACCCCTTCCATTTTCTTCACAATGCTGCCGATAAACAAGGAACGTACATGCTTTTGCGTTTCCTTCCCTGTCGCCAATGAACAAGGAGCATGCGTGCTCTCCTGTCCATTCTCTCCAACTGAGCTGACGTGAAGAATATGGATTACCTGCTATATCATCTAGTTTTTCTTCATAAACTGGCGCTACAAGGAAATACATGCTCAGAGCCTTCATTCTTACCTTCTTCACGATGGCGACACAAGAATATATATTCTCTATCTCTTCATTCTCTTCATCGGAATAAGGAAACCAGAGCTCTGCACCGTTCTCTTCACTCACGACAGTAATTTTGCAACCCATCTGGCGAACACCATATTTGCTTCTCTTCACCGTCTTCAATTCGTCTGGCGAGTGAGGCAACACATGCTTGGCGCCTTCATTATTCTCTTCACTCGTGACGTATTTGCATCCCACTGGTGAACAAGGAACTCTGCACCACTCCCTCCATGTTCCCACTCACGTAGCAAACGAAGTCGAAGAACACACCTGCTGTTCTTCCTTCATTATTCTTCACTCAACTCTGAATCTATCTTCATTATCTACCTCACGGCATTTTGCAATCCAACAGGCGACAAGGAATATACCTGCTCTACCTCTTCTTCATTTTCTCACTCACGTAGCTATGCACCTCTCCTTTTATTCTCTTCCTCGCACGAACAGAAGTTCTGGGTCTCCTTCATTTTCCTCCACTGGCGAACGTATCCATATTGATGGGATGAAGCTGGGTATCCTTTCAAAACCGATCTTCAGCTTACATACCTGTCATTTTATCTCAGTTTGTACCTCTGTTCGTCTTCGTAACCTCCCCGTTTAATATGTGTCTGGTTTTCTAGTGGCTTTTTGTTCGCAGGAAATTTTGTTCTCTTCAATCTGGTACCCGATCTAAACCTGCCTGCTCTCTCTATTCATTCGTTCTGTTGTTACCTAACCTGGTTCATTCTATTTGTGCTTCTTTCATTGTCTGCAGGAGGTTTCTGATTGTATAATCGATATTTTATCTACGAATACCACGCTGCAGCACTATGTTTAAGATATATGTCTAACATGTTGAAAACAATCTGTATTCTGCTCACTTAATTGTTTGATGTTACTCTATTGCTTCTTTTCGGCTATATACCTCGCGGCGGTGCAGATCCTCATCTCTATCTCGATGTGTCACGTATATGTTGATTTACCTTTGTTTGAGGTGCTTTACCATTGCTAGGACTCGATCAAGGATGGATCATCATCACCACTGTCAACAAGTGACAATTGTTTTTACCCCTTTACTTTAAACAGGTGGGCTCATTGTGTTTTGCATGTTCATTTACTTTGAGATCCCTCAGGCGCACGCACACATGAGCCTATGCTGTCTTTTTATCTCTCATCCAAGCCAGACTTTTGATTTTGTCAATCTCCTGGCGTACTTTGGTGGTCTGTTGATGCGCAGTTTGTATATAGACTGCTCTCTTTTTACAAATCGATGTTGGAATGAAAATGACCCAATTGTGACAATTAGATACGTGTATATCCATGGCTTCTCATTTCACGTATGTGTTATGACACGTCAAGATGGTTTGGTTCTCTCTTTACATCTGGTTTGCTCATTGTTAGTTGCACTCGGTTTTTGTTCCATGTATACGAGTTATATGGAGATCTGACAGGCTCAAAGGATCACAAAGTCGTATGCGGACGTGCTGTGCGTTTTCACTTTTGTGGTATCTGCATATTTCATGGCTTTTATCAGATGGACAATGTTCCCCAAACACTCCCGCTGAGGATTTGGTATTTTCGCTCCTGGCAAGATGCGGCTCAAGCATGAAAAAGAAGGAAGAGGGTTTGGTTTACACCAAAGAGAAAACTAAGTTTCTGGGAGTTGCTCACCCTCACTCATTTGGTACCAATACTAAACCCACTGTCTGCTATTGAGTTGCCCTGTTTTTTTATTGTTCATTGTATGAGCATGCTGCGTGTTTTTTTTCTATATATGCACTTGTTCAGTTTGACACCCGCTTAGAATTTGTACATTCATAAAGAAGGGGTAAAAAAACAAAAAAATAGAAAGCAGCGAATGGTTTGTATATTCAATCTCTGTCCACGTATTCTAGCTAGGTGCTTTAATATATATAAAAAAAAACGAAAGAAAAGATAAAGAAACAGATGTACATACTTTGAACCTGGTGACTTGAATTTGACGTTATACTTGTTTACTACCCATCATCGGTTTTCATTTTATATTGTATGTTTCATTACACATTTTGCACATATTCATATAGTTAGATTGGTAATTGTCGGGCCTAGTCCAATATAGAGGCCCAATACCTAGGAAGCCCTAGTTAGCTCATAGGTCATCCCTTTGTAGAAAAGCCTTAGGTTTGGGGTATCCTTAATGCATACGGGTCCTAGACACGGTCCATGTGAGGAATACCCGTTTTCCTCAAAACTTTTCAAATCATCCCTTAATGTCCGAATTAAATGCACAATCAACGTTATCACTCAATTTCAAGATCTAAGCATCAATTCACTTCAAATGTCAAATAAAGCCCAACATCCAAAATAAAAAGGCCCAAGGCCAATTCAGCCCAAAATAAAATTTCAGCCCAATTGCAAACAAAAAAAATTTTTCAGCCCACTTTCTAAGGCCTAACCCGGGCCAATTCCAATGTCCAAACCAGCCCACTTTTCAAAGGCCCAATTCAAAGCCCATCTTCCAAGGTCCAACTCGGCCCATCTTCCAAGGCCCAACTCGGCCCCTTTTTTTTCATGGTCCAACCCGGCCCAATCCCAAGGCCTAAACCCGGCCCAAATCCGGCCCTCGTTTCAAGGCCCATATCTGACCCATTACCTCAATTCAATCCCGGGTTAGTTTCAAATCTAATTCAACTTCATTTCAATCCCAAATAATTCCAAACCTCATGAATCTCAAACTCCTCGAAACTTCAAACTTTTAAGAACTCAAGCATCTCGAATCTCTAAAAGTCTTAGCAGACCCGACCGTCTCAGCAGCTCAACAGACTCGAACGTCTCAGCAGCTCAACAGACTCGAACGTCTCAGCAGCTCAACAGACTCGAACGTCTCAGCAGCTCAACAGACTCGACCGTCTCAGCAGCTCAACAGACTCGACCGTCTCAGCAGCTCAACAGACTCGACCGTCTCAGCATCTCAACAGACTCGAACGTCTCAGCGGCTCAACGAACTCGAACGTCTCAGCAGCTCAACAGACTCAACAGCTCAACAGTCTCAACGCTCAACAGACTCGGACGTCTCAGCAGCTCAACAGACTCGACCGTCTCAGCAGCTCAACAGACTCGAATGTCTCAACAGCTCAACAGACTCGAATGTCTCAGCAGCTCAACAGACTCGAATGTCTCAGCAGCTCAACAGACTCGAATGTCTCAACAGCTCAACAGACTCGAACGTCTCAGCAGCTCAACAGACTCGAACGTCTCAGCAGCTCCACAGACTCGAACGTCTCAACAGTTCAACAGACTCAAACGTCTCAGCAGCTCCACAGACTCGAATGTCTCAGCAGCTCAATAGACTCGAAGGTCTCAACAGCTCAACGGATTTGAAAGTCTCAACAGTTCAATAGACTTATCAAATTCAAACACCTCGAAATCCTCAGCTCCTCAAAAAGCCGAACCTCTTGAAATTTGATAACCCTTTCAAGCCTCGAACATCTCACAGACCCGAGCGTCTCACAGACTTCATCATTTCAAGAATCTAAATGTCTCACAGAGTTGAGCATCTCACAGACTCTCACACCTCAAATTCCAAAATGAACCAGACAATCTGTCAAACCTCACAAAAATGACCACGAAACCTCTTTGATCCTTCAAAGACCCAAAAGGTCAAAAGCCCAATTCCTTCAAAACCCTAAAACTCCCAAATCTCCAAAAGTGAACTACGTAAGGTCTGATCTCAACAGGAAGTTGAGTACGTAGGCAACCCACACAGGGTGCGACCCCACACCAATCAAAATACCCTTTCGTATTCGGCCATCTCACCTTCAAACAACCCCAAGCACTCTCAACCCTCGATTACCCTCACAAAACTCCTAAAATCCCAAAATCGTGAACTACGTAAGGTCTGATCTCAACAGGGAGTTGAGTACGTAGGCAGCCCATCTAGGGTGCGACCCCATTCCAAACAAAAAACCCTTTTCCCCTCTAAGGTGTTCTTCATACCTCTAAAACACTCAAACCTTCTTTGACTCCCACAAAACTTCAAACCATCAGACTCCAAGTCTTGTCTCTTCAGTCAACCTCATACGTTTCTCAAATCTTCACTCTATACTCACCCGAATTTAGCAATTCCTCTCCTTGGCGCTAGCTTGGCAGAAAAGCTCGCCTCGTCACTCTCTCTTTTCTCATCCTAATCCGATCCTTGGCTTTTAAATGAATCTCTTTAATAAGGTTTTGAAAGAAGGTAATCCCGACAATTGGAGACCGAGGTTTCCTCGGGCACCAATCCGAAGTCGTGGTCGTTGCCACTTCTAAGGGTGTAACCCAGTACGAACCCACAATGGAATCTCTGACGCGACCAGCTAAGTCCTATCCATAAGCAATAAATTCAGAGTCAACTAACGGTTCTTAGAACCCTCATTCCCTTCCTTCCTAGTATCTTAGGTCAAACTAGGTGGCGACTCTAGTCAATTCCGCCTTATAGAGGCATAAGTCCGCGTGGAGCCCATTGAGAGCGGGTGTAGTGCTCATTAGCATTCCCCTTATGCTTTCTGGGAAAGACGGACGATAGAGTAGGTATTTGAGGGCTGCCATAATAACGGGTTTTTCACCCTCCACAGAATGGCATTTTAGGATCTTGGCTTTTCAGTCAAGAACCATTTAGATAGACCCCCCCTCATACCGAAAAATCACCCTCCACAGAATGGCGACTCTGCTGGGGAGTTGAGTACGTCGCCTTTCTTTTTCAAAAAACATATTAGCGTGTGTGCCGAAATGAGAAGGGTCATCGCCTTTCTTTTTCAAAAAACATATTAGCGTGTGTGCCAAATGAAGCCATCATTTTATAATGTTTTTTTAAAGCATTTCGTAAAAACACGATTTTCCGAAAACGGATTTTAAAAATGACCATCTGATTTTAAACTCATCCCTTTCATCTTTCTGTAAATTTTCATTTAAAATGTTTGCGCTTCGTTTTAGAGATATCATCTAATTTGGAGTGAAGCTTAGTATTATTTCTCTCGTTATATATTGAGTTTGAGTTAGCTTAACTGGGTAGTGTTTTGCGCTTGGGTACCTACACATCTCGGGTTCAAAATCTTGCAAAGGACTGTGGACGGTTTCATTTTTTTCAGGTCGCACAGTAACATTAGCTATTTCTCACAAGTCAGTACTAATAACACATTAGCTTGACTGGTTACTAGGCCTTGATGCGAGAGCAATTGGCCAGAGTTCGAACCCTGGGGAAAGCAAAAAAGAGAGGGGTTTTTTTTCATTTCTTCACGTGATAGCTCCGGTCAAACGGGCCTTATCTCGGCCAGATAAACGTGACCCAGCCTCAATTCCAGATCCATTTTCTTTTCTCTATTACCCCCATACAAAGCCCCATTGGACCCACGGTCAAATCCGACCCAAAACAAAAAGAGAAACCTATACCCAAGACCGGTAACAGTAGCCGACACCAGTCCCAAATATTCTCCTCGGTTTCATACACTTCATGGCTCATCATCTCGTTTTCACCGATGGTAAAAGAACGAGGAGCATGACCCACTCCGTCCTTTCTCAAAATGGCCGACAAAACAAAAAAACACCCATGCTCTGGCAATCTTCCCTGTACTATCGGTAATGGCAAACGACGGGGGCTGTGAGTATTAGCCATGCCACCACCAAAACCAAAGCCGACAGAAAAATCCCGACCCTGAAATCTCGATGAAACTTCTTTCTAAACAAATAGAGAAGGCCAGGAACAGAATACCTCTGCTAAAACTCCTTCATTCTTCTTAATGCACCGGCGACCAGGGAGCAACTGCTCCACCTCTCTTCCTATCTTCATGTCGGTGTTTGTTGCGGAGGAAATACGAGTCTGCTCTCTTCATTTTCTTACGCCGGTAATTTTACGACCAAACTGGCGAAACCAAGAAGCATATGGCTCTCTCCACCTTTTTTCCTTGTCCCAATTCTAGTTCATTTCGCAACCCAAACCCAGAACGAGGAAAACATACATGTTCACTGCTCTCTTCCTTTTCCTCATGTCGGCGAACAAAGGAACATACAGTCTTTCTCCACGGTTTTTGCAACTTAAACAGAAGAATGAGATTGTCGAGCCAGAACATACCACCCGCTGCTCTCTTCAACTCTATTCACGGTGGCGATAGCAGAACAAAATACTCCACCACGTTCTTTCCATTTTCTCCATGGCAGTGGACTTTGTAAGCTTGGCTATCGAGCAAGAAGAACCATATGTGCTCATGCTCTCTTCATCTGCCACTCACGGTTTTTTTTTGCAACCACCAGCGAAGGAGCACAGGGACTCCTCTCATTATCTCAACAGCTAGCTGTCTCTTCACGGCGGTATTTGCCACCAGCTGGCGACAAGAAGCATTACCTGCTCTACCTCTCTTCATCCCTCTTCTTGACGGTAATCTGCACCAAACTGGTTAAAATGAGCATACAGCTCTTGAGCCTTTCTCTTCTTTCTCACGGTAATTTCGCACCCATACTGGCGAAGCAAGGAGGAACATACCTTCACTCCTTCATCATTCTTACTCCGGGAATATACGTGCTTCGCCTGAGAAACTTACGCTGGGAGGAACAGGACGAGAAGTAGCTCCCACGCCTTCTTCATTCTCTTCACACCAAATGACGAGCAAGGAGCATTGCGTTCTGTCTTCCCTTACCCCAGCCGGCTAATATGGAGTATACAGCTCCAGTTTTCTTCAATCTCTTCACATCGTCGAGAGCAAGAAACATACCGCTTTGGACCATCTTCATGCTCTTCACGGTGAACGACTGGGGAACAGACATGCTGCCATACCCGTCCATTTTCTTCACAATGCTGCCGATAAACAAGGAACGTACATGCTTTTGCGTTTCCTTCCCGGTCGCCAATGAACAAGGAGCATGCGTTTGCTCTCTGTCCATTCTTCTCCAACTGAGCTGACGTGAAGCATAGGATTACTGATATCATCTAGTTTTTCTTCATAAACTGGCGCTACAAGGAAATTACATGCTCAGAGCCTTCATTCTTACCTTCTTCATGATGCGACACAAGAATATATATTCTCTATCTCTTCATTCTCTTCATCGGAATAAGGAAACCAGATACGCGGAACTCTCACCGTTCTTCCTCCTTGGCATACTTTCACGCTCCATCACGACAGGTTTGCAAAACACTGGCGAAACACCATATTTGCTTCTCTTTCACGTCTTCAATTCGTCTGGCGAGTGAGGCAACACATGCTTGGCGCCTTCATTATTCTCTTCACTCGTGCGTATTTGCATCCACTGGTGAACAAGGAACTCTGACCCCTCCCCTCCATGTTCCCATCACGTAGCAAACGAAGTCGAAGAACACACTGCTGTTTCTTCCTTCATTCTTCTCCTTTAACTCTGAATCTATCTTCATTATCTACCTCACGGACATTTTGCAATCCAACAGGCGACAAGGAATATACCTGCTCTACCTCTTCTTCATTTTCTCACTCACGTAGCTATGCACACCTCTCCTTTTATTCTCTTTCCTCGCGAACGAACAGAAGTTGGGCTCCTTCATTTCCTCCACTGGCGAACGTATCCATATTGATGGGATGAAGCTGGGTATCCTTCAAAACCGATCTTCGCTTACCATACCTGTCATTTTATCTCAGTTTGTACCTTGTTCGTCTTCGTAACCTCCCCGTTTAATAGTGTCTGGTTGTTTTAGTGGCTTTTTGTTCGCAGGAAATTTTGTTCTCTTCAATCGGGTACCCGATCTAAACTGCCTGCTCTCTCTATTCATTCGTTCTGTGTTACCTAACCTGGGTTCATCTATTTGTGCTTCTTTCATTGTCTGCAGGAGGTTTCTGATGTATAATCGATATTTTATCTACGAATTACAACGCTGCAGCACTATGTTTAAGATATATGTCTAACAGTTGAAAACAATGTATTCTGCTCACTTAATTGTTTGATGTACTCTATTGCTTCTTTTCGGATATATACCTCGCGGCGGTGAGGATCCTCATCATCTTCGATGTGTCACGTATCATGTTGATTTACCTTTGTTTGAGGTGCTTTACCATTGCTAGAACTCGATCAAGGAGGGAGCATCTCACCACTGTCAACAAGTGACAATTGTTTTTACCCCTTACTTTAAAACAGTGGGCTCATTTGTGTTTTTGCATGTTCATTTACTTTGAGATCCCCAGGCGCACGACACATGAGCCTATGCTGTCTTTTATCTTCTCATCCAAGCCAGACTTTTGAGTTTTTGTCAATCTCTGGCGTTACTTTGGTGGTCTGTTGATGCGCGTTTGTATATAGACTGCTATCTTTTTACAAATCGATGTTGGAATGAAAAAGACCCAATTATGTGACAATTAGAGATAGGTATATCCATGGCTTCTCATTTCACTAGTGGTTATGACACGTCCAAGATGGTTTGGTTCTCTCTTTACATCTGGTTTGCTCATTGTTAGTTTGCAACTCGGTTTTTGTTCATGTATACGAGTTATATGGATTGATCAAAGGATGACGGCCTCAACTGATCACAAAGTCGTATCCTTAAGGTGCTGATGGTGCGTTTTCACTTTTTGTGGTATCTGCATATTTCAAGGCTTTATCAGATGGACAATGTTCCCCAAACACTCCCGCTGAGGATTTGGTATTTCGCTCCTGGCAAGATGCGGCTCAAGCATGAAAAAGAAGGAAGAGGGTTTGGTTTTACACCAAAGAGAAAACTAAGTTTCTGGAGTTGCTCACCCTCACTCATTTGGTACCAATACTAAACCCACTGTCTGCTATTGAGTTGCCCTGTTTTTATTGTTCATTGTATGAGCATGCTGGTGTTTTTTTTTCTATATATGCACTTGTTCGTTTGACACCGCTTAGAATTTTACATTCATAAAGAAGGGGTAAAAAAACAAAAAAATAGAAAGCAGCGAATGGTTTGTATATTCAATCTTTGTCCACGTATTCTAGCTAGGTGCTTTAATATATATAAAAAACAAGAAAAGAAAAGATAAAGAAACAGATGTACATACTTTGAACCTGGTGACTTGAATTTGACGTTATACTTGTTTACTACCCATCATCGGTTTTCATTTATATTGTATGTTTCATTACACATTTTGCACATATTCATATAGTTAGATTGGTAATTGTCGGGCCTAGTCCAATATAGAGGCCCAATACCTAGGAAGCCCTAGTTAGCTCATAGGCATCCCTTTGTAGAAAAGCCTTAGGTTTGGGGTATCCTTAATGCATACGGGTCCTAGACACGGTCCATTGAGGAATCCCGTTTTCCTCAAAACTTTTAAATCATCCCTTAATGTCCGAATTAAATGCACAATCAACGTATCACTCAATTTCAAGATCTAAGCATCCATTCACTCAAATGTCAAATAAAGCCCAACATCCAAAATAAAAAGGCCCAAGCCATTCAGCCCAAAATAAAATTTCAGCCCAATGCAAACAAAAAAAATTTTTCAGCCCACTTTCTAAGGCCTAACCCGGGCCAATTCCAATGTCCAACCAGCCCACTTTCAAAGGCCCAATTCAAAGCCCATCTTCCAAGGTCCAACTCGGCCCATCTTCCAAGGCCCAACCGGCCCCTTTTTTTTTCATGGTCCAACCCGCCCAATCCCAAGGCCTAAACCCGGCCCAAATCCGGCCCTCGTTTCAAGGCCCATATCTGACCCATTACCTCAATTCAATCCCGGGTTAGTTTCAAAATCTAATTCACTTCATTTCAATCCCAATAATTCCAAACCTCAGAATCTCAAACTCCTCGAAACTTCAAACTTTTAAGAACTCAAGCATCTCGAATCTCTAAAAGTCTTAGCAGACCCGACCGTCTCAGCAGCTCAACAGACTCGAACGTCTCAGCAGCTCAACAGACTCGAACGTCTCAGCAGCTCAACAGACTCGAACGTCTCAGCAGCTCAACAGACTCGACCGTCTCAGCAGCTCAACAGACTCGACCGTCTCAGCAGCATCAACAGACTCGACCGTCTCAGCATCTCACAGACTCGAACGTCTCAGCGGCTCAACGAACTCGAACGTCTCAGCAGCTCAACAGACTCAACAGCTCAACAGTCTCAACAGCTCAACAGACTCGGACGTCTCAGCAGCTCAACAGACTCGACCGTCTCAGCAGCTCAACAGACTCGAATGTCTCAACAGCTCAACAGACTCGAATGTCTCAGCAGCTCAACAGACTCGAATGTCTCAGCAGCTCAACAGACTCGAATGTCTCAACAGCTCAACAGACTCGAACGTCTCAGCAGCTCAACAGACTCGAACGTCTCAGCAGCTCCACACTCGAACGTCTCAACAGTTCAACAGACCAAACGTCTCAGCAGCTCCACAGACTCGAATGTCTCAGCAGCTCAATAGAACTCGAAGGTCTCAACAGCTCAACGGATTTGAAAGTCTCAACAGTTCAATAGACTTATCAAATTCAAACACCTCGAATCCTCAGCTCCTCAAAAAGCCGAACCTCTTGAAATTTGATAACCCTTTCAAGCCTCGAACATCTCACAGACCCGAGCGTCTCACAGACTTCATCATTTCAAGAATCTAAATGTCTCACAGAGTTGAGCATCTCACAGACTCTACAACCTCAAATTCCAAATGAACCAGACAATCTGTCAAACCTCACAAAAATGACCACGAAACCTCTTTGATCCTTCAAAGACCCAAAAGGTCAAAAGCCCAATTCCTTCAAACCCTAAAACCCCAAATCTCCAAAGTGAACTACGTAAGGTCTGATCTCAACAGGAAGTTGAGTACGTAGCAACCCACACAGGGTGACCCCCACCAATCAAAATACCCTTTCGTATTCGGCCATCTCACCTTCAAAACAACCCCAAGCACTCTCAACCCTCGATTACCCTCACAAAACTCCTAAAATCCCAAAATCGTGAACTACGTAAGGTCTGATCTCAACAGGGAGTTGAGTACGTAGGCAGCCCATCTAGGGTGCGACCCCATTCCAAACAAAAACCCTTTTCCCCTCTAAGGTGTTCTTCATACCTCTCTCAAAACACTCAAACCTTCTTTGACTCCCACAAACTTCAAACCATCAGACTCCAAGTCTTGTCTCTTCAGTCAACCTCATACGTTTCTCAAATCTTCACTCTATACTCACCCGAATTTAGCAATTCCTCTCCTTGGCGCTAGCTTGGCAGAAAAGCTCGCCTCGTCCACTCTCTTTTTTCTCATCCTATATCCGATCCTTGGCTTTTAAATGAATCTCTTTAATAAGGTTTTGAAAGAAGGTAATCCCGACAATTGGAGACCGAGGTTTCCTCGGGCACCAATCCGAAGTCGTGGTCGTTGCCACTTCTAAGGGGTGTAACCCAGTACGAACCCACAATGGAATCTCTGACGCGACCAGCTAAGTCCTATCCATAAGCAATAAATTCAGAGTCAACTAACGGTTCTTAGAACCCTCATTCCTTCCTTCCTAGTATCTTAGGTCAAAACTAGGTGGCGACTCTAGTCAATTCCGCCTTATAGAGGCATAAGTCCGCGTGGAGCCCATTGAGAGCGGGTGTAGTGCTCATTAGCATTCCCCTTATGCTTTCTGGGAAAGACGGACGATAGAGTAGGTATTTGAGGGCTGCCATAATAACGGGTTTTTCACCCTCCACAGAATGGCATTTTAGGATCTTGGCTTTTCAGTCAAGAACCATTTAGATAGACCCCCCCTCATACCGAAAAAATCACCCTCCACAGAATGGCGACTCTGCTGGGGAGTTGAGTACGTCGCCTTTCTTTTCAAAAAACATATTAGCGTGTGTGCCGAAATGAGAAGGGTCATCGCCTTTCTTTTTCAAAAAAACATATTAGCGTGTGTGCCGAAATGAAGCCATCATTTTATAATGTTTTTTTTAAAGCATTTCGTAAAAAACGATTTTCCGAAACGGATTTTAAAAATGACCATCTGATTTTAAAATCATCCCTTTCAATCTTTCTGTAAATTTTCATTTAAAATGTTTGCGCTTCGTTTTTAGAGATATCTCTATTGGAGTGAAGCTTTAGTATTATTTCTCTCGTTATATATTGAGTTTGAGTTAGCTTAACTGGGTAGTGTTTCGCTTGGGTACCTACACATCTCGGGTTCAAATCTTGCAAAGGACTGTGGACGTTTCATTTTTTTCAGGTCGCAACAGTAACATTAGTTCTATTTCTCACAAGTCACGTACTAAATAAACATTAGCTTGACTGGTTACTAGGCCTTGATGCGAGAGCAATGGCCAGAGTTCGAACCCCTGGGAAAGCAAAAGAGAGGGTTTTTCATTTTTCTTACCTGTGATAGCTCCGGTCAAACGTGGCCTTTCTCGCCCAGATAAAACGTGACCCAGCCTCAATTCCAGATCCATTTTTCTTTTCTCTATTACCCCCATACAAAGCCCATTTGACCACGGTCAAATCCGACCCCCAAAACAAAAAGAGAAACCCTATACCCAAGACCGGTAACAGTAGCCGACACCAGTCCCAAATATTCTCCTCGGTTCATACACTTCATGGCTCATCATCTCGTTTTCACCGATGGTAAAGAACGAGAGCATACCCTCCGTCCTTCTCAAAATGGCCGACAACAAAAAAAACACACCCATGCTCTGGCAATCTTCCCCTGTACTATCGGTAATGGCAAACCGACGGCGTGTGAGTATTCCATCCACCACCACCAAACCACAGCCGACAGAAAAATCCCGACCCTGAAATCTCGATGAAACTCTCTTTCTAAACAATAGAAGAAGGCCAGGAACAGAAATACCTCTGCTAAAAACTCCTTCATTCTCTTCATTCATGCACCGGCGACCAGGGAGCAACTGCTCCACCTCTCTTCCTATCTTCATTCGGTGTTGCGGAGGAAATACGAGCTCTGCTCTCTTCATTATCTTACGCCGGTAATTTTACGACCAAACTGGCGAAACCAAGAAGCATATGGCTCTCTCCACCTTTTTTCCTTGTCCCAATTCTAGTTCATTTCGCAACCCAACAGAACGAGGAAAACATACATGTTCACTGCTCTCTTCCTTTTCCTCATGTCGGCGAACAAAGGAACATACAGTCTCTTCTCCACGGTTTTTGCAACTTAAACGAAGAATGAGATTGTCGAGCCAGAACATACACACCCTGCTCTCTTCAACTCTATTCACGGTGGCGATAGCAGAACAAACATACTCCACCACGTTCTTCATTTTCTCCATGGCAGTGACTTTGTAAGCTTGGCTATCGAGCAGAACCATATGTGCTCCATGCTCTCTTCATCTGCACTCACGGTTTTTTTTTGCAACCCACCAGCGAACAGGAGCACAGGGACTCCTCTCATTATCCTCAACAGCTAGCTGTCTCTTCACGGCGGTATTTCTGCCACCAGCTGGCGACAAGAAGCATTACCTGCTCTACCCTCTCTTCATCCCTCTTCTTGACGGTAATCTGCAACCTAAACTGGTAAAATGAGCATACAGCTCTTGAGCCTTTCTCATTCTTTTCTCACGGTAATTTCGCACCCATACTGGCGAAGCAAGGAACATACCTTCACTGCTTCTCATTCTCTTCACTCCGGGAATATACGTGCTTCGCCTGAGAAACTTACGCTGAGGAACAGGACGAGAAGTAGCTCCCACGCCTTCTTCATTCTCTTCACACCAACTGACGAGCAAGGAGCATGCGTTCTGTCTGTCTTTCCCTTACCCAGCCGGCTAATATGGAGTATACAGCTCCAGTTTTCTTTCAATCTCTTCACATCGTCGACGAGCAAGAAACATACCGCTTTGGACCATCTTCATGCTCTTCACTCGGTGACGAATGGGGAACAGACATGCTGCCATACCCCTTCCATTTCTTCACAATGCTGCCGATAAACAAGGAACGTACATGCTTTTGCGTTTCCTTCCCTGTCGCCAATGAACAAGGAGCATGCGTGCTCTCCTGTCCATTCTCTCCAACTGAGCTGACGTGAAGAATATGGATTACCTGCTATATCATCTAGTTTTTCTTCATAAACTGGCGCTACAAGGAAATACATGCTCAGAGCCTTCATTCTTACCTTCTTCACGATGGCGACACAAGAATATATATTCTCTATCTCTTCATTCTCTTCATCGGAATAAGGAAACCAGAGCTCTGCACCGTTCTCTTCACTCACGACAGTAATTTTGCAACCCATCTGGCGAACACCATATTTGCTTCTCTTCACCGTCTTCAATTCGTCTGGCGAGTGAGGCAACACATGCTTGGCGCCTTCATTATTCTCTTCACTCGTGACGTATTTGCATCCCACTGGTGAACAAGGAACTCTGCACCACTCCCTCCATGTTCCCACTCACGTAGCAAACGAAGTCGAAGAACACACCTGCTGTTCTTCCTTCATTATTCTTCACTCAACTCTGAATCTATCTTCATTATCTACCTCACGAATTTTGCAATCCAACAGGCGACAAGGAATATACCTGCTCTACCTCTTCTTCATTTTCTCACTCACGTAGCTATGCACCTCTCCTTTTATTCTCTTCCTCGCACGAACAGAAGTTCTGGGTCTCCTTCATTTTCCTCCACTGGCGAACGTATCCATATTGATGGGATGAAGCTGGGTATCCTTTCAAAACCGATCTTCAGCTTACATACCTGTCATTTTATCTCAGTTTGTACCTCTGTTCGTCTTCGTAACCTCCCCGTTTAATATGTGTCTGGTTTTCTAGTGGCTTTTTGTTCGCAGGAAATTTTGTTCTCTTCAATCTGGTACCCGATCTAAACCTGCCTGCTCTCTCTATTCATTCGTTCTGTTGTTACCTAACCTGGTTCATTCTATTTGTGCTTCTTTCATTGTCTGCAGGAGGTTTCTGATTGTATAATCGATATTTTATCTACGAATACCACGCTGCAGCACTATGTTTAAGATATATGTCTAACATGTTGAAAACAATCTGTATTCTGCTCACTTAATTGTTTGATGTTACTCTATTGCTTCTTTTCGGCTATATACCTCGCGGCGGTGCAGATCCTCATCTCTATCTCGATGTGTCACGTATATGTTGATTTACCTTTGTTTGAGGTGCTTTACCATTGCTAGGACTCGATCAAGGATGGATCATCATCACCACTGTCAACAAGTGACAATTGTTTTTACCCCTTTACTTTAAACAGGTGGGCTCATTTGTGTTTTTGCATGTTCATTTACTTTGAGATCCCTCAGGCGCACGCACATGAGCCTATGCTGTCTTTTTATCTCTCATCCAAGCCAGACTTTTGATTTTGTCAATCTCCTGGCGTACTTTGGTGGTCTGTTTGATGCGCAGTTTGTATATAGACTGCTCTCTTTTTACAAATCGATGTTGGAATGAAAATGACCCAATTATGTGACAATTAGATACGTGTATATCCATGGCTTCTCATTTCACGTATGTGGTTATGACACGTCAAGATGGTTTGGTTCTCTCTTTACATCTGGTTTGCTCATTGTTAGTTGCACTCGGTTTTTTTCCATGTATACGAGTTATATGGAGATCTGACAGGCTCAAAGGATCACAAAGTCGTATGCGGACGTGCTGTGCGTTTTCACTTTTGTGGTATCTGCATATTTCATGGCTTTTATCAGATGGACAATGTTCCCCAAACACTCCCGCTGAGGATTTGGTATTTCGCTCCTGGCAAGATGCGGCTCAAGCATGAAAAAGAAGGAAGAGGGTTTGGTTTACACCAAAGAGAAAACTAAGTTTCTGGGAGTTGCTCACCCTCACTCATTTGGTACCAATACTAAACCCACTGTCTGCTATTGAGTTGCCCTGTTTTTTTATTGTTCATTGTATGAGCATGCTGCGTGTTTTTTTTCTATATATGCACTTGTTCAGTTTGACACCCGCTTAGAATTTGTACATTCATAAAGAAGGGGTAAAAAAACAAAAAAATAGAAAGCAGCGAATGGTTTGTATATTCAATCTCTGTCCACGTATTCTAGCTAGGTGCTTTAATATATATAAAAAAAACGAAAGAAAAGATAAGAAACAGATGTACATACTTTGAACCTGGTGACTTGAATTTGACGTTATACTTGTTTACTACCCATCATCGGTTTTCATTTTATATTGTATGTTTCATTACACATTTTGCACATATTCATATAGTTAGATTGGTAATTGTCGGGCCTAGTCCAATATAGAGGCCCAATACCTAGGAAGCCCTAGTTAGCTCATAGGTCATCCCTTTGTAGAAAAGCCTTAGGTTTGGGGTATCCTTAATGCATACGGGTCCTAGACACGGTCCATGTGAGGAATACCCGTTTTCCTCAAAACTTTTCAAATCATCCCTTAATGTCCGAATTAAATGCACAATCAACGTTATCACTCAATTTCAAGATCTAAGCATCAATTCACTTCAAATGTCAAATAAAGCCCAACATCCAAAATAAAAAGGCCCAAGGCCAATTCAGCCCAAATAAAATTTCAGCCCAATTGCAAACAAAAAAAAATTTTTCAGCCCACTTTCTAAGGCCTAACCCGGGCCAATTCCAATGTCCAAACCAGCCCACTTTTCAAAGGCCCAATTCAAAGCCCATCTTCCAAGGTCCAACTCGGCCCATCTTCCAAGGCCCAACTCGGCCCCTTTTTTTTCATGGTCCAACCCGGCCCAATCCCAAGGCCTAAACCCGGCCCAAATCCGGCCCTCGTTTCAAGGCCCATATCTGACCCATTACCTCAATTCAATCCCGGGTTAGTTTCAAATCTAATTCAACTTCATTTCAATCCCAAATAATTCCAAACCTCATGAATCTCAAACTCCTCGAAACTTCAAACTTTTAAGAACTCAAGCATCTCGAATCTCTAAAAGTCTTAGCAGACCCGACCGTCTCAGCAGCTCAACAGACTCGAACGTCTCAGCAGCTCAACAGACTCGAACGTCTCAGCAGCTCAACAGACTCGAACGTCTCAGCAGCTCAACAGACTCGACCGTCTCAGCAGCTCAACAGACTCGACCGTCTCAGCAGCTCAACAGACTCGACCGTCTCAGCATCTCAACAGACTCGAACGTCTCAGCGGCTCAACGAACTCGAACGTCTCAGCAGCTCAACAGACTCAACAGCTCAACAGTCTCAACAGCTCAACAGACTCGGACGTCTCAGCAGCTCAACAGACTCGACCGTCTCAGCAGCTCAACAGACTCGAATGTCTCAACAGCTCAACAGACTCGAATGTCTCAGCAGCTCAACAGACTCGAATGTCTCAGCAGCTCAACAGACTCGAATGTCTCAACAGCTCAACAGACTCGAACGTCTCAGCAGCTCAACAGACTCGAACGTCTCAGCAGCTCCACAGACTCGAACGTCTCAACAGTTCAACAGACTCAAACGTCTCAGCAGCTCCACAGACTCGAATGTCTCAGCAGCTCAATAGACTCGAAGGTCTCAACAGCTCAACGGATTTGAAAGTCTCAACAGTTCAATAGACTTATCAAATTCAAACACCTCGAAATCCTCAGCTCCTCAAAAAGCCGAACCTCTTGAAATTTGATAACCCTTTCAAGCCTCGAACATCTCACAGACCCGAGCGTCTCACAGACTTCATCATTTCAAGAATCTAAATGTCTCACAGAGTTGAGCATCTCACAGACTCTCACACCTCAAATTCCAAAATGAACCAGACAATCTGTCAAACCTCACAAAAATGACCACGAAACCTCTTTGATCCTTCAAAGACCCAAAAGGTCAAAAGCCCAATTCCTTCAAAACCCTAAAACTCCCAAATCTCCAAAAGTGAACTACGTAAGGTCTGATCTCAACAGGAAGTTGAGTACGTAGGCAACCACACAGGGTGCGACCCCACACCAATCAAAATACCCTTTCGTATTCGGCCATCTCACCTTCAAACAACCCCAAGCACTCTCAACCCTCGATTACCCTCACAAAACTCCTAAAATCCCAAAATCGTGAACTACGTAAGGTCTGATCTCAACAGGGAGTTGAGTACGTAGGCAGCCCATCTAGGGTGCGACCCCATTCCAAACAAAAAACCCTTTTCCCCTCTAAGGTGTTCTTCATACCTCTCAAAACACTCAAACCTTCTTTGACTCCCACAAACTTCAAACCATCAGACTCCAAGTCTTGTCTCTTCAGTCAACCTCATACGTTTCTCAATCTTCACTCTATACTCACCCGAATTTAGCAATTCCTCTCCTTGGCGCTAGCTTGGCAGAAAAGCTCGCCTCGTCCACTCTCTCTCTTTTCTCATCCTAATCCGATCCTTGGCTTTTAAATGAATCTCTTTAATAAGGTTTTGAAAGAAGGTAATCCCGACAATTGGAGACCGAGGTTTCCTCGGGCACCAATCCGAAGTCGTGGTCGTTGCCACTTCTAAGGGGTGTAACCCAGTACGAACCCACAATGGAATCTCTGACACGCGACCAGCTAAGTCCTATCCATAAGCAATAAATTCAGAGTCAACTAACGGTTCTTAGAACCCTCATTCCCTTCCTTCCTAGTATCTTAGGTCAAACTAGGTGGCGACTCTAGTCAATTCCGCCTTATAGAGGCATAAGTCCGCGTGGAGCCCATTGAGAGCGGGTGTAGTTCTCATTAGCATTCCCCTTATGCTTTCTGGGAAAGACGGACGATAGAGTAGGTATTTGAGGGCTGCCATAATAACGGGTTTTTCACCCTCCACAGAATGGCATTTTAGGATCTTGGCTTTTCAGTCAAGAACCATTTAGATAGACCCCCCCTCATACCGAAAAATCACCCTCCACAGAATGGCGACTCTGCTGGGGAGTTGAGTACGTCGCCTTTCTTTTTCAAAAAACATATTAGCGTGTGTGCCGAAATGAGAAGGGTCGTCGCCTTTCTTTTTCAAAAAACATATTAGCGTGTGTGCCGAAATGAAGCCATCATTTTATAATGTTTTTTTTAAAGCATTTCGTAAAAACACGATTTTCCGAAAACGGATTTTAAAAATGACCATCTGATTTTAAACTCATCCCTTTCATCTTTCTGTAAATTTTCATTTAAAATGTTTGCGCTTCGTTTTAGAGATATCATCTAATTTGGAGTGAAGCTTTAGTATTATTTCTCTCGTTTATATATTGAGTTTGAGTTAGCTTAACTGGGTAGTGTTTTCGCTTGGGTACCTACACATCTCGGGTTCAAATCTTGCAAAGGACTGTGGACGGTTTCATTTTTTTTCAGGTCGCAACAGTAACATTAGTTCTATTTCTCACAAGTCACGTACTAAATAACACATTAGCTTGACTGGTTACTAGGCCTTGATGCGAGAGCAATTGGCCAGAGTTCGAACCCTGGGGAAAGCAAAAGAGAGGGGTTTTTCATTTTTCTTCACTGTGATAGCTCCGGTCAAACGTGGCCTTATCTCGGCCCAGATAAAACGTGACCCAGCCTCAATTCCAGATCCATTTTTCTTTTCTCTATTACCCCCATACAAAGCCCATTTGACCACGGTCAAATCCGACCCCAAAACAAAAAGAGAACCCTATACCCAAGACCGGTAACAGTAGCCGACACCAGTCCCAAATATCTCCCGGTTCATACACTTCATGGCTCATCATCTCGTTTTCACCGATGGTAAAAGAACGAGGAGCATACCCACTCCGTCCTTTCTCAAAATGGCCGACAACAAAAAAAACACCCATGCTCTGGCAATCTTCCCCTGTACTATCGGTAATGGCAAACCGACGGGCGTGTGAGTATTATCCATGCCACCACCAAAACCACACACAGCCGACAGAAAAATCCCGACCCTGAAATCTCGATGAACTCTCTTTCTAAACAAATAGAAGAAGGCCAGAACAGAATACCTCTGCTAAAAACTCCTTCATTCTCTTCATTCATGCACCGGCGACCAGGGAGCAACTGCTCCACTCTCTTCCTATCTTCATGTCGGTGTTGCGGAGGAAATACGAGCTCTGCTCTCTTCATTATCTTACGCCGGTAATTTTACGACCAAACTGGCGAAACCAAGAAGCATATGGCTCTCTCCACCTTTTTTCCTTGTCCCAATTCTAGTTCATTTCGCAACCCAAACAGAACGAGGAAAACATACATGTTCACTGCTCTCTTCCTTTTCCTCATGTCGGCGAACAAAGGAACATACAGTCTCTTCTCCACGGTTTTTGCAACTTAAACAGAAGAATGAGATTGTCGAGCCAGAACATACACACCCGCTGCTCTCTTCAACTCTATTCACGGTGGCGATAGCAGAACAAACATACTCCACCACGTTCTTCATTTTCTCCATGGCAGTGACTTTGTAAGCTTGGCTATCGAGCAAGAACCATATGTGCTCCATGCTCTCTTCATCTGCACTCACGGTTTTTTTTGCAACCCACCAGCGAACAGGAGCACAGGGACTCCTCTCATTATCCTCAACAGCTAGCTGTCTCTTCACGGCGGTATTTCTGCCACCAGCTGGCGACAAGAAGCATTACCTGCTCTACCCTCTCTTCATCCCTCTTCTTGACGGTAATCTGCAACCTAAACTGGTAAAATGAGCATACAGCTCTTGAGCCTTTCTCATTCTTTTCTCACGGTAATTTCGCACCCATACTGGCGAAGCAAGGAACATACCTTCACTGCTTCTCATTCTCTTCACTCCGGGAATATACGTGCTTCGCCTGAGAAACTTACGCTGAGGAACAGGACGAGAAGTAGCTCCCACGCCTTCTTCATTCTCTTCACACCAACTGACGAGCAAGGAGCATGCGTTCTGTCTTTCCCTTACCCAGCCGGCCAATATGGAGTATACAGCTCCAGTTTTCTTCAATCTCTTCACATCGTCGATGAGCAAGAAACATACCGCTTTGGACCATCTTCATGCTCTTCACGTCGGTGACGAATGGGGAACAGACATGCTGCCATACCCCTTCCATTTTCTTCACAATGCTGCCGATAAACAAGGAACGTACATGCTTTTGCGTTTCCTTCCCTGTCGCCAATGAACAAGGAGCATGCGTGCTCTCCTGTCCATTCTCTCCAACTGAGCTGACGTGAAGAATATGGATTACCTGCTATATCATCTAGTTTTTCTTCATAAACTGGCGCTACAAGGAAATACATGCTCAGAGCCTTCATTCTTACCTTCTTCACGATGGACACAAGAATATATATTCTCTATCTCTTCATTCTCTTCATCGGAATAAGGAAACCAGAGCTCTGCACCGTTCTCTTCACTCACGACAGTAATTTTGCAACCCATCTGGCGAACACCATATTTGCTTCTCTTCACCGTCTTCAATTCGTCTGGCGAGTGAGCAACACATGCTTGGCGCCTTCATTATTCTCTTCACTCGTGACGTATTTGCATCCCACTGGTGAACAAGGAACTCTGCACCACTCCCTCCATGTTCCCACTCACGTAGCAAACGAAGTCGAAGAACACACCTGCTGTTCTTCCTTCATTATTCTTCACTCAACTCTCAATCTATCTTCATTATCTACCTCACGGCATTTTGTAATCCAACGGGCGACAAGGAATATACCTGCTCTACCTCTTCTTCATTTTCTCACTCATGTAGCTATGCACCTCTCCTTTTGTTCTCTTCCTCGCACGAACAGAAGTTCTGGGTCTCCTTCATTTTCCTCCACTGGCGAACGTATCCATATTGATGGGATGAAGCTGGGTATCCTTTCAAAACCGATCTTCAGCTTACATACCTGTCATTTTATCTCAGTTTGTACCTCTGTTCATCTTCGTAACCTCCCCGATTTAATATGTGTCTGGTTTTCTAGTTGCTTTTTGTTCGCAGGAAATTTTGTTCTCTTCAACCTGGTACCCGATCTAAACCTGCCTGTTCTCTCTATTCATTCGTTCTGTTGTTACCTAACCTGGTTCATTCTATTTGTGCTTCTTTCATTGTCTGCAGGAGGTTTCTGATTGTATAATCGGTATTTTATCTGCGAATACCACGCTGCAGCGCTATGTTTAAGATATATTTCTAATATGTTGAAAACAATCTGTATTCTGCTCACTTAATTGTTTTATGCTACTCTATTGCTTCTTTTCTGCTATATACCTCGCGGCGGTGCGGATCCTCATCTCTATCTCGATGTGTCACGTATATGTTGATTTTCCTCTGTTTGAGGTGCTTTACCATTGCTAGGACTCGATCAAGGATGGATCATCATCACCACTGTCAACAAGTGACAATTGTTTTTACCCCTTTACTTTAAACAGGTGGGCTCATTTGTGTTTTTGCATGTTCATTTACTTTGAGATCCCTCAGGCGCACGCACACATGAGCCTATGCTGTCTTTTTATCTCTCATCCAAGCCAGACTTTTGATTTTGTCAATCTCCTGGCGTACTTTGGTGGTCTGTTTGATGCGCAGTTTGTATATAGACTGCTCTCTTTTTACAAATCGATGTTGGAATGAAAATGACCCAATTATGTGACAATTAGATACGTGTATATCCATGGCTTCTCATTTCACGTATGTGGTTATGACACGTCAAGATGGTTTGGTTCTCTCTTTACATCTGGTTTGCTCATTGTTAGTTGCACTCGGTTTTTGTTCCATGTATACGAGTTATATGGAGATCTGACAGGCTCAAAGGATCACAAAGTCGTATGCGGACGTGCTGTGCGTTTTCACTTTTGTGGTATCTGCATATTTCATGGCTTTTATCAGATGGACAATGTTCCCCAAACACTCCCGCTGAGGATTTGGTATTTCGCTCCTGGCAAGATGCGGCTCAAGCATGAAAAAAGGAAGAGGGTTGTGGTTTACACCAAAGAGAAAACTAAGTTTCTGGGAGTTGCTCACCCTCACTCATTTGGTACCAATACTAAACCCACTGTCTGCTATTGAGTTGCCCTGTTTTTTTATTGTTCATTGTATGAGCATGCTGCGTGTTTTTTTTCTATATATGCACTTGTTCAGTTTGACACCCGCTTAGAATTTGTACATTCATAAAGAAGGGTAAAAAAACAAAAAAAAGAAAGCAGCGAATGGTTTGTATATTCAATCTCTGTCCACGTATTCTAGCTAGGTGCTTTAATATATATAAAAAAACGAAAGAAAAGATAAAGAAACAGATGTACATACTTTGAACCTGGTGACTTGAATTTGACGTTATACTTGTTTACTACCCATCATCGGTTTTTCATTTTTATTGTATGTTTCATTACACATTTTGCACATATTCATATAGTTAGATTGGTAATTGTCGGGCCTAGTCCAATATAGAGGCCCAATACCTAGGAAGCCCTAGTTAGCTCATAGGTCATCCCTTTGTAGAAAGCCTTAGGTTTGGGGTATCCTTAATGCATACGGGTCCTAGACACGGTCCATGTGAGGAATACCCGTTTTCCTCAAAACTTTTCAAATCATCCCTTAATGTCCGAATTAAATGCACAATCAACGTTATCACTCAATTTCAAGATCTAAGCATCAATTCACTCTCAAATGTCAAATAAAGCCCAACATCCAAAATAAAAAGGCCCAAGGCCAATTCAGCCCAAAATAAAATTTCAGCCCAATTGCAAACAAAAAAAATTTTCAGCCCACTTTCTAAGGCCTAACCCGGGCCAATTCCAATGTCCAAACCAGCCCACTTTTCAAAGGCCCAATTCAAAGCCCATCTTCCAAGGTCCAACTCGGCCCATCTTCCAAGGCCCAACTCGGCCCCTTTTTTTTCATGGTCCAACCCGGCCCAATCCCAAGGCCTAAACCCGGCCCAAATCCGGCCCTCGTTTCAAGGCCCATATCTGACCCATTACCTCAATTCAATCCCGGGTAGTTTCAAATCTAATTCAACTTCATTTCAATCCCAAATAATTCCAAACCTCATGAATCTCAAACTCCTCGAAACTTCAAACTTTTAAGAACTCAAGCATCTCGAATCTCTAAAAGTCTTAGCAGACCCAACCGTCTCAGCAGCTCAACAGACTCGAACGTCTCAGCAGCTCAACAGACTCGAACGTCTCAGCAGCTCAACAGACTCGAACGTCTCAGCAGCTCAACAGACTCGACCGTCTCAGCAGCTCAACAGACTCGACCGTCTCAGCAGCTCAACAGACTCGACCGTCTCAGCATCTCAACAGACTCGAACGTCTCAGCGGCTCAACGAACTCGAACGTCTCAGCAGCTCAACAGACTCAACAGCTCAACAGTCTCAACAGCTCAACAGACTCGGACGTCTCAGCAGCTCAACAGACTCGACCGTCTCATCAGCAGCTCACAGACTCGAATGTCTCAACAGCTCAACAGACTCGAATGTCTCAGCAGCTCAACAGACTCGAATGTCTCAGCAGCTCAACAGACTCGAATGTCTCAACAGCTCAACAGACTCGAACGTCTCAGCAGCTCAACAGACTCGAACGTCTCAAGCAGCTCCACAGACTCGAACGTCTCAACAGTTCAACAGACTCAAACGTCTCAGCAGCTCCACAGACTCGAATGTCTCAGCAGCTCAATAGACTCGAAGGTCTCAACAGCTCAACGGATTTGAAAGTCTCAACAGTTCAATAGACTTATCAAATTCAAACCCTCGAAATCCTCAGCTCCTCAAAAAGCCGAACCTCTTGAAATTTGATAACCCTTTCAAGCCTCGACATCTCACAGACCCGAGCGTCTCACAGACTTCATCATTTCAAGAATCTAAATGTCTCACAGAGTTGAGCATCTCACAGACTCTCACACCTCAAATTCCAAAATGAACCAGACAATCTGTCAAACCTCACAAATGACCACGAAACCTCTTTGATCCTTCAAAGACCCAAAAGGTCAAAAGCCCAATTCCTTCAAAACCCTAAAACTCCCAAATCTCCAAAAGTGAACTACGTAAGGTCTGATCTCAACAGGAAGTTGAGTACGTAGGCAACCCACACAGGGTGCGACCCACACACCAATCAAAATACCCTTTCGTATTCGGCCATCTCACCTTCAAACAACCCCAAGCACTCTCAACCCTCGATTACCCTCACAAAACTCCTAAAATCCCAAAATCGTGAACTACGTAAGGTCTGATCTCAACAGGGAGTTGAGTACGTAGGCAGCCCATCTAGGGTGCGACCCCATTCCAAACAAAAAACCCTTTTCCCCTCTAAGGTGTTCTTCATACCTCTCAAAACATCAAACCTTCTTTGACTCCCACAAACTTCAAACCATCAGACTCCAAGTCTTGTCTCTTCAGTCAACCTCATACGTTTCTCAAATCTTCACTCTATACTCACCCGAATTTAGCAATTCCTCTCCTTGGCGCTAGCTTGGCAGAAAAGCTCGCCTCGTCCACTCTCTCTCTTTTCTCATCCTAATCCGATCCTTGGCTTTTAAATGAATCTCTTTAATAAGGTTTTGAAAGAAGGTAATCCCGACAATTGGAGACCGAGGTTTCCTCGGGCACCAATCCGAAGTCGTGGTCGTTGCCACTTCTAAGGGTGTAACCCAGTACGAACCCACAATGGAATCTCTGACGCGACCAGCTAAGTCCTATCCATAAGCAATAAATTCAGAGTCAACTAACGGTTCTTAGAACCCTCATTCCCTTCCTTCCTAGTATCTTAGGTCAAACTAGGTGGCGACTCTAGTCAATTCCGCCTTATAGAGGCATAAGTCCGCGTGGAGCCCATTGAGAGCGGGTGTAGTGCTCATTAGCATTCCCCTTATGCTTTCTGGGAAAGACGGACGATAGTAGGTATTTGAGGGCTGCCATAATAACGGGTTTTTCACCCTCCACAGAATGGCATTTTGTAACTAAACTAACGGGGAAAAATTATAAGCATTAGACATTGGGTTCGTTTGGGGACAGCTGCTGGGGGCTGCTGTTGGGTTCTGCTGCTGGAAATTGAGAAGCTGTCTGCTGATAGTTTTGCAGAAGCTGTCAGCTGTTAGTTTTGGTGTTTGGTGGAACGTCTGCTGATGGTTTTAAAAAGCAGAGATAATTGTTAGGTCCTACTGCTGAAAATTGAGAAGCTGTCTGCTGATGATTTTGCAGAAGCTGTCAGCTACTGGTTTTGGGTGTTTGGTGGAAGCCTGCTGATTTTAGAAATTGAGAAGCTGTCTGCTGCTGGAAGCTGTTCCCCAAACGAGCTCATTAAATAATCATGCAACCCCGATGTTAATAAAAGTATATGTAATGTTATCAGTTGTTCGAGAATTGCTCGAGGAACATAAGTGGACGTGGTAAAGTGGACTCCGGTGACAGGTATGGTTTTCTTGCAACCTATGTCCTACCGGATTACACCGGCTTGTATGCCAATGTGTTTTTCTGAGTGTTTGCCACCTTGTAAGATTAAAACATGTAATGAGTTTATAGTAATTCATTTATGTGGCGAATTTGGCCTCCGATACCATTTAACCTCAAATAAGTGTTAAACCTTAGCTAACTAGAACTAGGAGCACATGAGAGATCGGTATTCGGAGTTAACGACCCAAACCTTGGGAACGTTCTAACCACGGCTATGTGTGAGTTAGTTGGATATTGTTGTTGTATGCAAGTGTGTGAACCTCCCTTGTGTGCTTAACTCGGTTATGACACCGTATGGTGTGTGGATGTGGTAGGCTCCATAATGGATCTCTAACTACTTATTTATAAGTGTATATGTACTAATGGGGGTGAGGAGTCCGGTTGTTCCGGCCACGCGTGTGAGGACGGGAGTCGATGTCATATCCGGTTCGGCTCTCTTGGTGTATGTATAGGTTGTATTCCAATTTGGTTTCGACCTTCCCTTAGCTTATCCAAAGCTAGTTTACTGACTCACGTCGGGCCACAGGGGCATACAAATGTTATTTCAGTGTGCTTGGGATTACTATATCCGATACACCTTGGGTTTAAGTTAACCGTTCGATATAACTGGACGGTAACGAGGTTGGTAACGAGCTTAGCATGAGATTGGCAATAATCTCTAGGCTCACTATGTATACTAACTATGGTGGAAGGTTCCTTGTGTGAACCGATCTTATGGTGTTTTGTTGTTGTTATTGTGCTAGGCAATTTCCCTTGCTATGCTATGATATGTATACGTTAGATGTTTAAAATGAATGCGATGTTATCATGTGTACGTCGGAACGAGAAAAGTGTTGTTATGTTTTGTTATGTGAGGAATGTGATATGTTGTAAGATATGGAGTGTGTGGATCATGGAAATGAATCCCAGTTTGTGACAAGAGGCGTTTAAGGATAACCCGATTTAAGGGTAAGTGTCGTCTATTAAGGAAGTAGCTCCGTTAGAGGAGGAACACTCTAGGGATAAAGAATACCATGAGTGACTCATCAAGTAAGGATGTATTATCCGTTTGTTGAGCCCATTGAGGCGAAATGTTTTGTGTTGTGTGTTTACAGTTGCATGCATGATTTAAATATAATCAATCGCATGCTAAGACGACAATTAGTTGTGCGTGGCCCGGTAGCATGTGGGCTGCGGGATTACCATACCAGCAAAGGTGCTGAGCCCCTTGGGGGCCACCCTTTCTCTCCTTTTCTATTTCAGGTACAAGGAGCTGGATGCCGTTCGAGAGTAGGACGGGGTAGATGTTTATACATGGGTAGCCATTTTAAATGGCGTAAGCATTGTTGGCGTAGTAAGACCGAAATTGTTATCGGCATTAGTTTGTAAATACTCGGTACGGTTGGAATGTATAAAGTAATGGGTTGTTGTTAAGGGAAGCAAATGTAACGTGTAGTTGCTCGGGAATCTAGTCCATCAGACCGATACAAAGTACATGTATTAGCCTTGTTAGCCACGTGGGTGGTTAACGGCGTGTAACACCATTGAAATAAGTAATGTGATGAGTTGAATTTTCCGCTGCAGTTTGATGTTATATGTTCGGTGGTAGTTGGGGTGTTACATTGAAATACCCCGAACTTAATTAGGGTGATTAAATTACTCTAATATGATATTGAGGGCCTATTAGTGCCTAATGAATTTTGGTAAAAAGAATAAATCCAAAAGAAACAAGAAAAACGCTTAAAAAGCGAAAAACGCTAAAATGAGCGTTAAGTGACCCTAGGAGGAATACAACCTTAAAAAGGGTATTGAATGAATTTTAAAGGCTTAATAATCCCTAAATAATATATGGGAACAATTTTCAAAGAAAAAGATCCATAAAATGAATTAAAAACGCTAATAAAGCTTTAGCGCACGTTTTTCTGGAAAACCCGAAAACGTGACTTTAAGTGGTCAAATGAACCCGTAAAAAATATAGTTCATCAAATAACTATAAATAAACATTTATGGAAGCTTAATAACCATTAAAATTAAAGAAATGAGAAAATTCCGGAAAACGGGCCCGGTTAGTGAATAGTGCTAAAACCGGGTAAATTAACGAACGTTTTCTGTAAAAAATAAAAAACGCTCCCAACTAGTATTACTATAGGGGGCCGGTTTTTATTAAGTAAAACAGCCCTCTCACTCTTGACTAGCTAGTTATCTAAATAAGCTAAAAAGCAAAAAGTAAAACAAAAGAAAAAGGTACAAAAGTACCTTTATTTTCTCTCTCCCCTCATTTCCTCATCCCCTCTCGTTTTTTCCCTTCCTTCTGCAGACCACTGCTCTCTCTTCCTCCTCCCTCCTTCGTGAACGTTTTTGAAGCCCCATTAATGGCTTCCCCTTCTTCTCTCCCGTGTACAAGCTAGCTCCACGCTCCAAATCAAGAAAAAATTATATTCTTCTTCTCCTCCTAAAGCTCTACATTTCTCTCTTTTCAAAATCCGAAAATGAAGAACTTCATCTGCATGGGTATATCCCATTTGAAGAGAAAAGGGCATCAAATTGAAGCTTGGAGTCTCTCCTCTCTCCTAAGGTAAAAAGTTTCCAAGAAAACTCATCTTTTCTTCCTTCTCTTTGGTGGCCGATTTTCATCCCTTGTAATGCCTTGTTTTTCTCTCTCTTTTGAGCTTCATTTCAACCTTTCAATTGTGGTGGAACCTGGCCCCTTCTTGAATCAAGGGCTAAAACCCCTCATAGAACTCCAAAGGTAAACCCTAGAATTTTATGCTTTAAGCCCCTTAATTGGATTAGTGTATTTCCAAGGGTTTAGGATTTTAATTGTGTGTATTTTGTGTTCCTTGAATGATGGGAATGGAGTTTGGCAACTCCATTGCCCACTTGACCGAAATGGAGAAGAGGAAGAGAATTGAAAAGAAACTTGAAGAACTTAAGGTAAGAATTCTACCTTAGTGTTCATTTTGATTCCTTAGAATTTGGGATGGGTTTATTAAATGAAAGAATGAAAATCTTGATGGAGATGTGCTTGGGTTGGCTAGATGAGAAATTTGGAATTTGTTGTTTAAATTGAGGGCTCTAAAGCCAAGTGATTTGAGTGTGTGGTTATATTGTGGTTTATTGATATTTTGGAGCTATATTGTGTTTAATGAAGTTTTGATGATATATTATGCTCTGGTAGGACCCTTCATGGGTGTGGTTAGATTAGGATTGAAAATGGTGAAAATTGATGAATGTGGATATGTTAGGTTTATGGGGAGGTTATGGCAAAATTTTAATAGAAAATGAGTGTTTTAGGTGGCTTGGTAAGTGAGGGAAACCTAAGTGCTTAGTTGGGTTGAGTAGATGTTTGGTGACCTTGGAATGGTAAATGGAGAATGGATTGGAGAGAGACAAAAATCTGTAGCAAGAGGGTGTTATAGTGCATTGGAATAACTAGAAAAGAGTTGGTGTTTATAACCTGTGAAACAAGGAGTGAACTTGGGTTTTAGAAGTGCAAATGTATAGGAATGAATTGGTTATGGTCATTAATGATTTGGTAAGGTGGCAGGAGGTGTTAAACCACCAAAAGGAATTTAGAAATGCACAAGTGTGCAAAACACAAATGTGAGAATGAAAGTTTAATGAATTTGAGCAAGAATTGGGTGGTGAATTTAACCAAGGATTTGAAGTGGTTTAAGGAGTGTTTGGAGGTGTTTAATTATGTAGGAAACTTGTGGAAAGTTTATGGAAAGATTAGGGGTGGATTAAGGGTTGATTTGGGGTTGAAAAATGACCTTAATAGCAGTTTTTAGCAGGGTCCGGGACTTAGGATATGTACCAAGTCCCGGACTGCATCAAAAAACATGCAGAGAGTGAATGTAGGAATTGGTCCGAGACTTAAGTCCAGGACCAAGTCCCGGACCAGGTGTAAAATTGAGCCTAAAGTTGATTTCTGTATTGGTCTGGGACCTTGGGTCCGGACCAGGTCCCGGACCACCCCCAAAAATGCACAGAATGTGTTTTAAAGTGCCTAGAAGATGGGGGATTGATTGGTATTGGTTTTAGAAGTTGTTAGGAGTTTTTTGGTGACCTTTAAAGGTCCTAAGAAGTGTAAACAAGTTTGAGAAGTGATTAAGAAAGTTGAGAGTTTAAGTACCTCTTTAAACGAAATAACGGGCACCGGGGTAAGTACGGGAGTAGCAATTATGTACCTACCGTAACGCCTTAAAATTAACTGAACCATTTAACATGTAATTAGTGGTTCAAGAGTAAGACACGAGGAACAAGTGTGAACCAAGGAACGTGAGAACACCCGGTAAAGTTAATCCCGGTGAAAGGTATGATTTCCTCATGCTCTGTATCCTAACTTGGTTACCCGATTTTTGTGCTTGTTTGATTGTGTGATCACCTAACAAGATAAATGCACGAATCGGACTGTGTGCACTTATTAGTGCTTGTATGGTATTGTTGTTTGTTGGATTGAATTTAAACTAAAGTTTGTATAATTCATGAAATGAATGAATGTTGAATGAGTTGCTTGCATGTGATTGTGTATTGTAGTGCGACCCATAGTTGAGTCTTGTTGAGTAGTGACTCGTAGGGAGAGTCAAGTGCAAGATAATAAAAATGTGGAAACACATCAAAACTATCGAACCATTATACGGTAACATAAACCACAAACTCACTAGAACGTGAGAGAATTGTACGGGATTAGTAAACTCCCGATAACGGTGAGAGAATTGAATTGACTTAAGCCACAAAACATATAGTGGTGGAAGAATTAAGTAACCTCTATTAGAGGATTCATGAGTGTTCCAACTTGAACCTTGAAAGAACTAAAGTATGATAAGGGATCACCCAACCCCTTAGAAATATAGTCGAACCCCAATGAGAGGAACCGACTAAAATGAACAATGTCACGAACATGAGAGTATTCGATAAGTGGGGTAAAATCCATAAATCTCAGAATACTAGACATTGAGGAATTTCCTAAGCCATTAGATGTTACCGAGAGAGATACTTCTAGGCTAATCCTTGAGATTGTGAATTGACTCCGAGAGTGGAGTTTTGGGAATTTGAGTAGTCCGGTAGAGAACTGGACATTGGTGGACTTTAGAAGCTAAATGCATAGCCCCTTTTGTATTTTTTAAGCCTGGTGGTGGGTCTTGTGTATGACCCTGCCCGGAGGTCATGAGTAATGACTTAACATGTACTTTTGAGTATTGAGTATTGATTGGAGAACTTGAGTAATAAGTATGTGAGTATTAAGAATAGAGTTGTGACTTGAGAAACTTGAGAATTTGAAACGAGTGGAGAATTGAGTTGGAGAGGAGTATTGAGTTGAGTATTGTAAAACTTGCTGAGATGGTGAGTAAGAGTACCCAAGAGAGTGGGTAAGACAATGAGCAAATGAATAAGGCATGGAGAGGTAGAAACCCTCAAGCCTAAGTAAGAACCTATTTAACTAACCTCTTGATGTGTGTGTTAGTGTTTGTGTTCTTGGTTGAACCTTGATTGTGTTGATATACATATATAATGTATTGTTGTATGCATGTTGTTTGTCATAAAATGAATCGCATGCTCTCGACCAAATAGTCGGTGTACCCTCGCTAGTACGCTGGGTATGCGGAAGTCATATGCAGCACTTTTGTTGAGCCCCTAGGGGCATCGTTTTTATTTTCCAGGTACAATGAACCCGATCACCGTTCGAGAGTAGGACGGGGTTGCTATGTAAGCACGGGTAGTAATTAGTGAAGGTTGTAATTATTTGAAACGTTGAATTGTAAGCCGAATTGTTACCGACAACTTAATGATTGTAGAAATTCGGTATAGTAATGAATGGAGGTTGTATTTGTATAATGTGGGATTGAAGTTGTATTTGGTTTGGAAACTGATTGAGTAATGGAAGTATCTTTTGTATAATGTACTCGGTATAATGACCCATTTGGCCGATATTGTATATGATTTGTTGTGTTGAGTTGGCCTTGTCAGTCTCGCGGGTGACTAACAGCATTGTAATCACTAGTGGAAAAAAGAGTAAAAAATACGGCTAATAAACGACGGTTTGCAACATAACCGTCTTAAATATCTCCTTCCGCGCGCGTGGGGGACTTTTTAAGACGGTTGATGTCAAACCGTCGTTTAAAGCATTTTTTTTTTCCGCGGTAAGACACCTTTTAAGACGGTTGCAGGAGAACCGTCGTTTATACTATCAATTTAAAAGACGGTTATTGGTGAACCATCATTTATTATGTCGCCGTTTCATTATAAAAGACGGTGTCGACGGAACCGTCGTTTTTAAAGCTTAAAAAAGACGGTTTTTTCGCTAACCGTCTCTTAAAACTCTTTTTTAAAAATATGTTTAAACACAAATTAACAAAGTTTGAAAAATAGTATAAAGTAATAAATATTTAAATTAGTTTACATGATGGTTAAAATTCATAAAATAGGTATGAGATATAATATGTATATATAATTTTAACAAATTTGTATTTTATAATTAGCATTTATTAAATATTTTAGTAAATTATAGTCATTTTTTTATAAGTAACATTAATTGTAACTATATGTACATATATGTATTCTTATAATATTTAGCTTTAGTATGTATATAATACGATGCTTATTTACATATTACGATGATTCACTACTTATTATAATTTATATAGGAGTGAACATACGTTTGAATAATAATTAGAATTCCTATTATTAAAAGATTAAGTTATAAATGCTACATATATATGTTTTGTTCATAAAATAAACAAGTTTGATGCAGTGGCATAGTGGTTAGGGAGTGCATGCACGCGTGCGACTTCACCATGTGTCGCGGGTTCGAATCCCAGAGACCACCCAAAGATTACAAAATTAATCTAGGTGGATTCACTTATTTTTGCGCTCGAGATCTTTTAAAGACGGTTTGATTAAAATCATCGTTTAATAGCATCTTAAAAGACGGTTTTCGAACCGTCGTTTAAGACTGGTGACAAAAAACGACGGTCGTTTAAGAGACGGTTTAGAACCGTCGTTTTTGAGCGGTTTGAACCGTGTTTTTTGCTCCGTTCCGCACCAGTGAATACCCGCCGTTGGTAGTTTGATTCCGCTGCTTGATGACGGTAAATGAGACGGGTTAGGAGTTAATGGTTGGATTAGCGGCAGGGGTGTTACAATAGATGTTATCGAGAGATACCTCTAGGGTAATCCATGAGATTATGAAATGACTCCGAGAGAGGTGTTTGGGAATTTGAGTAGTCCGGTATACAACTGGACATGGGTGGACTTGAGGAGCTAAATGCATAGCCCCTTTTGTATTTGTAAGCCCGGTGGTGGGTCTTGTGTATGACCCTGCCCGGAGGTCATGAGTAATGACTTAACATATTCCTTGAGTATTAAGTATTGATTGGAGAACTTGAGTATTGAGTATGTGAGTATGTGAGTATTGAGAATGGAGTTGTGACTTGAGAGATGTGAGAATTTGAGTTTGAGTGGAGAATTGAGTTGAGTATTGCAGAACTTGTTGAGATTGTGAGTAAGAGTACCCAAGAGAGTGGGTAAGACCATGAGCATGTGAATAAGGCATAGTGAGGTAGAAACCCTCAAGCCTAAGTAAAGAACAAATTAAACTAACCTCTTGATGTGTGTTAGTGTTTATGTTCTTCATTGAACCTTGATTGTGTTGACATACATATATAATGTATTGTTGTCTTGCATGCTTTTTGAACTAAAATGAATTGCATGCTCTCGACCAAATAGTCGGCGTACCCTCGCTAGTACGCGGGGTATGCGAAAGTCATATGCAGCAATTTTGCTGAGCCCCTAGGGGCATCGTTCTTATTTTACAGGTACACGAAGCCGTCAACCGTTCGAGAGTAGGATGAGGTTGTTATTGAAATGGGTAGTCGTTTAAGAAATGGTGTTTGTTGTATTATGAAGTTGTAAGACGAAAGGTCCTCATTAGACTTGGGAATTATAGATACTCGGTATTGAACAGTATGAAGATTGTATTTGTATAATATGGGTTTGAAGGTTGAATTTGGTTTGTGATTTGATTAAGTAATGGAAGTATCGTTTGTATAGTGTACTCGGTTTAAGACACATCAGACCGATATTGTATTTGATCGTTGTAATTGAGTTGGGATTGGCCTTGTTAGTCACGTGGGTGACTAACCGCATTGTTTCACCCCCGGTTGTATTGGATTTTCCGCTGCTTGTGTATTGGTAATGAAGACGGTTAGGAGTTAATGGTGTGATTACCGGCAGGGGTGTTACATTTTTGAAACCACATGGGTGGGGTGTGTAATTTCGCCGAACGTCATGGGTGGGGGATGTAATTTTCCCTAAAGTCAAAATCAAAATCCAAACCAAATTATAATTTGGATATTTTAGTTAACTGAAATTTTAAATTGGGTTAGAAAATTTAATTAAAGTAAAATATGCAAAGAGAATGCTCACCCCACTTCCAGAATTCTAAAGTGAGAAAATCTCACAACTTCCGTACTATCAAGCATGTAGACGTAGATATACTACACCAGCAAACCAGAAAAACTACAAAAGTTCTACTACATTTCTCACCAATTTTAAAACTAAATAACCTAATATGAATCAATAATTTAACTTAAAAATATTAGACCAAATACATCTAATTTCTCCAAAACAAAAAAATGTCATATAAATTTATTTTTGAAAAAAAAAATTTGATAGTCTTTGTTTGAATTAAAGTCGCTTGTTATATGTAATTGCTGCATAAGAAAAAATTATAGAACATTGTTAAGAAAAGTAAAAAAAATCAAGTAAAGAGCAACAGTGCAATAAAAATCAAATATATTATAGATAAAATGCAACTAGCTATCAAGGAAGTCCAAATGGTAAGAAAACCTCTCAAATAGAATTTTGTCTTATAAATATGTTCCGTTGTCTATAATACTAATGAAAGTTTCCATCAATAGTTTACAATTTATATATGATAAATTGACAAATTTTTCCATTACTGGGTTAAAATATATCCGCAGTTAACATTATATCCACAACTGTATAAATGTGTCCATTAATAGCTAAGGATGTATCCATGACCACATGTGGATGTTTTCGATACTAGTTTAAAAATGAATACATGATTATTTATAAATGGTTGTACATATGATAGTTGATAAATGTTTCCAACACTAGGTCAAAATATATCCATGATAACTGATAAATGTTTCCATCAAAAGTCAAAATGTATCTATCTAAGTCTACAAATCCATTCATTAATACCTAAAGATGCATATATGATTATTTATAAATGTTTATGCCTGTAGCTTAAAATATACAATTGATAGTTGATAAATGTTTCCAACATTAGGTGAAAATATATCCATCATAATAGATATATATTTCCAACAAAAGTTAAAAATGTATCGATCGCACTTTACAAACGTATCCATCAGTAGCTAATTATTTATAAATGTACCCGCTAGTAGTTTACATGTAATATATATGATAGTTGATAAATGTTTCCAACACTAGGTTAAAATATATGCACGATAATTTTCCATCAAAAGTAAAAAATGTATTCATCACAGTGCATAAACATATCCATCAGTAGTTAAAGATACATCAATGACAGTGTATTGATTTTTTTATCTGTATTTTTAAGATGTATACATGATCATTTTACAGATGGTTTAGCCTAGAATTTAAATTGTATAATGATAGTTGCTAATGAAATACCCGCATACTTTTAGTTAGAGAATTTACATTAAATAGTCATTACAATTGGGTTTAATTTTATAGTGGGTCGTTATTGGGTATTGGCATTAGTACGAGGTTAGATAATTAATAGCGAGCCCAGGGAAGCTAAAATAATTATTTTACTTTCTCCTTCTAAATTTATCATTTTGATATATATTCTTTTCCTTTTTCTAAACTAATTATTTCTGACGTTCTTATCTTCTTCTAAGATAATTACGTTCATTCCTATCCCCTTCTAATTAATTAATTAATTATTGTACTTCTTATCTTATCCTATATTAATCAATTTATAATAATTTATCTTTTCCCCTAAAACTAATTATTTATTATCTCCTCTTTTATTTTGAATAAATTCTTCTATTTATATTCCCTTTACTTCTTCATCTTCTTCATCGGCTGCACGATGCACTACGCTCATATTCTCCAAATATCAAACTTCTCCTTCTTCCTCTGTTTTCTTTGAGCTTCTTCCCTGGTGCCAGTTAGAGTCTTGGAGGGGTTAGGTCTACTACATAGCTAAGAGTAAGGTGTCAATTAATTTTAGTTGCGAATTACTAAATTTCTGAATGGTACTTTTGTAATCTAGATCCCGGATTCGTCGATGGGAGATATCTGTGAATCTGTTTGAGCTTTCTGGTGGTGGAGTGTGTGGCCAGGTAAATTTATGTGCTCATATCGATTTCTTGTGTGGTTTGTGATGGTGATTTGAAACCCTAATTAGGGATGTGTAAATTAGGCATTTATTCTCCCACGTTACTGTGAACTGATGGTTATGATTTTTAAATCTGAGGTTTTACTACTGTTTTGGGAGACTTTCACTAGAATGATTGAATTATTGGTACCGAATGGTGCTCCGTGTAAATTTTTGTTACCATTGGTACTCCATGTAAATTGATGGTACTTTGTACCCCATGTATTTTTTTTTTGCACTGCGAACAGTGAAACACAGTTAAGCTCTATGATCTACTCCTTAGGGTCAGAAGTACCTTCTGGGGGTGTGCACACTAATGGACATAAGGTGAGGTGGTATTATTATTGCGGCTCCAATTTGGGTGTCCGTCAGCGTATAAATTGTGATTAGTTCCTTGTGAAAGCTCCCCTGTCACTTTAATGGATCTTTTCTGCTTGAAAATGATTTTGGATTGTTGATTGTTTATGTTGACAGTTTAATAATTCAAAGGGTTTTCAAAATGTATATTACACAATGAGGTAGAATTTACTCAATTTTAATGATTTGTGCGGCCCTTCTTGTTTGTATATATGTTTTCTGGTTGCAGGTATGGATGGCTAAGACTTGGGCTGGGATCGCGTTGCCACATAGATGATAGGAGTGACCACTGCTATTTCGGAAAACATTGTTTTCACATACATTACTCTGGATTTTTACTTTTGAATATTTGTGTTGATGGAGGATTATTAGTGAAATACCCCGAACTTAAATGTGTTAATAAATTGTGTAATTATGATATTCTATGGCCAATTAAGTCCTTAAGAACATTGGTGAAGAAAGTAAAACCAAAAGAAAAGGAGAAAACACGTAAAATGCATAAAACGTAAAACATGTGGTACACAACCATAGGAGGCATATGACCTCGACTAGGATCCTATTTGGACTCCTAAGGCTTAATTATTCCTAAATAACATGTGGGAACAAATCCCGAAGAAAACGGATCCATATAGTGGATTAACAACGCAAACAAAGCCTTAAAGCACGTTTTTCGAGAAACCCGGAAAATGTGACTTTAAGAGGTCTAATGGACATGTATAAATTACAGTTGATCATATAAATATTATTAAACACTAGTGGAAGTTTAAGAACCACTAAAATTAGTAAAACGAGAAAAATCCGGAAAACGGTCCTAGATGATTGAATAGTGCAAATTCGGGTTTTATGGGTGTTATTTGCTAAAGACTAAACTGCCCCTCCTTTCCATTTTGTAAAAATCTGGCCTCCCTCCTGTAAGTGGCCACGTTTTAGTCCCCCCCTCTCTTATCTCTATTGCCTCTCTTTACAAAAGAAAAAGTAATAAAGTAAAAAAACAAGTACAAAAGTGTTTTTGCTTCTCTCTCTTCTATCCCTCTATTCTCTCACATTTTTCTTCCCCATTCTGAAGTTCTCTATTCTTCATCCTCCTTCAATGGTGATTTTGGAATCCTCCACCCAGCTCTCTTCTTCTCTCCCTTGTTCAAGGCTCCACAATGCTCCAAATCCAAAAATGAATATATATTCTTGTTGCTCTCCTCAAGAGCTCTCTTTTGCACCCTATAAAATTTTCAAAATATGAAGTTCATCTTCATGGCTGGAGCTCTTTTTGAAGAAGGAAGCAGCCCATTGTGAGCTAGAACACCTCTTGGTTGGTTTAAGGTAAAAAGGGACCTTAAAAACACTCATTTCCCAACTTTCTTTAGGACCGAAATTTTCCAGCCTTGAACCTCCATTGTTGTTCCTTGCTGTAGCTCTGTTTTGTATTCAAGAAAGGAGTTGGAGCCTTGCTTTATTGATTGGCCAAAACTCAATTCTAGGGTTACAAGGTAATGCCCTAAATTTTGTGCTCTAAGCACCTTCCTCTTATATACTAGATTAGTTCATGAGTCTAAGTATGATAATTAGTACTCATTGTCCCCATTTCAATATTGGCTAGAGGTTAGCAAGGGTTCATTGCTCCCTTGGCCGAAAATGACATGAGAAAGAGAAGAGGAGAAAAGATTGGGGAGCTTGGGAGAGTTAAGGTAAATAATCTACCTTAATGTCTATCATATGCTTTTAAAATTTTTGGTTGGGCAATTTAAAAGAATGAATCAAAGATTGTATTGAAAAATGTGTTTGGTGATTAGAAGAGAAAATTGTGATGATGTTTAATGCATTGTGCATTGGTATGTGATTTAAGGGCTCAAGTGCCATGCATTTGAGATTAGTGCATTATAATGTGTTTAATGAGATTTGGATGAGTTTTATGTGCTGCTAGAATCCTTTATGGATTTGGTTAGTTGAGCCTGAATTTGGTTAGCTTGTGTTGAATTATGAATGTCTTGGATTAGGTGATGAAAACAGTGAAGAATGATGCATTTGGGTATGTTGGAATTGTAGAGGAGTCATGACAAAATTTGTTTAGAAACTAGAGGAGTTTTAGGTGTGTTATGAGTAAAGAATGACCTAGGGTTAACTAGGTGTTGATAGGGATTAAATTTGGTTAGTTGATCACCTTGAGGTGTTGGTTGAAGGATTGAATAGAAGGGAGCAAAATCTGTAGTAAATAAGTGGTATGAATGTTTGGGTTTTGCTAGAGATGAACAAGGTGTGGGACTTGGAAAATAATGAATAAGATTGGGAAATAGAGATGAATGTGCTAAGAAGGATTCAGAATGGTCAAATGGTTGGGAGAATAATGAAAACATTCATGAGAAAAGTTAGAAATGCACTATTATGCATAGTGTGCAGAAATTTGAGAGTGGGAATTGTAGAATTGATCAAGAATTTAATGAAAGGTTTGGTAAATGGTTTAGGAAGGTTTAAGGCATGTTTATGGTGTAAAAACATGTTTGGAAACATGTGGAAATATTAGAAAAGAATTGGGTAAGGTTTGAAGTTGGAATGGCTATTGAAAAATGTCAATTTAGCAGCTTGTTAGTAGGGTCCGGGACCTAGCCCTTGGATAAGGTCTCGGACCACTCTAAAATTGAGCCGAAAGTTGATTCTACAGGTGGTCCGGGACCTTAGTCCAGGACCAAGACCCGGACCAAGTGAAAAAATGACCTGAGATTATTGTTCTATGTTAGTCCGGGACTTAAGGGCCGAACCAAGTCTCGGACCACACCATAAATGCTCCCGAAAGTGTTTCAAAGCCTCTAAATGAATGGGGATTGACGGGTTGAAATACCCCAAACCTTAGTATGTTGTTTAAGCATTTAAATATGGTATATTAAGACTAAAAAGAGTCTTAGAAACATTAGTTAACAATTTAAACACAATAAATACCTTAAAGTCAATTAGGGCTAAAATGTGCTCTAAGCTTGGGATAAGCTTGGTTAAGACCTAGTGAGTGTACCAAGACCTTATTTATATGTTAATAAATATAATAAACCAAATACCAAAGAAAACCAAGCTTGAAAACAAGTTAAAACACAAAATGTGCTTTAAGGAGTCTTAAAGCACATTTTTGAAAAATTGTCTTGTAAATGAGTTTTGAATGGCTAAATGTCCATCATTACTCTTTAATTAATATGTGTACTACTTAGTATCACATTTGGAAGTCTATATCAATGGGAAATCAAAAATTTCACATCTATGTGCCTTGTTTTTATGAATAGTAACCAAATTAACCAAGTTTATAACATATGTCAATGTAAGTAATTTAATTGGTCAACAAAGACTAAAATACCCCTAGTTATATAATGGGGCCGGTTTTCTTATAAGGGATGAGTCATCCCCTTGTTAATTTGATAAGAAAGGAAAGTGATAAAGTAAAAACTATTTACTTTACTACTTAAGTATCAAAACTAGTTAAGTCTTCTTCATTATCTCATTTCCCTAGTTCTCACCGTCTTCTACCTTCCTTCTTTCTCTCATTTCCGATTTTTGCAACAGCACCACCACCATCATTCTTCATCTTCAATCACTTGTAATTCCTAGCTCACTTTGCCAAATCAAAAACTAAGGCCACCATTCTCTTTGTCTTGCCAAGCTCTTCAACTTCATCCTTTCAAAATCTCAAGAGCTCCATTTCGGTGCCAAGAGGAATCTCCATGGGAGGAGCTTGAGCTCACCTTTTCACATATTATTGTTCTCCTTTGCTTCTAGGTAAGGAAACTCAAATAAAAACTCCATTTCTTTCTTGTTTTGATGTTGACCGAGAATCACCATTGATGGGGTTCTTTATATTGCTTTGTTCTAGCTCCATTTCAACCTTTCATGGACTTGGTGGAGTCCTCTCTTGCTACATATCCAAACTCTCTTTCATATCCAAGGTAAAACAACTATCTTAATGTTTTAAAACAATGTATAACTAGGGTTTACAATGAGATGAAGCATAAAGCTTGTATACTCATTTTATCATTTGTATAATGTTTAGAAGTTGACAAGCAACTAAAATCCTTGCCGATTTAGTTAAGGAAAGAAGAAAGAAGTTGTGAGGAAAAGAGGTAAATGTGCTAACCTAATGTGGTTTAAAGTCTTAGGAGAAATGATCTTATGTTTCTTATTAAAATGATCTAAGGAGCCAATGGTGAATGACTTAGTAAAATGTACTCAAGGAGACTAGTAAAAGGGCATATGTGTTGTTGAGTGTATTTGCAGGTCAAAGGCAAATATATTGTGGAAATTCAGTGTTTATGGTTTGTGCATCTTAAGGGCCTAAGAGCCATGCTATTTAAGGGCCTAACTGCCATGCAATTTAAATTATGCACTATATTGTGATGTAGTGTTAAATGAGTGAAGTTTTGTGTACAAGAATGTTCTTGATGGATTTTAGTGTTCTTGGATGTTTAATGGTGAAAACAATGTGTTTTGGCTTGGTAATGTTCTAGGAGAACCCATGTCGAAATTTAGATAATGTATAAGAAGCTTTAGGTGTTTAAAATGAGTTTTGGTAAGTTAGGAAGTGTTTAGAATGGTTAAGTGTTCTACTAGTGAAAGAAACATGCATTAATGTGTTTTAAGGTGTAAAAGGGACTTAAGCATTATTTTAGAGGATTTAGAGTGCAAATGAGTGTTTTGGGATACTTCAAGATCATGGTGAGATTGTGTTTAGGACTTGTGCAATGTTGGTGAATAAGGAAGAAGTGATTTGTTGTATGAAGGAGCTATAAACTTGTAGAGATATTCAAGGAGTTTGGTTAGGAAGAAAAGATGCTTGGGAGATGATGTTGTAGTGGTGAGAAAACATTTGGGAATAGTGGAAGTTATAGGTATGAAACACCACATAGGAACTTAGTGGAAAACATTACAAGTGTAAACCTTTTTATAAGAGTTTGTGTAATGCTTGAGGAGGATTTTAGTGAATGATTTAAGGAGTTTAATGGAGGTATTAAGGTGTGTTTGAAGTGCCCAAATAAGGTTAGAACATACTAGGATATATGTGGGGAAGTTTGGAGTTAAATGGGCAATTAAAAACAAGGGTCTGGAGCAGACCGACATTGGGGACCGGACCTGCAAGGTCGGTCGAGCCCAGTTTACCCTGCGAGAAATGGTTTCTGGAATGGACCGACCTTGGGGATCGGACTTGCAAGGTCGGTCGGACATGGATTTTTAGTACGGATTGAGTCTCTGGAATAGACCAACCTTGGGACCGGACTTACAAGGTCGGTCATGCCTAAATTTTTGTACGTAAGTGAGTCTCGGGAATCGACCGATCTTGCGACCGGACTTGCCAAGATCGGTCGGGCCTGAATTTTTAAGGGAAGAAACTTTCGGGAATAGACCGAACTTGCGACCGAACTTGCAAGGTCGGTCGGAGTAGAATTTTTAACGGTAATGTGCTCTGGAATGGAGCGACCTTGTGTAAGGTCGGTCGGTAAGGTCGGTCGGACCAAAACTTGTAAAAAAAAAACAAACAAAGTGTAGTTTAAGTAGTTAACCCTAGGGGGTATAATGTAGGTAATCAAGGGTAAGTTTAGGCATTAAAACGTGTCATATAACCATGTTAAACACTTAGTAAATTTGAAGTTAAGTAAGTTAATTAACCGACATTCTTAATTATGTATAGGAGTGGCCTACGGTGAAAATCAATCGAAGCAAGGACCAAGGTATGGTTTTCTTGCAGTCTGTTGCCTACCGGTTTACACCGGCTTGTGTGTTGTTTGTTTTTTGAGTGTTTATGACGTTATAAGACTTAACCATGTAAAGAGTTTACAGTCGTTTATACTACTGTGATGTTATGACGTGACTCATTTCCCTTGTGTGTGTCTAACATGACTTACCACTTGCTTGTGAATTGTTGTTAAGTTCCACTGTTGAACTTCTAACAAGTGCTAACTGGGGAGTGAGGAATCCGGTTGTCCGGTCATGCATGTAAGTTTAAGAGTAGATATCTGTATCAGATTCGACTCTTATGATGTTAAGATTGTTCTCCTTTATTTGGCGTTCGATCTCCCGCTAGCTTCCTCCAAAGCTTACCTATTCTGACTTATGATCGGTTTAGTGGGAACATGTGTTTGTGTGGTGTGTTCGGGTCACTATATCCGAACCATCTGTGACTTAAGTTACTCATTCGACTAACAGAACGGTAATGAGTGTGTGTAACAAGCTTAACATGAGGGTGAACCATTCTCTAGGCTTCTTATGTTGTTAAAACTTCTTGGTTTGTTATTGTGGAAAGTGTATTCACTGTGTATGTGATGTTGTGCTATGCAATATTATTGACATGCCATATGTATATGTTATATGTTAAAATGAATGTCATGTCATCATAACAATTAGTTGCGCGTATCCCGGTAGCCGATGGGCTGTGCGTTAACCATACCAGCCAAGGGTTGCTGACCCCCTCGGGGGCTCCATATTTTTACTGCAGGATGAGAATCGAGGAAGCGGAATGGCTATAGATTCTAGGCTGCAGAATTACTTTTGGTTATTTTGGATGTTGAGCCTGGGATGCGCCTGTGCTCCCGTGGCGTTATATTTTGGTACTGTCCGTGTTACAGTGACGATCGTTACAGTGGACAGTGTAGTTTATGTGTACAGTTTTCAGTGACGGTTTGTATTAAATACTCGGTATGTTGGTTATGTATATATGTGAAATACCCCAAACCTTGATATGTGGTTTAAATATCAAACATGTTATATAAAGGCTAAAAGTGCCTTAGAAACGTTAGTGTACAACTTAAACATAGTAAAACAATAAAGCACTAAGACACAGTTTGAGCAAAACATGCTCTAAGCTATGAGTGAACTTGGTTAGGACCCAAAGAGCCTACCAAGACTTGATAACATTTTAATTATGATTTGATAGGGCTAAATAAGTCCTTAGGAAACTTTGGTGGACAGTTAAACCAAATAAAACACAAGAAAATACCTTAAAGTCAATATGAGCAAAAATGTGCTCTAAGCTTGGGATAAATGTGTATAAGACCTAATGGTCATACCTATACTTTATAATATGTTAATGAACATATTAAATCAATTACCAAAGAAAACCAAGCTTGAAAACAAGTTAAAAACACAAAATGTGCTTTAAGGAGTCTTAAAGCACGTTTTTGAAAAATTGTCTTGTAAATCAGTTTTGAATGGCTAAATGTCCATCATTACTCTTTAATTAACATGTGTACTATATAGTATCACATTTGGAAGTCTATATCATGGGAAATCAAAAATTTCACAACAATGTGCCTTGTTTTTGTGAATAGTGATTTTTATAAGCTATTTTGTAACATATGTTATTATAAGTGAGACAATTGATTAATAAAGTCTAAAATACCCCTAGGTACTATGGGGGCCGTTTTTAAGGTGTGGTGACTCACCACCCTTGTTACATGCTAAGGAAATAAAGAATGACTAACTTAAGTACTATTTGCTTTTTAAGTACAAATATCTTCCAAAAAGCAAAACTTATCTCATTCTCTCATTTCCTTCTTCATTTCCCACGTTCCAAGCTCTCTTCTACCTTCTCTCTCTTGTTCTCACGTTCATACAGCACCACCACCATGGAAGTCCACCTTTGAACCCTTGTAAAACCTAGCTCACTTAACCAAATCAAAAACAAACACACCATTCTCTTCCTCTCATCAAGCTCTTCATTCCTATCTTCTCAAAATTTCAAGATCACCATTTCGGTGCCATGGAGTTCCACCATTGATGGAGCTTGAGCTTGTCTTTCCACATATTATTGATCTCCTTTGCTTCTAGGTAAGGAATCTCAAAGAAAAATCAAGTTTCCTCTCCTTTTAGTACATGGCCGAAAATTCACCTCACCATGGTCTTTACCTTGCTTGTTTTAGCTTCATTTGAATCTTCCAAGGGCTAGGAGGAGTCCTCTCTTGATACTTATTCAAGTCTCTTCCAATTCCAAGGTAAAACAATTACCTTAATGTGTTAAAACTAGTGTAACTAGGGTTTACAATGAGATGAAGCATAACGCTTGAATACTCATTCTATTATTTGTACATTGTTTAGAAGTTGACAAACAAACCAAACACCCCACCGGTTTTACAAGGAAACAAGAAAGAAGTTTGTGAGGAAAAGAGGTAAACAAGCTATCTCAATTAGTTTAAATGCCTTAGGAAAATGAGCTTGATTTGCTTATAAAATACCTAAGGATCCAATGGCAAATGAGCTAGTAAAATGCTCTCAAAGGAGTTTATTAAGGGCATATGTATTGTTGGGTGTATTTGCAGGTCAAAGGCATTACTTATGTGGGAAATTCAGTGTTTAAGGTTTATGCAATTTAAGGGCCTAAGAGCCATGTTATTTAAGGGCCTAAGTGCCAAGCAATTTAAGTTATTGCACTATATTGTGATGTAGTGCTTAATGTGTGAAGTTTGTGTGTTAAAAATGTTCTTGATGGATTTTAGGAGTTCTTGAATGAAATAAGGTAAAAACCTAAGTGTTTGGATGTGAGTATATACAAGGGAAGCTATGGCCAAATTTGGGAAAATGTATAAGGAGTTTAAGTGCTTAAATGAACTGGGTGAACTAGGAATTGTTAGGAATGGATACATGCTTCATTAAGGAAGAAAACATGCATTAAGGTGTTCTAAGGTGCTACAAGGATTTAGGCATTATCTTGGAAGTTCTAGAATCCAATGAGTATTTTTAGGATGTATTAAAAGTCTTGGGAGAAGTTTGTTTAAGGTTTAGGTTATGATAATGTGCAAGGTGGGAATAATGTTTAGGTAAGGTTTTGAGAAAGGAACTTTGAGGAGTTGTGAAAAAGAAGGTTTGGTTAGTAAGAGAAGATGCTTGGGAGATGATGTTATGATGGTGAGGAAACACTTTGGTATAGAGGTTATTATGGGTGAAACACCACATAGGAATCCAAATGTAAATGTTACAAGTGTTATGAGATTTTGTGGTGGAAATTGAGTAACAAGTCAAACATGGAACTAGGGTGTTTGAGATGATATTTTGGCATTAGAATATACCTAAGATCATTTGGGAAGTTTATACAATTAAAGGAGGTGGAGAAACTAATGCAACAAGACATGGAAATGCAGTTTTGACAATTCTGTAGCTTTGGTCCGGGACCTAGGTCATGGGTAATGTCCCGGACCAGGCATTAAAAAGGGCCGAGAGTCGAACAAGGTTTTGGTCCGGGACTTGGGGTGAGTACAAGGTCCCGGACCACCCTATTAAAACCAGCCCGAGAGTTTTCTAATGTGTTGGTCCGGGACTTAAGGTAAGGACCAAGTCCCGGACCACTCTAAAATGTTGTTTAAGGTTGGAAAATGATGTCTAATGATGGGGATTGATGGTTAATGATGTTATGAGGTTGTTAAGGACATGTTAGGTGAGTTTTAATGACAATTAAGTGGGTGGAAAGTTGTAATAAAATGTGAAAGTAAAACAAGTTAAAAAGTGAAGTTATGTAACTAAGTTAACGGGGAAAAATTATAAGCATTATACATTAAATAATCAAGCAACCCCGATGTTAATAAAAACACATGTAATGTTAACAGTTGTTCGAGAATTGCTCGAGGAACATAAGTGGACATGATAAGGTGGACTCCGGTGACAGGTATGGTTTTCTTGCAACCTGTGTCCTACCGGATTACACCGGCTTGTATGCCAATGTGTTTTTCTGTATGTTTGCCACGTTATGAGATAAATCATGAAACGAGTTTACAGTCGTTATTGTTATTGTATGTTTACGTGCCGATACCGGTAACCTCGAATGCGCTTGAAGGGCTAGTTGACCACTATTAGGTAAACGTAGGAGAACGGTATCCGGTGATAACGTTTCCGACCTAAGGAACGTTCTAACCACGGCTATGCGTGAGTTAGTTATGTAATGTTTGTGTGTGATGTTGGTGTATGAATGTATGACTCTCCTTCCCTTGTGTGTGTCTAACAAGACTTAACCCAATGTTGTGATTGTTTAACTAAGTTCAATGATGAACTTCTGACAAGTGCTAACGGGGGGAGTGAGGAGTCCGGTCTGTTCCGGCCACGCGTGTGAGTATGGGGGTCGTTGTCATAGCAGGTTCGATCCTCTCCGTATGTTATAGTTGTTTTCCAATTTGGTTCCCAACCTTCCCTTTAGCTTAACCAAGGCTATTACTGACTCACGTCGGGCCACAGGGGCATACTATTGTTATGTTTGTTTCGGTGCGCTTGGATCACTATATCCGAGACACCTTGTGTTAAGTTAACCGTTCATTTAACGAGACGGTAACGAGTTATGTAACGAGCTTATCATGAGACTGGCAACATTCTCTAGGCTCACCAGTGTATTAGCAATGTTTGGGTCGGTTCCTAAGAGGACCATTCCCGTTATGTTATGTATCTTTGTTGTGATGCAATATCTATTGCGGTGTTATGTTGTGCACGTGGAAACGTGCAAAGTGTTGTTAAGTGTTGTTATGTAGTGTATGTTATATGTTGTAAAATGTGGAGTATGTGGATCATGGATATGAGTCCCAGTTTGAGAAAAGAGGCGTTAAGGATAACCCGATTTAAGGGTAAGTGTCGTCTGTTAAGGAAGTAGCTCCATTAGAGGAGGAACACTCTAGGGATATTGAATACCTTGAGTGACTTATAAAGTAAGGATATATTATCCGCTTGTTGAGCCCGTTGAGGCGAAATGATTATGTGTTGTGTGTTTACAGTTGCATGCATGATTTAAAAATAATCAACCGCATGCTAAGACGACAATTAGTTGTGCGTGGCCCGGTAGCATGTGGGCTGCGGGATTACCATACCAGCAAAGGTGCTGAGCCCCTTGGGGGCCACCCTTTCTCTTCTTTTCCTATTTCAGGTACGAAGTGCTGGAAGCCGTTCGAGAGTAGGATGGGTAGTCGTTGTACATGGGTAATCATTTAAGTGTATGCATACAGTAGGTGTAGTAAGACCGAAATTGTTGTCGGCATCAGTTTATAAATACTCGGTATAGTTGGAAGGTGTATGTTGTTGTTGTGTTAATGGAAAGGGATAGTAATGTGTAGACGCTCGGGAATTTAGCCCATCAGACCGGTACAATGTGTATGTATTAGCCTTGTTAGCCACGTGGGTGGCTAACGGCGTGTAACACCAACGAGTTAAGTAATGTGATGAGGTTGTTTTTCCGCTGCAGTTTATTGTAAGTGTGTTAATGTTGGATGGGTGTTACAATATGGATGTTGTTACCTAATGCTCGGGAGTCTGATCATCAGACCGGTACGCTTGTATTTATTCTGCCTTGTCAACCACGTGGGTGGTTGATGGCGTTGTAGCACCGAATCGTTTAGTTATTGTTTAGTTGTTTTTCCACTGCAATTTCAGTTATGGTTAAATGTTTAGTAGGGGTGTTACAAAAAGTGGTATCAGAACGAAGTATCGCTCTGATGACTAGAATACCGAGCTTAGGAATATACCGAGTTAGGAAACCTAACCACAGTTACCTAAGTGAGCAGTTATGTGAAGGTTAACCACTAACTAAGTGTGGAGATACCTTGTTGTCGGGGAAACGTTACAACCGTTGGAACCGATAAGTGTGCAAGCACAATGCTAATGAATGTTCGTGTGAATTCAGATGTCAGGTAGACCACGAGGTTGAGGCCGCGGGCGCGGCATTGGTGATACTGGGAACCAGGGAGAGAACCCTACAACACAAGTCATGGCTGATGCTGTAGCGGCCGCCATAGCCCAGATGGTCCCACAACTAGTAGCTGCAATTCAGCAGGGGCAACAGCCCGAAGTTCAACCACCACCACCACCGCCACGAGAGACCAACTGGGTCAAGGCGTTGGCAGATTTGAGACCCCCGTCGTTTCATGGGGAGACCGACCCACGTAAGTTGGAGGCGTACATCTCCGAGTTGGAGACCGCCTACGAGACCTTGGATGTGCCTGCTGGGGCCAAGGTCCATCTTGCCGCTTACTACCTGAAGGGTTCGGCACAAAGTTGGTGGAAGCTTGTGAGAGAGGACCGGATGGCGGATCCTCAGTTTGGTTGGAGAGAGTATACGGCTCTGCTGCGAGCCAAGTATTATCATGTGCATGTGCAAGAGGCCAAGCGCCTAGAGCTGGATAGTCTGAGGCAGGGGGATAAGATGTCGGTCGATGACTACTACACTGCCTTCACCGGCCTTATCCACCTGTTACCGGACCTGGGATACTCGAACCGGGTGCTGGTAAACCGTTTCTACAACGGTCTCAGCCACCGTCTTCGCTACGGGATGGGGCCAACTGAGTATACTACCTGGCAGGTAATTAGAATACAGTGTGATGTGAATAAGTGTAATCCGTAAGTGAGTATTAATGTGAGTTTGTGAGTATGTTTTGCGGGGCATGACTGACATCCTAAATCCAGGAGTGCTATCATGCCGCTACTAAGGTTGAGATTACCGTCCGACTGAGGGACGAGGAGAATGCGCACAAGCGCAAGGCCACGAGCGAGGGCCAGAGTCCGTAGGGGTACGGGGGAGGAAAGAAGATGAAGAAGCCTTATCCCCAGCCCCAGAAGAGTCAGCACCAGGGTGACAAGGGCCAAGCCCAAACCACCACAGCTGAGGAGCCACTGAAGCTCACATATGCATACGCGGCGAAACCCCTACGCTCTTACCCGCCTAAGGGTAATTATTTAATCATGTGTGACAAGTTGAAGTGTATGTCGTTAAGTTATGAAGTAAGTACTGATTGTGTACTGTGATAGCAGCTAGCACGGTTCTGGACCGGAGCGCCACTACTATTGTAAGTGGTGCAACGGAGACCACCCCGACAAAGACTGCAAAGGAAATGACGTGCAGTGTCGCTACTGCGAGAAGTGGGGTCACCGTGACTATGAGTGTTACCGGAACCCCAACAGCAGAGTCAACAAGCCCAAGGGGCAGTGGAAGGGTAAGGCCACAGCGACCATTGATGGCCCGAAGTCGGCTAACCAGCCACCCACAGATCAGAGGCACACTGATTCTCAGAAGGGGAAAGGGTCGGGACCTAGCAAGGCCGCCCTGAATGTGGTGGACCGGTTGAGGCGCCAGGGCCCTCTACTAGACCAGGTACCGCCTAAACTGTTGAGTGAAATAAGTGATTGCATACCACATTTCATGCATGTGTGTTAGTGAGTCTAAGTGTTCTACCATGTGGGTAAAGAATTAAAGTATAATGTGAAAGTCACCTAATTAGATAATTCTAAACTTAAAGGAGCCTTCAATATTTGTTATCCAATCCCACCCACACCTAACCCTGAAGAAACCACCATCAACATCACCGACTTTCCAATGGAGCAATGTCAGGTTATCCAGCCAGGTATGATACCACTTTCTGTAACACCCCTATAATAATAAAACAACAGCGGAAAATAAACTAAAAGTGCTACAGACCATCGGGCTCCAAACACCCGGTACCAACCTCACCAATTACAACCATTACAATTAACTAAGTTACGGTCTGAACTTCGAGAAAACTTAACATAAACATAACAATAATAAGTACATTCACTCTCCATAAGCCTAATCCCATCCCAATCACTCATGCTCTTCGTGGCCACCTGTAAATCAATTTATACCTGCAAGATGAAACCAAGCAGCCCACCCGAGAGGGGCGGGTCAGTTCCCTGGAATGGAACTGGTACAATTCTCCAAAAAGAAACTTATAAACATAACTCTTCAAAATAAACAGTAACATGAAAATAAACTCTTAAAAGTAAAACAAAGATAAAGCACTTCAAAACAATCAAGTTAAAGAGAAAAGAAAACAAGACAAAGATAGAGATAGAGAACTTCCAAAACAAGTCATCCACTTAAGTAGTCACACCACATAGTTAGTAAGCATCCATTGTTGATGTTAGAACCAATTCTGGTTAAGAAGAGAAAGACTCAAGTAGTCACAAAGGACCAGAGTGACATTAATATCCATAACCCGTGGTAGACAGTTTATGTCTCCACCATTTCAGAAGATGATTCCCATAGACAAAATATACTCAAGAGTGGAATAAACCAATTGGGAGAGATGGCCCCCACCGCCAGTCAGTTGTCACTAGGACGAGGTAAACAGACCTCCGCTGTCAGTTGTCACAAGGACGAGGTAAACAGACCTCCGCTGTCAGTTGTCCAGATGGATGAGGTATAGCAGACCTCCGCTGCCACCGACCCGTTCTCGGTCATCGGTGAAAAGTGTGTGCACCACTTAATATAAATAATCCATACTCAGTACCAAGATTAACCTTTCCCATATTCCCATTAGATTATTAAATGCACAGAGCATACCAAAACATCAGTCCTACAGATGCAGAGCGTAAACCCTCAACATTATACCCAATAGAAAGAATCCTTCCCAATTAGGCTGATCAAACTCGACTCATGGATGAAACAATACCCATAGTCCAAGAAGAATTTACCAATACCAGATACTTTCTCATTTCCCAGTTACCCCACTAGATCATTAACTGCCACCAGCAATACCAAAACACTCAGTCCTACAGAGTGCAGAAGCGTAAACCCTAGGCAGTTAATTAGTGAAACCAACTAGATAGGAGGACCATAACCAAGGAAGTTTCACATACAGGCTCAGTTAGTCACATCAAGCTCGGTTAGTCACACAACAGTTTCATTTTGAAATCCATTCAAGTTCAGTTGGTGTTCCAAAACATTCCATCAAGTCATCATCAAAGTATCAAGTACGAGAAATCGTACAAAACATTTCATATAAAGTCCAAAACACAACAAGCTGAGTACGAGAATCGTATAAACATTCCATAAGTCCAAAACACAACAAGGAGTACGAGAATCGTACCTGGGTAACGCTGTAGCAGTTCTAATCAACTTGCGCAAACAATCAACAGTACTCTGAAGAATATTAAAGGTAGTCTCATCATCAATCACTTGTAGCCTATGTTACGCTTAAATAAACTCCTTACTCTTATTTCAAAGTCTCAATTCTCTTTTAAGCCCTCACTTAATGTTATGTATAATCTTTGTTATCTGAGAATGTTGTATAGCCCAAGGCGGTAAGATCAAGGAATGTATTCGATTACATTTGCTAACTGTCCACTCCTCTCCACTTTTTCATACTTAATCACAATCCTCACATTCAAGACTTTTGAGACCTCTATATCATAAATGTGTTTAGTTATATAATTAAATCTAAGAATTTCAATAATAATCTTAAGCTCAATACCTTTATTCTTAATTTAGAATAAACATTGTATTATGACCTATGATGGACTCATCCTCAGAATACTATACTATTATCTCACAATGTAAAGATTATGTATTTAAACAATATCTACTAGACAACCCATTTGATTAAGTCTTTCCCCTAACTTAATTAAGATCTCATCTTGTATTGGAATCATAATGTTGTAGATACAATTTATTATAACTTAATCGAGCCACTAAACTCATTTATCATATCCTTAGTTCAATGACTTTCTATTATACCGTCTAATAATCTTGTCATAGATGTTGAAATTACCTCTCATATTGAAACAACTATATTATAGTTAACTTAGACTTATCGAAATCTTACATTTAGTATTCACAAGGTACATTATTTGCTTAATTATTACCTATATAATAAGGTGTTTAAATATAACCTTTTATGTATCCTTACTTACCTTTAATCTCCTAAATGTTTTATTTTTACACATATACACTCTATAGACTATGTATAATCCTTTTGTACTAACCTTCAATAAACTTAAGCCTTAAATACGTTTTAAATTGTTTTACAAAACCTAAAGTTTCAAAGGAATAACCTAATAAATTAATTTCCTTTATTGTATTTAGGATGGACAATATATCTACATAGAGTAGAATTTATCAGAGAATTAAATTCTGGTTCATAAGTGAAATTGTTAGTTATTTAATAAGATAATCTATTAGAAAATTCTCATATCTTATATTCAAATAACCTATCATTACGTCCCATTACCGTAAAGTATATCAATATAATATCTTATGTAACTTAGTTTTATCTGACAAAAGGTTCAAAGGTTTTAAGTATCAAATTCCTATTTAAAAACCTTCCTATAAATTCTCACTACTAAATACCTCACTTAACTGTAAACTCACCTCCTAAGTATATAATAAAAATGTATTTCATATGGCTTATCTAATGCCAAGAAACTAAGGATAATTATTAGATAAATTTCCAAATCGTCGTTTATAGATTATATCATAATCCTTTTAATGATTCTATCTTAAAACATTAAGTTATATTTCAATACCATAAATGTTAAGAAATGATTAAATCTAGACTTACTAACCCACCTCACCTTAGATGTAAAAGTATTTTATTTATTTTATTATTGTTTATATATTAAGAACATTTAGATGTAAAAATATTTTATTTATTTATATTATAATAAGTTCTATTTGTTAAAATCTATTACAAATATTCCTAATCCCAACTTATTAATTACCTAACCAATTATAGATTTACATTCTGGTCTTGACAAAATATTTACACACGTATTTTAATATGGTTTATATAAATCTTAGAAATCCAAGATAACTCTTTAAGCTAAATTTCATAACCACAATTCAATACTACCTCATATAATATTCTTTTAATAGTATTATGTATATGTTCAGTTCAACTTATAATTCCTTCATATTCTATTTGCTATAAGGCATTTTATGTCCTTTATTTATTTATTATATCGTATATGTATACTAGGATTTATTCAAGACATTCTTTATGTAGTTTAATTACATCTAATTATTTATATTAACTTTTACACACACCTACATCCAAAATATAGTTTACAAAAATAAAGTATTTTCCTTAGTTTCAATTAAGTATATTAACCACCATATTATATAATTAATATAAATGTAGATTAATTTAGCTCCTTGATTTAACCTAAGTTACTATTTTATTTCTTTTACATATATGTGTAAATATGTATATATATATATTCCTTAGTTTTAATTAAGAATATTAACTCCCATATAATATAATAAATAAATAAAATGTAGAATAATTAAATTCCTTGATTTAGCATAAGTTTCTATTTTAAATGTACCATATAAGTATATACATATATGTAATAATTTCACTTCTCATAAAATAATACCTTACTGATATAAAGTGTTAATTTAGTGTTCCATATTTTTCCCAGCTTAAAAAGTTCATTAACAAACCATACTTTAATTTTTGGTTACATTAAAAACCTTATATTATAGGTTATTCTTATGAAAAACTCATAAACACAATTTTTAAAACTTTTAACAATGCCCAAAAATTCCCAAATTTAATATACAGTAACTATAACATTTTAGACATATTATAAAATTTTTATTTCATAAAAATATCGTTTTAATTTGCCAAATAATTCCAGAAAACCCGTAACTTGAAAAAATTCATAACTTACGTTTAAACTTCCAAAACCATATTAATTTAAAACATCAAACTAGATTAAATAAGGAATTATGGTTAAAATTTCAAGTCAAATATACATTCGGGAAGATATTTAAATTAACCCAACAAGTTAGGACTATTTACTAGAATTTATAAAAACTTAATCTGAAACGTTTTAATCTCGGCCGTCCGTTTCTTTTAACTACGATCGGACGGCCCTAAACTTCTAAGTTCTTCAGCGAATTCTTGAACAGCCCCGAGTACTAAATCGCGATTTTCTCACAATCTACAGAACGAAATCGAGTGATTCTTGTTTCTATGGTTTCGAAATCGAATTTCGGTTCTAATGACACAGTTTTCCCCAATTATAATGCAGTATTCAACCAATTCGATTCTGGGTTCGAAAGTTAGGTTTATTTTCGGTTTCGAATTTGATTCTTACAAATTCACTCAATCTGTTGCGTAATTGATACAATTGAAACGTGTTTTTGACCGATAATGTAACATAGTTTAGCGTGGTAGAAGGAATTTGAAGGAAACTTACAGGAGTTGTGCGAATTGAGTGATTTCGAATTCGAAAATCTAGAAAAGTTCGAACTTGAATGTTTTCGAGGAGCTCACTTTGCAGATCTATAAGTTAAGTTCTAGATCGAATTAGAATACTATAAGGGCTTAATTGAAAGAGGAAACTTAGATCTACATATTGATAGCAAGAACTAATCCTAACTCGCAACACACAGAAAGAAATCGAAGCTAGAAGTTGCGAGTTTACCTTACGTTTTCTGGAAAAAACTGTGATTTTATGTTGTGATGAATTCGAAACTTTAGACACCTCTCTCTTACAAACGGTTTGGAATTGGCTTTGGTCATCAACATGAAAGTTATAGAGGGATTAGAGCTCTTCAAAACGAGCTAAAGAACATGGAATTTGGCTGAGAAACGAAGAAGTTATGGCTAGTCGAAGTTACCTGAATTCGAAGAGAAACTGGAAAACTGCAGCAATGGTTTTGCAGGGTGGCAACTTTGGCTCGAATTTCCGGTTGATTTAGAACGAGTTAGGGCTTGTGTGAGTTATGGTTGTTTAGAGGAAATGTAGGAGAAGGTAACAAGAAGACGGCACTCAAAAATTCAATAAGATGAGAAAGTTGTGAAGGTCACAAGATAGGGCAAAATCGGTTCCGAAAATCGTGGAGATAAAATCTATCTAAGTGTGGGCGCGTGTGAGCTTGACACGTGGCAGATTTTAAATTTTTGACTCAAAACTTCAATCTAGCATAACTTTGGCTAGGATGATCCGTTTTTGACGTTCTTTTTAATCGATCTTCATGGTTTTCCATAACCTATTTATTGGTATAGGTTTCATGACCTGGTTTGACCATTCTCAAAAAGTCAACTCTAACAAGGCTTAATAAGCTTTAAGGTTTCTAGAATTTTATATTGACTTTTATGTTTCAAAACAATGTTCCAACACTTCCTAAAATCTTTATAATATAGTTGGAGTGTTTAGGAATTTTCCCAAGATTTATTGACTTGTAAATCTTATTTTTAAATTCATAATACTATATAATATATAATAATTAGGGTTAAATAGGAGAAACCCCTAAACAAAATTTCACAATTCCATATAATAATTTAATATTCATAATTCCATATAATAATTTAATATTTATAATTCCATATAACAATTTAATATTCATAATTCCATATAGTAATTTAATACTTAATATATTATTAAAGGTTTAATAAAAGAAATCCCCTAAATTAATTTAATTAATTTAGGGGTATTTCAGTATATCCCCCTTAAAAGAAACTTCGCCTCGAAGTTTAAAAATCAACTAATAGGCACTCACACCGCTTCGGGTGTGCTGAGACAATAATAATTCCAATGAAATTCCATATCAATTCAATCCTTTATTTCCATCCATTTCCATAACAACATTCCACTCGATATTACTCAAACTCAAAACGAACCAAGATATACCAAGACATAGCATGATGAAAATCAACAGTCACATACTGTGTCATATTGTAAAAACCAAGCACATACAACACCTCTCATTCTGCTAATACTGTTCTCCCTTTACTAACAATGCAACGAGGCATAATCCGGATGAGATAACGAAGGAGGAGTATGCCAGCATATCCCCCTTAAAAGAGCTAAGGTACGCCCTCGTACCGCTACTAACGGCACATTCAAGAATTCAACACCTTATTAACCAGCTTTGTTGTGAATTTACTGCACCGTTGATTTTATCTAGGATCGTTACATATATCTGTATCTCTTGATTGTTATGTATTTGTATTTCCTTGGTGGTTATAAAATTTTATCTTATGATTATTATCCATTCATTATATGTCCATTATATGTTCATTTTATTATATCAATTATATTAACAAGCTACTACTCAGGTGTAACACACTTGAGTAGTTTAACATAATATTCCCGATCATTTAATAATCCTCAATAATCTTCCAAAATTATCTTCAAAGGTTTATTAGTCAACCATATGTTAAAACTCTATAAGATAAATATTTTTTGTGACTTTTCAAGTTTCAATTGTTTTTATAATTAACTATAGTATTTTAGGCGAACCATTAGGTATTTACTAAATAAAATTTACTTATTATATATTTACATAATTTCACACAAGGCAGAGTTTTAGGAAGTTCTTATTAATTATAATGTAGCTCCAAAATCTGATCCTTTTGTCTTAAAATTTTTATATTTTTTTTAAGGTAGGGACTCTATATAAAATTTTAAGTCAAATGAATTAGTCTAATGAAAACTCACTCACTCTTGATAATTCTTCTTCTTAAGGTTTGTTCTAAGTAAGTATTCTTCTGATTATTAAATCTTAGTACTCTCTTAGACAATGGTGGCTTTTGTAAATACCACTCTTAGTGTGACTTCTAAAATTTTATCTATGTATAATGTTAAACTTCTAAATAACATGAGAGTTTCCAATCTTTAAGTAACTCTCAATTTTTTCACTAGACCGCTCAATACTCCAAGTATTTAAGGCTCAATAGTATTTAGTTTAGTGTTACTCATGTGTTTTCACACTCCATAGGTAAGTTTTTTCACCAAGGATTTAACTCGGTAAACTCTTTACATGTATGAATTTAGTACTGGATCTTAATATACAAATATTGATTTGTTCATTGTGGTTAGCAATGAAATATGCATAGCTCAAGATTTCATGATGGTAACGTCTTACCACCACTTCCCTCAAGTTCAACACAATCCATCACCTGCATAGAAGATTATTTACAGTTAGGTGACAAAGCTTGTCTAGCCCCTAAACTTCTAGAAGTGGGTGTGCACCCCCACTACTTTCAGCCTAGGAGTTCGTCGCACCAGGCACTTCCCGTAGGGTGTTAGGTTTATGTGTTTTCTTTCTAAAGTTAACATAGAGTTTTAATGTGTTTTACAAGTTCAGCTGTTGATCTTTTCTAATACGCTACTAGTTCTTGTTAGCTTAATAATTTTCTAGACTTAAGATTTATCTTAAACATTATCTTTAGGTAATAAATTGATATCAAGTAGTTCATGAGATTTATTTTCAAACCTTAAAGGAGTTGAAGTACTTTCACATAAGATCAATACTAATTTAGTTATGTACAGTTCTATTTGTATACATTTTTCAACCTAAAGTATTCTTTAAAATTCTAGGAATTTGTGTACTAGCTTTTAAAGGATTGCATTTTTAGCAATGTATTCTCCATGAGTATGCTTTTGAAAAATAGCTTAATATTTGGTTTATCTCAACCAAAATCTTATCGTACTTAATATAGGATGTTCCAAACTTATATATATATATATTCTGTAGTTTATTGTTGGAACGGTATAACAACACATCACACTCAACAGACATTCACAAAAAAAAGTGTGTAAAGGAATCGTTCTCAATTCCAAAAAGGGTTAGGAATCGTGCCTTACTGGAGTCCTCACTTCCCAATTCTACCCTAGTTCCCCAGTTTCAAGTGCACCTATAATCTAAGTATTTCACTCAGCTTGTTTTCTCGGGTTCAGAGCGTAACTACGTTCTGATACCACTTTCTGTAACACCCCTATAATAATAAAACAACAGCGGAAAATAAACTAAAGGTGCTACAGACCATCGGGCTCCAAACACCCGGTACCAACCTCACCAATTACAACCATTACAATTAACTAAGTTACGGTCTGAACTTCGAGAAAACTTAACATAAACATAACAATAATAAAGTACATTCACTCTCCATAAGCCTAATCCCATCCCAATCACTCATGCTCTTCGTGGCCACCTGTAAATCAATTTATACCTGCAAGATGAAACCAAACAGCCCACCCCGAGAGGGGCGGGTCAGTTCCCTGGAATGGAACTGGTACAATTCTCCAAAAAGAAACTTATAAAACATAACTCTTCAAAATAAACAGTAACATGAAAACAAACTCTTAAAAGTAAAACAAGATAAAGCACTTCAAAACAATCAAGTTAAAGAGAAAAGAAAACAAGACAAAGATAGAGATAGAGAACTTCCAAACAAGTCATCCACTTAAGTAGTCACACCACATAGTTAGTAAGCATCCATTGTTGATGTTAGAACCAATTCTGGTTAAGAAGAGAAAGACTCAAGTAGTCACAAAGGACCAAGAGTGACATTAATATCCATAACCCGTGGTAGACAGTTTATGTCTCCACCATTTCAGAAGATGATTCCCATAGACAAAATATACTCAAGAGTGGAATAAACCAATTGGGAGAGATGGCCCCCACCGCCAGTCAGTTGTCACTAGGACGAGGTAAACAGACCTCCGCTGTCAGTTGTCACAAGGGAGGTAAACAGACCTCCGCTGTTCAGTGTCCAGATGGATGAGGTATAGCAGACCTCCGCTGCCACCGACCCGTTCTCGGTCATCGGTGAAAAGTGTGTGCACCACTTAATATAAATAATCCATACTCAGTACCAAGATTAACCTTTCCCATATTCCCATTAGATTATTAACTGCACAAGAGCAATACCAAAACACTCAGTCCTACAGAGTGCAGAGGCGTAAACCCTCAACAATTAATACCCAATAGAAAGAATCCATTCCCAATTAGGCTGATCAAACTCGACTCATGGATGAAACAATACCCATAGTCCAAGGAAGAATTTACCAATACCAGATACTTTCTCATATTCCCAGTTACCCCACTAGATCATTAACTGCACCAGAGCAATACCAAAACACTCAGTCCTACAGAGTGCAGAAGCGTAAACCCTAGGCAGTTAATATCTAGTGAAACAACTAGATAGGAGGAACCAATAACCAAGGAAGTTTCACATACAGGCTCAGTTAGTCACATCAAGCTCGGTTAGTCACACAACAGTTTCATTTTGAAATCCATTCAAGTTCAGTTGGTGTTCCAAAACATTCCATCAAGTCCATCATCAAAAGTATCAAGTACGAGAAATCGTACAAAACATTCCATATAAAGTCCAAAACACAACAAGCTGAGTACGAGAAATCGTATAAAACATTCCATAAAGTCCAAAACACAACAAGCTGAGTACGAGAAATCGTACCTGGGTAACGCTGTAGCAGTTCTAATCAACTTGCGCAAACAATCGACAGTACTCTGAAGAATATTAAAGGTAGTCTATCATCAATCACTTGTAGCCTATGTTACGCTTAAATAAACTCCTTACTCTTATTTCAAAGTCTCAATTATCTTTTAAGCCCTCACTTAAATGTTATGTATAATCTTTGTGTTATCTGAGAATGTTGTATAGCCCAAGGCGGTAAGATCAAGGAATGTATTCGATTTACATTTGCTAATTGTCCACTCCTATCCACTTTATTCATACTTAATCACAATCCTCACATTCAAGACTTTTAAGACCTCTATATCATAAATGTGTTTATGTTATATAATTAAATCTAAGAATTTCAATAATAATCTTAAGCTCAATACCTTTATTCTTAATTTAGAATAAACATTGTATTATGACCTATGATTAGGACTCATCTCAGAATACTATACTATTATCTCCCACAATGTAATGATTATGTATTTAAACAATATCTACTAAGACAACCCATTATGATTAAGTATTTCCCAAATACACTTAAAGATCTAATCCTTGTTATTTGGAATCATAATGTTGAGATACAATTATATAATAACGCTTAATCGAGCCACTAACTCATTTATCATATCCTTAGTTCAGAATGACTTTCTATTAACCGTAATAATCGTCATAAGATGTGAATTACCTCTCATATGAAACAACTATATTATAGTTAACTTAGATTATCGAACTCTACATTTAGTATTCAAGGTACATTATTTGCTTAATTATTACCTATATAATAAGGTGTTTAAATATAACCTTTTATGTATCCTTACTTACTTTAATCTCCTAAATGTTTTATTTTTACACATATACACTCTATAGACTATGTATAATCCTTTTGTACAACCTTCAATAAACTTAAGCCTTAAATCGTTTTAAATTGTTTTAAAACCTAAAGTTTCAAAGGAATAACCTAATAAATTAATTTCCTTTATTGTATTTAGGATGGACAAGATATCTACATAGAGTAGAATTTATCAGAGAATTAAATTCTGGTTCATAAGTGAAATTGTAGTTATTTAATAAGATAATCTATTATGAAAATTCTCATATCTTATATTCAAATAACCTATCATTACGTCCCATTACCGTAAAGTATATCAAATATAATATCTTATTAACTTGTTTTATCGACAAAAGGTTCAAAGGTTTAAGTATCAAATTCCTATTTAAAAACCTTCCTATAAATCTCATACTAAATACCTCACTTAACTGTAAACTCACCTCCTAAGTATTAATAATAAATGTTATAAATGTATTTCATATGGTGATCTAATGCCAAGAAACTTAAGGATAATTATTAGATAAATTTCCAAATCGTCGTTTAATATAGATTATATCATAATCCTTTTAATGATTCTATCTTAAAACAATAAGTTATATTTCAATACCATAAAATGTTAAGAAATGATTAAATCTAGACTTACTAACCCACCTCACCTTAAGATGTAAAAGTATTTTATTTATTTTATTATGTTTATATATTAAGAACATTTAGATGTAAAAATATTTTATTTATTTATTAATTATATAATAAGTTCTATTTGTGTAAAATCTAATTACAAATATTCCTAAGTCCCAACTATTAATTACCTAACCAAATTATAGATTTACATTCTGGTCTTGACAAATAATATTACACACGTATTTTAATATGGTTTATATAAATCTTAGAAATCCAAGATAACTCTTTAAGCTAAATTTCATAACCACAATTCAATACTACCTCATATAATATTCTTTTAATAGTATTATGTATATGTTCAGTTCAACTTATTAATTCCTTCATATTCTATTTGCTATAAGGCATTTTATGTCCTTTATTTATTTATTTATCGTATAGGTATACTAGGATTTATTCAAGACATTCTTTATGTAGTTTAATTACATCTAATTATTTATATTAACTTTTACACACACCTACATCCAAAAATAGTTTACAAAAATAAAGTATTTTCCTTAGTTTCAATTAAGTATATTAACCACCATATTATATAATTAATATAATGTAGATTAATTTAGCTCCTTGATTTAACCTAAGTTACTATTTTTCTTTTACATATATGTGTAAATATGTATATATATATATTCCTTAGTTTTAATTAAGAATATTAACTCCCATATAATATAATAAATAAATAAATGTAGAATAATTAAATTCCTGATTTTAGCATAAGTTTCTATTTTAAATGTACCATATAAGTATATATACATATGTAAATAATTTCACTTCTCATAAAAACTAATACCTTACTGATATAAAGTGTTAATTTAGTGTTCCATATTTTCCCAGCTTAAAAGTTCATTAACAAACCATACTTTAATTTTTGGTTACATTAAAAACCTTATATTATAGGTTATTCTTATGAAAAACTCATAAACACAATTTTTAAAACCTTTTAACAGTGCCCAAAAATTCCCAAATTTAATATACAGTAACTATAACATTTTAGACATATTATAAAATTTTTATTTCATAAAAATATCGTTTTAATTTAGCCAAATAATTCCAGAAAACCCGTAACTTAAAAAATTCATAACTTACGTTTAAAACTTCCAAAACCATATTAATTTACATCAAAATAAACTAGATTAAATAAGGAATCTATGGTTAAAATTTCAAGTCAAAATACATTCGGGAAGATATTTAAATTAACCCAACAAGTTAGGACTATTTACTGGAATTTATAAAAACTTAATCTGAAACGTTTTAATCTCGGCCGTCCGTTTCTTTTAACTACGATCGGATGGCCCTAAACTTCTGAGTTCTTCAGCGAATTCTTGAACAGCCCCGAGTACTAAATCGCGATTTTCTCACAATCTACAGAACGAAATCGAGTGATTCTTGTTTCTATGGTTTCGAAATCGAATTTCGGTTCTAATGACACCGTTTTCCCCAATTATAATGCAGTATTAAACCAATTCGATTCTGGGTTCGAAAGTTAGGTTTATTTTCGGTTTCGAATTTGATTCTTACAAATTCACTCAATCTATTACGTAATTGATACAATTGAAACGTGTTTTTGACCGATAATGTAACATAGTTTAGCGTGGTAGAAGGAATTTGAAGGAAACTTACAGGAGTTGTGCGAATTGAGTGATTTCGAATTCAAAAATCTGGAAAAGTTCGAACTTGAATGTTTTCGAGGAGCTCACTTTGCAGATCTATAAGTTAAGTTCTAGATCGAATTAGAATACGTATAAGGGCTTAATTGAAAGAGGAAACTTAGATCTACATATTGATAACAAGAACTAATCCTAACTCGCAACACACAGAAAGAAATCGAAGCTAGAAGTTGCGAGTTTACCTTACGTTTTCTGGAAGAAAACTGTGATTTTATGCTGTGATGAATTCGAAACTTTAGACACCTCTCTCTTACAAACGGTTTGGAATTGGCTTTGGTCATCAACATGAAAGTTATAGAGGGATTAGAGCTCTTCAAAACGAGCTAAAGAACATGGAATTTGGCTGAGAAACGAAGAAGTTATGGCTAGTCGAAGTTACCTGAATTCGAGAGAGAAATGGAAAACTGCAGCAATGGTTTTGCAGGGTGGCAACTTTGGCTCGAATTTCCGGTTGATTTAGAACGAGTTAGGGCTTGTGTGAGTTGTGGTTGTTTAGAGGAAATGTAGGAGAAGGTAACAAAGAAGACGGCACTCAAAAATTCAATAAGATGAGAAAGTTGTGAAGGTCACAAGATAGGGCAAAATCGGTTCCGAAAATCGTGGAGATAAAATCTATCTAAGTGTGGGCGCGTGAGCTTGACACGTGGCAGATTTTAAATTTTTGACTCAAAACTTCAATCTAGCATAACTTTGGCTAGGATGATCCGTTTTTGACGTTCTTTTTATCGATCTTCATGGTTTTCCATAACCTATTTATTGGTAAGGTTTCATGACCTGGTTGACCATTCTCAAAAAGTCAACTCTAACAAGGCTTAATAAGCTTTAAGGTTTCTAGAATTTTATATTGACTTTTATGTTTCAAAACAATGTTCCAACACTTCCTAAAATCTTTATAATATAGTTGGAGGTTTTAGGAATTTTCCCAAGATTTATTGACTTATAAATCTTATTTTTAAATTCATAATACTATATAATAATATATAATAAATTAGGGTTAAATAGGAGAAACCCCTAAACAAAATTTCACAATTCCATATAATAATTTAATATTCATAATTCCATATAATAATTTAATATTTATAATTCCATATAACAATTTAATATTCATAATTTCCATATAGTAATTAATACTTAATAGTATTATTAAAGGTTTAATAAAAGAAATCCCCTAAATTAATTAAATTAATTTAGGGGTATTTCAGATACTCTTAAATGGATACTTGACACCGGAAGCACAAATCCACATCATCAGACGATGCAATGAACTTGGAGCAGCACCAGGAGGTTTCTACACACCCGAATACCCGAGTGGATTGAGAATGAAATTGAAGATGATGTGCATGGGTAAGGACTGGAATCCTTACACCAAGACATATCAAGAAGTGCGAGCTGAAGATGGAGCAACTGTACCGATGATACCTGAGGAGTTCCTTGCGGTCGTTAACCACGCCGTGGGAATTGCTCAGCAAGTTGAATCAGATTCAATACCAAGTGTTAAAGTAGATTTATGTATTGTGAACTTCTACGAGAAAGGTGGACGATTAGGTTTACACCAAGATAAGGACGAGTCACCCGAGTCTCTAAGTAAGGGAGTACCCATGGTGTTGGTCCATTGGTGATACCGCAGTGTTTATATATGGCGAGCAGAAGCGTGCTGATCTCGCAAAGAAGTTAGTGTTGAAATCAGGAGATGTACTAATCATGGGTGGGCAGTCAAGGATGCTATATCATGGCGTCAGGAAGATCAAACTGAATACCGCACCATCGGTAGTGATCAATGCCACACACATGAAACCCGGACGTTTTAATTTGACCTTCAGGCAGTTTTAAAGCCTTGTATAATTATGTAATGTGTTAAGCCAGTTGTATATTAAGAATGCTATATCTAGCTAAGTTTACAATGTAATCGACTTGTGATGTGAAGGGGTGTTAATCAATAAAGTGGTGTTGTTCAAAGTATATCAACCGTGTTGTTACCAAATACTCATTAGTTTGCCAATGAATTAGGCTGTGCACTCGGAATGGGAGGTATACTGAGTGTCTGCAATGAGGCAGAAGCCGGCAAGAGCGGCACAATCCTCACCGGTACCTTCCCAGTCAATGGCGTGGACGCTTCGATCTTGTTCGACTCCGGAGCCTCACATACATTTATTTCGCTATCCTTTGCGAAGAGGCTGGGGTTAGACGGTGATGAGATGCCAGACTTTCTAGTCACTCTCCCATCAAAAGAGCAGATCAGGTGTACCCGCTACCACCGAGATGCTGTTGTACGAATCAGAGATGAAGAGTTTCCGATCGACTTGATAGAGTTCGACGGACTTGGTTTTGATATGATTGTCGGGATGAACTGGTTGGAGAGGTACAAGGGCAGAATCCTATGTGCCGAGCATCGTCTGCTTCTTCGGAGTCCGTCTGGGGTTACTATATCTTACCGCCAGAGGCCCAGGGAGCCTTCGACTCAGATCATCACTGCCATGGCCATGTATCGTGAATTATGACGAGGGAATGATGTATACCTCTGCTATGTCCAGGACATAGAGAGAGACCAGAGTTTAGCCCAGATGTCCCGGTAGTGTCCGAGTTTCCTGATGTATTTCCTAAGGAACTGCGGGCATGCCGCCAGCACGGGAAGTTGAGTTTGAAATTGATTTGGTTCCGGGCACCGGACCAATTGCGAGGGCGCCCTATCGTATGGCTCCAGCAGAGATGACAGAGCTCAAGGAGCAGAGAGACCTACTCGACAAGGGATTTATCCGCCCTAGCGTTTCACCGTGGGGAGCGCCGGTCCTCTTCGTGAAGAAGAAGGACGGTAGCCTCCGCCTGTGTATTGATTATCGTGAGCTGAATGCAGTTATGGTGAAGAACCGTTATCCTTTACCACGCATCGACGACTTATTTGATCAGTTGAGAGGAGCATCAGTGTTCTCCAAGATAGTACGATCAGGATACCATCAGATTGCCATCCGTGAGTGTGACATTGAGAAGACCGCATTCAGAACCAGATATGGACATTATGAGTTTACGGTTATGCCGTTTGGTCTGTCCAATGCACCAGCCAAGTTCATGGACTTAATGAACCGCTTGTTCCAAGATCAGTTGGACAAGTCAGTGGTAGTCTTCATCGACGATATTCTTGTGTACTCGAAATCGAGAGGTGAGCATGAAAGCCACCTAAGAAATGTGTTACAAACATTGAGAAAGAATCAGTTATATGCTAAGTTTTCAAAGTCTGAATTTTGGTTGAACCAAGTATCCTTTCTTGGTCATGTGATTTCTGAGGCCGGGATCGCTGTTGATCCAGCAAAGATTGATGCAGTGCGCACCTGGCCTAGGCCGAAGACAGTTACCGACATCAGGAGCTTCCTCGGTCTGGCAGGTATTATAGGAGGTTTGTGAAGGACTTCTCCAGTGTCTCGAAGCCAATGACTTCCTTGATGAAAAAGGATGCTCCATTCGAGTGGACAGATGACTGTGAGAGTTCTTTTCAGAGTCTCAAGGATGCTCTGACATCTGCACCAGTCCTGACTATACCAGACGGTCCAGATGGTTTTGAGGTCTATTGCGACGCATCAGGCAGAGGTATGGGTTGTGTGTTGATGCAACACGGGAAGGTCGTAGCATACGCCTCCCGACAGCTGAAGAAGCATGAAGAGAACTACCCTACCACGATTTAGAACTGGGTGCCATTGTCTTCGCATTGAAGATATGGCGACATTATTTGTATGGGGTAAGTGTGACAATTTATTCTAACCACAAAAGTTTAAAATACTTGTTCACTCAGAAGGAGTGAACATGAGACAAAGATGGGTCGAGTTCTTAAACGACTACGACATCAATTACAGTACAAAGAGGGTAAGGAAAATGTGGTAGCTGACACATTGAGTCGCCGAGCACACTCTCTCCGTTTGCTAGTCTCCCATTCTGGCTTGGTTGAAGAGGTGCGGAGTGCTCAGATGACGGATCAGTATATGTTAGAAATCAGGTAGAAGCTTATTGATGGCACATTCGAGGGTCAGAAGTACGACTTCCGACTCCACGATGATGACCTGATTAGGCTCAATGGCCGATTATGTATTCCGAGGAGTAGCGCTGAACTGAAGGAGCGCATACTGAGTGAATCCCACTGTTCTATGACTACGATTTACCCCGGAGCTTCAAATATATACAAGGGTATGAAACGTTATTTTTGGTGGACTGGAATGAAAAAGGATGTGAATGATTATGTATTGAGGTGTCTCACTTGCCAGAAGGTCAAGTTTGAGCACCGACGGCCTGGTGGTATGGTACAGCCAATGCCAGTGCATGAGTGGAAGTTCCATGACATTTCTATGGACTTCGTAGTAGGGCTTCCGCCTACAAGGGGAGGTCTGAATATGATTTGGGTTGCTGTTGACCGACTGACCAAGGTGGCTCGATTCATACCGATGAAGGACACCTGGAAAGTGGCAAAACTAGCAGAGCTCTTCGACAGAGAGATTGTAAGACATCATGGGGTACCGAAAACAATTGTGTCTGACAGGGATACCAGATTCCTCTCAAGGTATTGGAAATCCACACGGGAAGCGCTTGGTACCGAGCTGAAGCTAAGTACAGCGTTCCACCCACAGACAGATGGTCAGAGTGAGCGCACCATCCAGACACTCGAGGATATGTTACGTGCATGTGCACTTGATTTTCAGACCAGCTGGATTGATAAGTTACATCTGATCGAGTTTAGTTACAACAATAGTTACCATGCTTCGATCAAGATGTCTCCCTTCCAGGCATTATACGGTAGACCATGCCGCACGCCATTATGCTGGGATGAGTCGAGTGAGACGGTCATTATAGGACCAGAGTATCTGGAACAAGTTCAAGCAGAAGTACGCCAAATCCGGGCTAACATGAAGGCAGCTCAGGATAGGCAGAAATCATACGCCGATGTGCGCAGACGTGACCTAGAGTTCGCCGTGGGTGATCAGGTATTTCTTAGGGTATCCCCCATGAAGGGAGTATTCCATTTTGGCCAGAAAGGCAAGTTAAGCCCAAAATATGTGGGGCCTTATGTTGTGATGGAGCGGATCGGCCCGATAGCTTACAAACTTGATTTACCCGCTGAGCTGGGCAAGGTACATGATGTATTTCATGTGTCCCAGTTGAAGAAATATATGTTTCATTCGTCTCATGTGCTTCAGCCTGAAAGGCTAACCTTAGAGCCGACCATGCGATCAGTGGAGACTCCGGTACGGATTCTGGATACTAAGACTCGAGACACTCGCCATAAGTCTGTGAGACTGGTGAAGGTTCTCTGGTCTAACCAGGACGTCGAGGAGGCCACTTGGGAGCTGGAAGCTAAGATGAAGGCGAAGTACCCGTCATTGTTTACTTCTTAGTGTTTATGTGTATAGGGTACGGGGCGTACCCCTTTTAAGGGGGGTAGAGTCGTTTCGGTTATGTGTGTACGACGTGTATTTAAATACATCATCTATGTTATGTTGTTATGTTACAGACCGTTGTGTCTGAATGATGTTATGTAATTTGGACCTTGTGTCCGATGTTACGTAAGTATGTTGTTAATGTTGTTATGGAAGTATTGTTTTATGAGAATTCCCGTGTCCTTTTCTAATATTTAGGATATGTGGAAGTGTGAACTTGGGGACAAAGTTCTTTTAAGGGGGGTAGATTGAAATACCCCATACCTTAGTATGTTGTTTAAGCATTTAAATATGGTATAAAGACTAAAAAGAGTCTTAGAAACATTAGTAAACAATTTAAACACAATAAATACCTTAAAGTCAATTAGGGCTAAAATGTGCTCTAAGCTTGGGATAAGCTTGGTTAAGACCTAGTGAGCTTACCAAGACCTTATTTATATGTTAATGAATATAATAAACCAAATACCAAAGAAAACCAAGCTTGAAAACAAGTTAAAACACAAAATGTGCTTTAAGGAGTCTTAAAGCACATTTTTGAAAATTGTCTTGTAAATGAGTTTTGAATGGCTAAATGTCCATCATTACTCTTTAATTAAATGTGTACTAGTTAGTATCACATTTGGAAGTCTATATCAATGGGAAATCAAAAATTTCACATCTATGTGCCTTGTTTTTATGAATAGTAACCAAATTAACCAAGTTTATAACATATGTCAATGTAGGTAATTTAATTGGTCAAAAAAGACTAAAATATCCCTAGTTATATAATGGGGGCCGGTTTTCTTATAAGGGATGAGTCATCCCTTGTTAATTTGATAAGAAAGGAAAGTGATAAAGTAAACACTATTTACTTTACTACTTAAGTATCAAAACTAGTTAAGTCTTCTTCATTCTCTCATTTCCCTTGTTCCCACCGTCTTCTACCTTCCTTCTTTCTCTCATTTCTGATTTTTGCAACAGCACCACCACATCATTCTTCATCTTCAATCACTTGTAATTCCTAGCTCACTTTGCCAAATCAAAAACTAAGGCCACCATTCTCTTTGTCTTGCCAAGCTCCTCAACTTCATCCTTTCAAAATCTCAAGAGCTCCATTTCGGTGCCAAGAGGAATCTCCATGGGAGGAGCTTGAGCTCACCTTTTCACATATTATTGTTCTCCTTTGCTTCTAGGTAAGGAAACTCAAATAAAAACTCCATTTCTTTCTGTTTTGATGTTGACCGAGAATCACCATTGATGGGGTTCTTTATTGCTTTGTTTAGCTCCATTTCAACCTTTCATGGACTAGGTGGAGTCCTCTCTTGCTACATATCCAAGGTAAAACAACTATCTTAATGTTTAAAAACAATGTATAACTAGGGTTTACAATGAGATGAAGCATAAAGCTTGTATACTCATTTTATCATTTGTATAATGTTTAGAAGTTGACAAGCAACTAAAAGCCTTGTTGATTTAGTAAAGGAAACAAGAAAGAAGTTGTGAGGAAAAGAGGTAAATGTGCTAACCTAATGTGGTTTAAAGTCTTAGGAGAAATGAGCTTATGTTGCTTATTAAAATGATCTAGGAGCCAATGGTGAATGACTTAGTAAAATGTTCTCAAGGAGACTAGTAAAAGGGCATATGTGTTGTTGAGTGTATTTGCAGGTCAAAGGAAAATATATTGTGGAAATTCAGTGTTATGGTTTGTGCATCTTAAGGGCCTAAGAGCCATGCTATTTAAGGGCCAAAGTGCCATGCAATTTAAATTATGTACTATATTGTGATGTAGTGTTAAATGAGTGAAGTTTTGTGTATGTTGAGCAAAATAGTAGTTAAACTATCTTGCTAACTATGGGCAGCGAACCCAATCTTTGTAGTACAACAAGGTCGTATCCACAGAGACTTCGCAACTATTTAATTAATTATCCAGTTTAGTAAATGTACAAAAAGATAAATAAAAGTGCGTAAAATGTAAATTGGGGGTTTAGCCGGAGGCAAGCTTGATTTTTAGGATTAGTACAGAAATAATAAATACAGTAAAATAAAGTAAATGGATGGAAAAAGGTATCCTAGGGTAGCGGGGGAATTTCCTAAATTACTTAAACAATTTTATAATCCTGTCTCAAATATATTGTCTATTAGAGTTAATAATTGTCAGTTACGAACTCCTATTAATAGCCTTAGTATTTTCCTGCTCAATCCGGAGTGTAAATACCAAGATAATTCCTTTGTGGTACTTTGACTATCTCAAAATCATATATTGATAGCTACCAAATAAATGCAGTATTTTGTCAGAATAAGCATTTAACATATTTGCTGAAAGGAATTAAGACAGGTTTAATAAGTGAAACAAGTGATAAATATTTATTTAAGTACATACAATAATTATAATCCTAATTTGCTCTTATTTGTCTGTTTAAGAATTTATCTTGTGGCCTTCCTAAATCATAGATATGGACAACTCTTAATTAATTCATTAGACTTTTTACAATCAGAAAAAGTCTAAAATCATTAATTAGCTTTAAGTGAGAATTCTTTTTATAACAGCGATGGATTTTATCTGCTAATCAAGGAGATAATATCTAACGTTTTTCTCTCTTTGTGGTCTATTCTCAGATTTACAAAATCATTGAAATAAGAGAAACCGTAAATGCATAAAAATGATCAGTTATTAAGCATTTAATAATTTAGAGAGACAAAACAAATATTTATAAGCAAACTTGGTATTAATAATAAGTCTGAATTATTTAGGGTCAAACCCCACCGTAGGATACGAGTAAAATCACTCAGACATTAACAGTAAAAAAAAGGAAACAGAAATAGCCATTAATTTGGAGACTGCCGGCGGAGACTGGACTGCGATTCGCTTCTGCTCCAGCTCCCTTTTCTTCTGTTCTTCTTATCGCGCTTCTGCTGTGTGGTGGAATGAAGAATAAAACTAAAATGGAGAAATGAAAGATTAGAGGATGAAATGGATCGTAGGTGTGGAAACTGTATCGGTGGTGTACTGTGGTCTGTCGTGGTTTTTTGGATTGTGAGGAAGGGAATCAATTTATTTGAGCAGAGGGCGTGGGTTTAAATAGAGAAGAGAAGAGGATTGATCCGTACGAAATAATCGATTGCAGTTGATTGCTATCTTCATTGATTGCAGAGGGGACAGAGAGCTGGAAAGCGTCAGTGATTTAAGGTGGGCGGTGCGGGAGTAGATGGATAACAGAATCCATTTGCAGAACAACGCGTCGCGAAGAAGAAGACTAGCGCCTCTCTTGTCCGGCTGGAGTCCGCGTGCGTACAACACTGAAATTGGTCCGGGACTTGGGCAGGAGTAGAGGTCCCGGACCAGAATGCAAGCAAATCTTCTCGGTTTTAAAATTACTTGTGGTCCGGGTCTTGGGACTGGGGTCAGGTCCCGGACCATGTCTCTTCTAACGCCCGAGAGTTCCATTTCACTTGTTGGTCCGGGACTTAGGATGGTGATAAAGTCCCGGACCATATATTTGTTTCAGCCGTTGGTTTCTCAATTGTTGTGGTCCGGGACTTAAGTCTTGGAACAAGTCCCGGACCATGTGTTGAAATCAGCCGATAGTTTCTTCATATGTTGTCCTAGCTTTGAAGGTTTTAACCAAGCTAGGACATGACTTCAAAACCCTCTAAAATCTTCGTTCTGACTCCGTTTTCTGAGCCGTTTGCGTCTATGTGTTCGTTCTTCGTCTACTTCACTCCTGGCTTGGTTTTCCTCATGTTAAACCAATAATTTGTGAGATAAACAATAAAACATAAACTAGAGGAAAACTAACCGAAGTGGAGAAATGAGCAAGAAAAGTGCTAATATTATATATAAAATACACCTATAAATCATGCTCATTTGGACACTTATCAGTGTACAAGAATGTTCTTGATGGATTTTAGTGTTCTTGGATGTTTAATGGTGAAAACAATGTGTTTTGGCTTGGTAATGTTCTAGGAGAACCCATGTCGAAATTTAGATAATGTATAAGAAGCTTTAGGTGTTTAAAATGAGTTTTGGTAAGTTAGGAAGTGTTTAGAATGGTTAAGTGTTCTACTAGTGAAAGAAACATGCATTAAGGTGTTTTAAGGTGTAAAAGGGACTTAAGCATTATTTTAGAGGATTTAGAGTGCAAATGAGTGTTTTGGGATACTTCAAGATCATGGTGAGATTGTGTTTAGGACTTGTGCAATGTTGGTGAATAAGAAAGAAGTGATTTGTTGTATGGAGGAGCTATAAACTTGTAGAGATATTCAAGGAGTTTGGTTAGGAAGAAAGGATGCTTGGGAGATGATGTTGTAGTGGTGAGAAAACATTTGGGAATAGTAGAAGTTATAGGTATGAAAACCACATAGGAACTTAGTGGAAAACATTACAAGTGTAAACCTTTTTATAAGAGTTTGTGTAATGCTTGAGGAGGATTTTAGTGAATGATTTAAGGAGTTTAATGGAGGTCTTGAGGTGTGTTTGAAGTGCCCAGATAAGGTTAGAACATACTAGGATATATGTGGGGAAGTTGGAGTTAAATAGGTAATTAAAAACAAGGGTCTAGAGCAGACCGACCTTGGGGACCGGACCTGCAAGGTCGGTCGAGCCCAGTTTACCCTGCGAGAAATGGTTTCTGGAATGGACCGACCTTGGGGACCGGACTTGCAAGGTCGGTTGGGCATGGATTTTTAGTACGGATTGAGTCCTAGAATAGACCGACCTTGGGACCGGACTTACAATGAAATACCCCGTAATTAAAAACAGTGATTAATTAGGCTAATTATACTTTTAAAAGCTTAATTACACTAAAATAAATACTAGGGAACAAATCCCGAAGAAAACGGACCTTTAAAATGGGTTAAAGGCATAAACGAACCTTAAAGCGCGTTTTTCGAGGAAACCGGGAAAACGCGACTTTAAGCGGGTCAAATAGACTCGTAACAATTTTGGTCAACTAAATAGTCACTACTAAATATTAGTGAAGCTTAAGAACCAATAAAATTAATTAAACGAGAAAATTCCGGAAAAACGGGTACCGGTTAGTGAAAACTGTAACAACCGGTAAGTTGTGGGGTGAGAATGCAAATAAACAAAGTTAGTGTGTCCACTTTGCAAATAAAAAGTTAAAAGTGTGTGTGTGTGGGTGTGGGATCCGATTTTCCCCTCCTCACTCACTTAATGTGTCTTATTTACTAAAAGACAAACCTATTAACTAAAGCAAAAGAAAAAGAGTCTCTCTCCTCACTCCCCTCACCCTCACTCACGCATCCCTCTCTCTCTTTCTCTATTCTCTCTTCTTCCTCTTGCACCTGCGACAGCCATGGAGAAAGGAAGGAGCTCTCTCAACTTCCTCCTTCTCTCCTCTCTTTGAGTGCTCAAACCTTCTCCAAACTCAACAAAAATTATACCATTGGAATCCCCTCGCAAAGGAGAACATTTTCATCCTTTCAAAAACCCAAAAGCTCCACTTTCATTTTTGTGGGTGTTCTCCATTTGAAGATTCAAGTCCACCATTAGAAGCACCTTCACCTCCTCTTCATCTTGAGGTAAAAAGAATTTCGAAAATCCATCATTCCTAGCTCTCATTAGCATTTTAAGAATTTTCAGTTTTTGAATGCTTTTTCCTTGTTGCTTCAGCCGATTTTGGCTCTTCCTTGGGCTAGGAATTGTTCTCTTGCTAGTCAAGAGCTCCATCCATCCATTGAAAGGTAATACCTTGTCTAAACCCTAAAACATTAAATTCTAGGGTTAGAGTAAAAATGAATGCTAAATGGTATGGTGTATGTATTATGTGCTGTAGCACTTTGTGTGTGGGAACCCTATTGGGACCGAGAACAAAGAGAAGAAAGGAAGAGAAGGAAAAGAAAGAAAAGAAAACTAGCAAAACAAGGTAAAGCCTCTTACCTTGAGCTAGTTTGTATTGTGTATTGTAGCAGTTTTGGAGTAGTAAAATGAGTAGTGAATTGAGTAATGAGTAATGAGAATATTGTAGTATGATGAATAATGAAGTTGTAACAGTTTTGAAGTTTTAAATGAAGTTTAAAAGCTTGGGAAAACCATTGGGTAACATGTGTATAAGTGCAGGAATTTTAGTGTGTGTAGTAGTGTTGAATGGTGAGTATAGTGTGTTGTATAAACAGGTTGTGGGAATGTGAATTGTGAGCTGAGATAATGTGTGGAGAAAGTAAGAATTATAGGGGAGACCATGTCAAAATTTGTGTAGAAAGGAGAGGACTTGAGTTGTTTAAGAAGAGGAAGTGTTTGGAGAGTTTAGGAGGAATATTAGTGCCTTGTAACAGATTTGAATATGGGTTTGTAAATGAGATGGAACTAGGTTGTGAGCTAATGTATTTAAGATGCTAAGAGTGGCATTGGATGAGGAGGTATTGGAGTGTAAGAGTAGAGGGAAAAATCTGTAGCATAAGATATAAGGGAAGAAACAATGGGAGTGTTGAGTTGAAACTTGGGGAAATTGAGTGTATAAATAAGCATAGGATTGTGTGATGTATTAAGGAATGAATTAGCATGATTTAGAGTGTCTAAATAGTACTAAAACATGTTAGGATGCATGTAGGAAGAATAGGGAAGCAATGGGTGAAATTGGGAAAAAAAAACAAGGCCTGTAGCAAAGTTCTGCTACTGTCCGACCCACAGCTGGATCGGACGCTGGGTCGGACAAGGCCTGAAGAACGAAAATAAACTTTCTGGAACCGTCCGACCCAGAGCCGTGAGTCGGACGTGGGTCGGACGGGCCTTGATAAACGACAATAATTCTTTCTGGAATGGTCCGACCCAGGGCGTGAGTCGGACATGGGTCGGACAGGCAAAAATTTTCTTCATCGAAGTTTCTGACTTCGTCCGACCCAGAGGTTGGGTCGGACGTGGGTCGGACATGGCTTGGATGACAAATCGAAACTTCTGGAATGGTCCGACCAGAGGGTATGGGTCGGACGGAATAGTGCTGGGTCGGACGGGAGTAATTTCAGAGGACGAAAACCTACTGGAATGGTCCGACCCAGGGTTGGGTCGGACGGTGGGTCGGACGGCCCAAACACTTACAAAAAAAAATGTTTTTATAATATGACTATAGTATCATATGTATATGCCTATACACCGGTATGCATATATAAGTAGTAATACACCATTAATGAAGTGATAATGGTAAGAAAGTAAGTAAATGTGTAAGGAAGTAAGTATTGAAGTAGTAAAGGAAAGAATGGTTTTATAACCCAGTAAGAAAGTAATGGAGTAGTAAGTATGCATTGAAAGTATCAATGAAGGAGTAAGTAGATCAATAATAGATCATTGATCATACTACTTCATGTATGTATAGGAATCCCATAGTTGAGCTCCAAAGGAACCGGTAGTACCCTACGACGGTCGAACGGTATGATTCCTCATGCCCTGTATCCTAACTTTGTTACCCCGATTTGTTGTGCTTATGTGATCACCAATAAGATAAATGCACGAATCGGACCTATATGCACTTAATTGTGTTTGAACTATATTGTTCTTGTTTATGCTCTTGAACACTTAGTTTGTATAATTCATGAAATGAATGAATGGAAATGAAGTGTATGTGTAAGTATGAGTACTTGTGTATGTATGTATGTATGGAAGTAAGTATGGACTTCTACTCTAATTCCTAGCAACCTAACTCCTAACATGAGTAATGAGTAAAATGGAATGAGTAGAAGGCCCGATATAGTTTCGGCCACGCGTGAGGATAAGGAACACAAGAGGTTGGGACCGAATCCTGGCTTATCTTTTCCTTGGACCAAATCCCTTGAATGGGTAGCATCCTGGATTAGTGGGCCACCCTAAAGCCCGGTGGTGGGATGTAGTAATCCCTGCCCGGAGGTCATACCGACTTAACTGGAAGTAAAGTATGTAAGAAGTAAGTATTGTATTTGTATTGGTCTTGACTTGTTGTAAGTCATTGACCCGGAGTAAAAGTATTGAACACCCGATTATCCCGGGTGTGTAATAAGGCTAACAAGACCTTTGTATGTATGGAGAATTGTATCTCCGTGATGCGGTGAGTATGGTAAGTATGAATGAATGACTTGTATTGTATTCCTTGTATGTATTGTATGTATGTATGCTTGGTAAAATAAATGTATTGTATTGTATTGTATAAAAGCATGTAGTATGTATGAATGAAACGAACCGCATGTACTCGACCAAATAGTTGGCGTACCCTCGCTAGTACGCGGGGTATGCGGTTATCATATGCAGCGTAAGCTGACCCCCTAGGGGGAATGGTTTTACTCCACAGGTACCCGCGAGGCGTGAAGGTAAAGTAAGGTCAAGATGTGATTCTTTTTGGAGTAGTAGTAGGATTGGAACGGTGTACTGAGTTGTACACGGCTAAGGCCTTTTGTGTAGCCGGGTACCATGTGGTACACCTTTTTGGATATGAATTCTGATTGGATAGAAAGGAGTAGTTGTATAAACTCTTCATTTTTGGGAAGTAGTCTTGGAATGTAATTCATATACTTTAGGACACTCGGTAATCAAATGTAAGTAAGTATTTGGTATTGTAAAGTAAGTAGTATGTATGTATTCATTCTAATCATCAGACCGAAACGGTAAGTAATAGTAGCCTGTTAACCTTGGAGGTTAACGGCGTTGTATCACCCGCCGGGAGTAGGTAAGTATTCCGCTGCGAGAAGGGTAAGTATGGGATTGATTAGAGGATAATGGAAGGATTAGCGGTTGGGTGTTACAAAAAGTGGTATCAGAGCGAAGTATCGCTCTGATGATTAGAATCTTAAGAGTAGTGATTACCGAGTTAGGATTTCAACCGTCTTAGACGGATATTTAGAAACCTAACTAGGAACTACCGTTGGCAATAACGGATACCACTAACGTCTGCAAAGACGATACATTGTTTGAATGAAGACCATGAGGTCACTAGTATCACGACATCTAATGTAATCCACACTTGTTCAGATGTCAGGACGTGGTCCAGGTCGTCCCAGAGGAGGGGGCAACGAAGGACCAAGCGCGCAGACGATAGCCGAAATCGTCGCCGCCACGGTAGCACAGATGCTACCGGATGTAATCAGCTGTACAGCAAACACAGCAAAAGCACAGCAGCAGCAGCAGCCGACCCACCTCATCCCCGAGAAACGAATTGGGTGAAAGCAGTCGCCGACCTTCGACCTCCATGCTTTAGAGGCGAGAGCGACCCGCCAAACTCGAGGCCTATCTCTCCGAGATGGAGACGGCATTCGAGACACTTGAGACTCCCGCTGGAGTTCGAGTGAGGATAGCTGCGTACTACCTCAAGACGCGGCTATGGACTGGTGGAAGCTCGTCAAGGCCGAGCACATAGCTGATCCCGCATTCGGATGGGAAGCTTCACCTCTCTCCTCCGATCTAAGTACTACCCCGAGCATGTCAAGACAAGAAAAGGCTTGAGCTCGATGCGCTAAAAATGACCGAGAAGATGACGGTTGATGAATATTACCGCACCTTCACTCTCTTCTCCGACTTCTACCCGACCTTGGGTATACCGCCAAGTCTTGGTCGACCGCTTCTACGGCGGATTGAGCCATCGACTCCGGTACGCATGGGCTTCACACGGTTTACCTCCCTTCAGGTAAACAAGTTGAACCCTTAAAAAGCCATGAGTAATGTGAATTAGTATCCCGTATGTAAATGTAACCTAATGCCTAAGTAATTCAGGAGTGTTACCACGCTGCATCTCGAGTTGAGATCACCTGCCAGCTAAGAGATGAGGAGCAAGCGCTGAAGCGCAAGGTGAGCGGCAAGGGTAACCCCTCCGATGATCAAAATCAATCCAAACCCTGGAAGAAAAGGAAGGGGAAGCATTCCCATCAGAAGAATAAATCCGGAGACGGCGGTGCCCATGCTGAGAAGGGCAAGGCAGCTGAGCCATTACAGATTGCCTACACCGCACCAGTGGCAGCGAAAGCCACTGAGGTCTCAGCCCTACAGGGGTAAGAAACCGAAAACAGAATTAGTACACTTGTGAATTTGTATGTATATAGAGTATTGTAAGTATACCAAACCTTGCTAACTTGGAAGCTATAGGTTCTGGATTTGGCCAAGGAAAGAACCAATCTGATGGCCGCAGCTACATCTGCCGTAACTGCAACAAGGATCATCCGGCACAGATTGCCAAGGAAGGGAGATCCGCTGCTTCACTTGTCAGAAACCGGGCCACCGTGCCAATGCATGCCCGGAGAATTCTAAGCCCAAGGGCAACTACCAGGGCTACAAGCAGCGTGAGGGCAAGGAGGTTGCATCTGGCGATGCTCATGCCCAGCCACACCTCACAGGGACAGGGGTCCCGAGGTCCGCAGAAGGGCGCACCGCAGAGGCAGCCGGCTTACACATCATAGACCGAGGATGGGACCGGGACTAAGTCCGGCCCAAGTAACCACTGTAACCTTTAATCCTTGAAGAGCATGACTAAGTATTAGAGTAATTGTATGAATGAAAGCATGAATGCGTAAGTATTGAAGTATGAAATTGAGCATGAATAAGTAACATGGAAGTAATGTATTGAGCATGAATGAATTAGTAAGCCTAGAACTCATTCTAGATGAAATTTACCAACTTAGGGGAAATTCCATATCTGTTACCCAATACCTTCAAACTCACCTCATGAGGAGACCGACATCGCCAATCACCACTTCAACAACGAACAGTGTCAGGTCATCCGCCCAGGTATGATCTTATTAAAAGGATACCTGACACCGAAGCACAAATTTTAATCCCGACGATGCAACGAGTTAGGGAACGGGTCCAGGAGGATTTTATACACCCGAATTCCCGGTGGAGCTACAATAAAGCTGAAAATGATGTGCTTGGGAAAGGACTGGAACCCTTATACCAAGACATACCAAACAACGCGAGCAGGAAACGGAGCAACACCTTCAGCAATACCCCAGAATTCCAGACGCTTGTCACACAAGCTGTAGAAATTGCACACAACAATGTGAAGATGAACCTATCCCTGCACTTGAAGCAGACCTATGTATCGTCAACTTCTATGAGAAAGAAGGACGACTTGGCTTCACCAAGACAAGGACGAGACAGCGGAATCTCTCGAACTAGGAGTGCCCGTAGTGTCTTGGTCCATTGGTGATGACGCCGTATTTTGTATAGCGAGCGGAAGCGTGTGGACCTCGCAGAGAAATGGTATTGAGATCAGGAGATGTTCTAATGGGTGGAGAATCAAGGTTGCTGTATCACGGGATCCAGAAGATCAAGTTGAATACGGCACCACCGGCAATAATCAATGCCACACACATGATACCAGGACGCCTGAACCTTACCTTTAGAAAGTATTAATCTTGTAGTAGCATGTAATCCAGTAGTAACGTGTATTAGAGACACAGTATGTATGATGGTTGGTTATTCAATAAAAGCAGTGTTGGCTATTAAATTCCACTTGCGTTCCACCATCTTTACTATAATCTCATGAATCAATAGGTTGTGGACTCGGTACCGAAGGTAACCTGAGCATCCCTCACCGAAGAACAGCCGGCAAGAGCGGCAACCATCTAACGGAACCTTCCCAGTAAACGGCATCGAAACCTCAGTATATTCGACTCCGGCGCCTCTCACATCTTCATATCGCCATCTCTTGCGAAGAAGTTGGGGCTAGATGCGGATGAGCTACCGAACTTCTTGTTTACTCTCCCATCGAAGGAGCGGGTACAATATACCAAGTATTACAAATCAGCCACCATTCAATCAAAGGTGAAGCGTTTCCCATTTCCTTCATTGAATTCAACGGATTGGGATTCGACTTAATAATTGGAATGAACTGGTTGGAGCGGCACAAGGGGAGAATCCTATGCGCCGAGCACCGATTGCTGCTCAAGAGTCCATCTAGGGTCACTGTTTCATACCGCCAGAGACCGAGAGAGCCTTCAACTACAGCCATCTCCGCCATGGCAATGTATCGGAGCTCAGAAAAGGACATGAAGTGTATTTATGTCACGTGCAAGACCTGGAGAGAGATCCAGAGTTCAGTAACGAGGTAGCAGTAGTCTCAGAATTCCTGATGTATTTCTGAAGAGCTCCTGGTATGCCACCACAAAGGGCGGTAGAATTTTGAAATCGACCTTGTGTACCGGGTACTGGTCCTATTGCTAGGGCACCATACCGTATGGCACCGGCAGAAATGGCAGAACTCAAAGAACAGCTACACGATCTTCTCGACAAAGGGTTTTATACGCCCGAGCGTATCACCCTGGGGAGCACCGGTCCTCTTCGTGAAGAAGAGGACGGTAGTCTCCCGCCTCTGCATCGACTACCGCGAATTGAATGCGGTCACAGTAAAGAATAAGTACCCATTGCCACGCATCGACGACCTGTTCGATCAGTTGAAGGGAGCATCCGTCTTTTCTAAGATTGATCTCCGATCCGGTTACCACCAAATTGCTATCAAAGAGCAAGACATTCAGAAAACAGCATTCCGAACAAGATATGGCCACTACGAATTCACGGTGATGCCATTCGGTTTGTCTAACGCACCAGCCAAATTCATGGACCTAATGAATCGGTTATTCAGTGATCAGCTCGACACTTTGTAGTAGTATTTATTGACGACATTCTTGTGTATTCGAAGTCACCAGAAGAGCATGAAAACCATTTGAGAAGAGAGTACTTGAGACACTGCGCGAGAACCAGCTGTATGCGAAGTTCTCCAAATGCGAGTTTTGGCTAGATCAGGTATCATTCCTCGGTCATGTCATCTCGAGCGCGGGCATTTCAGTAGATCCATCCAAAACTGAAGCAGTGCGATCATGGCCTAGACCTAAGACTGTTACCGACATCCGGAGCTTTCTTGGTTTAGCCGGTTATTACCGGAGGTTTGTTAAGGACTTCTCAAAAGTCGCTAAGCCCATGACGTCATTGATGAAGAAAGATGCACCCTTTGTATGGACAAAGGAGTGCGAAGTATCCTTCCAGAAATTAAAAGACTCATTGACCTCAGCGCCAATTCTCACACTTCCAGAGGGCACAGAGGGATTTGAGGTGTATTGTGATGCATCGGGCAAGGGCATGGGATGCGTACTCATGCAGCATGGCAAGGTAGTCGCCTATGCTTCTCGCCAGCTGAAAAAGCATGAGGAGAATTACCCGACACATGATCTAGAGTTAGGAGCCATTGTCTTCGCCTTGAAGATATGGCGACACTATCTATGGGGTAAGCATCACCATCTACTCCGACCACAAAAGTTTACAGTACGTATTCACCCAGAAAGAATTGAACCTAAGGCAGAGGAGGTGGATGGAGTTCCTCTCGGATTACGACATCAACCTCCAGTACAAAGAAGGGAAGGCAAACGTAGTAGCCGACGCCCTGAGTCGTCGAGCACACTCGCTCCATTCGCTACTCGCTTCTTCTAGCTTGGTTGACGAGGTGCGAGACGCTCAGTTGAGCGACCCTTACTTCACAGAGATCAGACAGAAAATCACAGATGGTACCTTCGAGCGCCGAAAGTACGACTTCAAACTGCATGAAGATGGTCTGATCCGTTTGAATGGCAGATTATGCGTCCCCCGAAGCATGCTGAGCTAAGGGATCGCATTCTGCAAGAGTCACATTGTTCGACATTGCATGTCCATCCGGGAGCCTCTAAAATGTACAAAGACATGAAGAGGTACTTCTGGTGGTCAGGGATGAAATCAGACGTGACTGAGTATGTTCTGAGGTGTCTCACATGCCAGAAGGTGAAGTTCGAGCACCGAAGACCGGGAGGAATGGTGCAATCCATGCCCATTCCGGAGTGGAAATTCCACGACATCTCCATGGATTTTGTTGTTGGACTCCCACCTGCTAGGGGAGGACTCAACATGATCTGGGTAGTAGTCGATCGCCTCACCAAGGTTGCCCGATTCATACCGATGAAGGACACCTGGAAGGTGGCGAAGCTCGCAGAGCTATTCGACAAGGAGATCATCCGACACCACGGAGTCCCAAAAACCATTGTATCTGACCGCGACACCAGATTCCTTTCGAGATACTGGAGAGCGACACGGGAAGCGCTTGGTACTGAGTTGAAGCTTAGCACCGCCTTCCATCCACAGACCGACGGTCAGACAGAAAGGACCATCCAACACTAGAGGATATGCTGAGGGCATGTGCCTTAGACTTCCAGGGGAGCTGGATTGAGCTTCATCTTATCGAGTTTTCGTATAACAATAGCTACCATGCTTCGATTAAGATGTCGCCATTCCAAGCTTTGTATGGTAGACCTTGCCGTACCCCGTTGTGTTGGGATGAGTCAAGCGAAGCGGTCATCATAGGACCGGAGTATTTGGAACAAGTACAAGCTGAGGTACAACAAATCCGAGCCAATATGAAGGCAGCCCAAGATAGACAGAAATCCTATGCGGATGTGCGACGACGCGACCTTGAGTTCGCCGTGGGCGACCAAGTGTTCTTGCGTGTCTCACCTATGAAGGGTGTCTTTCGATTCGGCCAGAAGGGCAAACTGAGCCCGAAATTTGTAGGCCCGTATGCCATTACCGAGAGGATTGGAGCCGTAGCTTATAGGCTAGCATTGCCTGAAGAATTGGGGCGTGTTCATGATGTCTTTCATGTATCACAACTCAAGAAATACATAGCCGATCCCTCTCATGTATTAGAACCCGAACATCTATCCCTAGAGCCGACGATGAGATATGTCGAGACTCCACTGCGAATCCTTGATACCAAGACAAGAGACACTCGCCATAAATCTGTACGAATGGTGAAGGTCTTGTGGTCTAACCACGATGTCGAGGAAGCGACTTAGGAATTAGAGGACGCCATGAAGGCGAAGTACCCGAATTTATTTGTAGACTAGATGTCTAGTATCCGTATAGCACGGAGGGTACGGGGCGTACCCCTTTTAAGGGGGGTAGAGCCTTTTTGCTTTTGCATTGCTTCGGGTTAGCATTGCGTAGTATGTATGTATTGTAATTGTATTTTGGTTGGCACATGTAGTGCTAATGTATTGTATTGGCACAAAGTAGTGCTAGTAGTATTTGGTATGTAGTACGATGTGTATGGTATGTATGTAATGAGTAACGCATGGGTGTCGTACGGTATATGACACGAATGACATTGTGAAGTATTGTGAATGTATTGTGGATTGTATGAATTGGATGGAGCATTGTGTATGGTATTTGAATGAAGTATTGTGTATGGAGCGAGTATTGCGTATGGTATTTGAACTAAGTATGTGGCATGGTATCTGAATTGCGTATGCTGGTAGTGTAAAATTGTGAACACCTTGTAAGGTGGTAGTAGAATGTATTGTGGCAATTGGCTTGCCAAATGAGTAGAAATGGTAAACTGTAACCTTGAGCAACTTTGAGGGCAAAGTTTCTTAAGGGGGGTAGATTGAAATACCCCGTAATTAAAAACAGTGATTAATTAGGCTAATTATACTTTTAAAAGCTTAATTACACTAAAATAAATACTAGGGAACAAATCCCGAAGAAAACGGACCTTTAAAATGGGTTAAAGGCATAAACGAACCTTAAAGCGCGTTTTTCGAGGAAACCGGGAAAACGCGACTTAAGCGGGTCAAATAGACTCGTAACAATTTTGGTCAACTAATAGTCACTACTAAATATTAGTGAAGCTTAAGAACCAATAAAATTAATTAAACGAGAAATTCCGGAAAACGGGTACCGGTTAGTGAAAACTGTAACAACCGGTAAGTTGTGGGGTGAGAATGCAAATAACAAAGTTAGTGTGTCCACTTTGCAAATAAAAATTTAAAAGCTGTGTGTGTGTGTGTGGTGTGGATCCGATTTTCTCCCCCTCCTCACTCACTTAATGTGTCTTATTTACTAAAGACAAACCTATTAACTAAAGCAAAAGAAAAAAAAAGTCTCCTCCTCACTCCCCTCACCTCCCCTCCACTCACGCATCCCTCTCTCTCTTTCTCTATTTCTCTCTTCTTCCTCTTGCACCTGCGACAGCCATGGAGAAAGGAAGGAGCTCTCTCAACTTCCTCCTTCTCTCCTCTCTTTGAGTGCTCAAACCTTCTCCAAACTCAACAAAATTATACCATTGGAATCCCCTCGCAAAGGAGAACATTTTCATCCTTTCAAAAACCCAAAAGCTCCACTTTCGTTTTGGTGGGTGTTCTCCATTTGAAGATTCAAGTCCACCATTAGAAGCACCTTCACCTCCTCTTCATCTTGAGGTAAAAAGAATTTCGAAAATCCATCATTCCTAGCTCTCATTAGCATTTTAAGAATTTTCAGTTTTTGAATGCTTTCTCCCTTGTTGCTTCAGCCAATTTTGGCTCTTCCTTGGGCTAGGAATATTGTTCTCTTGCTAGTCAAGAGCTCCATCCATCCATTGAAAGGTAATACCCTTGTCTAAACCCTAAAACATTAAATTCTAGGGTTAGAGTAAAAATGAATGCTAAATGGTATGGTGTATGTATTATGTGCTGTAGCACTTTGTGTGTGGGAACCCTATTGGGACCGAGAACAAAGAGAAGAAAGGAAGAGAAGGAAAGAAAGAAAAAAAACTAGCAAAACAAGGTAAAGCCTCTTACCTTGAGCTAGTTTGTATTGTGTATTGTAGCAGTTTTTGGAGTAGTAAAATGAGTAGTGAATTGAGTAATGAGTAATGAGAATATTGTAGTATGATGAATAATGAAGTTGTAACAGTTTTGAAGTTGTTAAATGAAGTTTAAAAGCTTGGGAAAACCATTGGGTAACATGTGTATAAGTGCAGAATTTTAGTGTGTGTAGTAGTGTTGAATGGTGAGTATAGTGTGTTGTATAAACAGGTTGTGGGAATGTGAATTGTGAGCTGAGATAATGTGTGGAGAAAGTAAGAATTATAGGGGAGACCATGTCAAAATTTGTGTAGAAAGGAGAGGACTTGAGTTGTTTAAGAAGAGGAAGTGTTTGGAGAGTTTAGGAGGAATATTAGTGCCTTGTAACAGATTTGAATATGGGTTTGTAAATGAGATGGAACTAGGTTGTGAGCTAATGTATTTAAGATGCTAAGAGTGGCATTGGATGAGGAGGTATTGGAGTGTAAGAGTAGAGGGAAAAATCTGTAGCATAAGATATAAGGGAAGAAACAATGGGAGTGTTGAGTTGAAACTTGGGGAAATTGAGTGTATAAATAAGCATAGGATTGTGTGATGTATTAAGGAATGAATTAGCATGATTTAGAGTGTTTAAATAGTACTAAAACATGTTAGGATGCATGTAGGAAGAATAGGGAAGCAATGGGTGAAATTGGGAAAAAAAAACAAGGCCTGTAGCAAAGTTCTGCTACTGTCCGACCCACAGCTGGATCGGACGCTGGGTCGGACAAGGCCTGAAGAACGAAAATAAACTTTCTGGAACCGTCCGACCCAGAGCCGTGAGTCGGACGTGGGTCGGACGGGCCTTGATAAACGACAATAATTCTTTCTGGAATGGTCCGACCCAGGGCCGTGAGTCGGACATGGGTCAGACAGGCAAAAATTTTCTTCATCGAAGTTTCTGACTTCGTCCGACCCAGAGGTTGGGTCGGACGTGGGTCGGACATGGCTTGGATGACAAAATCGAAACTTTCTGGAATGGTCCGACCCAGAGGGTATGGGTCGGACGGAATAGTGCTGGGTCGGACGGGAGTAATTTCAGAGGACGAAAACCTACTGGAATGGTCCGACCCAGGGTTGGGTCGGACGGTGGGTCGGACGGCCCAAACACTTACAAAAAAAAATGTTTTTATAATATGACTATAGTAATCATATGTGTATATGTATATGCCTATACACCGGTATGCATATATAGTAGTAATACACCATTAATGAAGTGATAATGGTAAGAAAGTAAGTAAATGTGTAATGGAAGTAAGTTTTGAAGTAGTAAAGGAGGAATGTTTCTAACCCAGTAGAAAGTAATGGAGTAGTATATGCTTGAAAGTATCAATGAAGGAGTAAGTAGAATCAATAATAGATCATTGATCATACTACTTCATGTATGTAGTAAAAAATACCCCATAGTTGAGCTCCAAAGGAACTGGTAGTACCCTACGACGGTGAACGGTATGATTTCCTCATGCCCTGTATCCTAACTTGGTTACCCCGATTTGTGTGCTTATGTGATCACCAATAAGATAAATGCACGAATCGGACTTATATTGCACTTATTGTGTTTGAACTATATTGTTCTTGTTTATTGCTCTTGAACACTTAGTTTGTATAATTCATGAAATGAATGAATGGAATGAAGTGTATGTGTAAGTATGAGTACTTGTGTATGTATGTATGTATGGAAGTAAGTATGGACTTCTACTAATTCCTAGCAACCTAACTCCTAACATGAGTAATGAGTAAAATGGAATGAGTAGAAGCCCGATATAGTTTCGGCCACGCGTGAGGATAAGGAACCACAAGAGGTTGGAACCGAATCCTGGCTATAATCTTTTCCTTGGACCAAATCCCTTGAATGGGTAGCATCCTGGATTAGTGGGCCACCCTAAAGCCCGGTGGTGGATGTAGTAATCCCTGCCCGGAGGTCATACCGACTTAACTGGAAGTAAAGTATGTAAGAAGTAAGTATTGTATTTGTATTGGTCTTGACTATTGTAAGTCATTGACCCGGAGTAAAAGTATTGAACACCCGATTACCCGGGTGTGTAATAAGGCTAACAAGACCTTTGTATGTATTGGAGAATTGTATCTCCGTGATGCGGTGAGTATGGTAAGTATGAATGAATGACTTGTATTGTATTCCTTGTATGTATTGTATGTATGTATGCTTGGTAAAATAATGTATTGTATTGTATTGTATAAAGCATGTATGTATGTATGAATGAAACGAACCGCATGTACTCACCAAATAGTTGGCGTACCCTCGCTAGTACGCGGGTATGCGGTTATCATATGCAGCGTAAGCTGACCCCCTAGGGGGAATGTTTTTACTCCACAGGTACCCGCGAGGCGTGAAGGTAAAGTAAGGTCAAGATGTGATTCTTTTTGGAGTAGTAGTAGGATTGGAACGGTGTACTGAGTTGTACACGGCTAAGGCCTTTTTGTGTAGCCGGCGTACCATGTGGTACACCTTTTTGGATATTGAATTCTGGATTGGATAGAAGGAGTAGTTTGTATAAACTCTTCATTTTTGGGAAGTAGTCTTGGAATGTAATTCATATACTTTAGACACTCGGTAATCAAATGTAAGTAAGTATTTGGTATTGTAAAGTAAGTAGTATGTATGTATTCATTCTAATCATCAGACCGAAACAGTAAGTAATAGTAGCCTTGTTAACCTTGGAGGGTTAACGGCGTTGTATCACCCGCCGGGAGTAGGTAAGTATTCCGCTGCGAGAAGGGTAAGTATGGGATTGATTAGAGGATAATGGAAGGATTAGCGGTTGGGGTGTTACATACTAGGTCGGTCATGCCTAAATTTTTGTACGTTAGTGAGTCTCGGGAATCGACCGATCTTGCGACTGGACTTGCCAAGATCGGTCGGGCCTGAATTTTCAAGGAAAGAAACTTTCGGGAATAGACCGAACTTGCGACCAACTTGCAAGGTCGGTCGGAGTAGAATTTTTAACGGTAATGTGCTCTGGAATGGACCGACCTTGTGTAAGGTCGGTCAGACCAAAACTTGTAAAAAAAAACAACACAAAGTGTAGTTTAAGTAGTTAACCCTAGGGGGTATAATGTAGGTAATCAAGGGTAAGTTTAGGCATTAAAACGTCATATAACCATGTTAAACACTTAGTAAATTTGAAGTTAAAAAGTTAATTAACTGACATTCTTAATTATGTATAGGAGTGGCCTACGGTGAAAATCCATCGAAGCAAGGACCAAGGTATGGTTTTCTTGAAGTCTGTTGCCTACCGGTTTACACCGGCTTGTGTGTTGTTTGTTTTTCTGAGTGTTAATGACGTTATAAGACTTAACCATGTAAAGAGTTTACAGTCGTTTATACTACTGTGATGTTATGACGTGACTCATTTCCCTTGTGTGTGTCTAACATGACTTACCACTTGCTTGTGAATTGTTGTTAAGTTCCACTGTTGAACTTCTAACAAGTGCTAACTGGGGAGTGAGGAATCTGGTTGTCCGGTCATGCATGTAAGTTTAAGAGTAGATATCTGTATCAGATTCGACTCTTATGATGTTAAGATTGTTCTCCTTTATTTGGCGTTCGATCTCCCGCTAGCTTCCTCCAAAGCTTACCTATTCTGACTTATGATCGGTTTAGTGGGAACATGTGTTTGTGTGGTGTGTTCGGGTCACTATATTCGAACCATCTGTGACTTAAGTTACTCGTTCGACTAACAGAACGGTAATGAGTGTGTGTAACAAGCTTAACATGAGGGTGAACCATTCTCTCTAGGCTTCTTATGTTGTTAAACCTTCTTGGTTTGTTATTGTGGAAAGTGTATTCACTGTTTATGTGATGTTGTGCTATGCAATATTATTGCCATGCCATATGTATATGTTATATGTTAAAATGAATGCCATGTCATCATGACAATTAGTTGCGCGTATCCCGGTAGCCGATGGGCTGCGCGTTAACCATACCAGCCAAGGGTTGCTGACCCCCTCGGGGGCTCCATATTTTTACTGCAGGATGAGGATCGAGGAAGCGAATGGCTATAGATTCTAGGCTGCAGAATTACTTTTGGTTATTTTGGATGTTGAGCCCGGGATGCGCCTGTGCTCCCGTGGCGTTATATTTTGCTACTGTCCGTGTTACAGTGACGATCGTTACAGTGGACAGTGTAGTTTATGTGTACAGTTTTCAGTGACGGTTTGTATTCAATACTCGGTATGTTGGTTATGTATATGGATGTTGTTACCTAATGCTCGGGAGTCTGATCATCAGACCGGTACACTTGTATTTATTCTGCCTTGTCAACCATGGGTGGTTGACGGCGTTGTAGCACCGAATCGTTTAGTTATTGTTTAGTTTTTTTCCGCTGCGATTTCAGTTATGGCTAAATGTTTAGTAGGGGTATTACACGGGTATTGGTATTAGATGATGATTAGTACTTGTTTGGTGACTTATAATGGTCATTAGGAGTGTGAACAAGTGTAAGTGATAATGAGAAGTAAGTAACTTATATGAAAGTGTTTGAATCACAAGGAGTTAGTAGTTTGTTGATCGGGAATCATTAGCGATGAAATGAATTAGGTTAATTAAAGATAATTAACCACCTGATTCCATGAATGTTATAGGATTTGAATAGTTGGACTCCGGAGCAGGGTCGACGACGAACAACGACGGTGAACGGTATGGTTTTCTGGCAACCTGTGTTCTACCAGGTTACACCGACTTGTGTGCCTACTTGTTTTCTGGATGTTTTACCACCTTATAAGATAAGGCATGTAATGAGTTTACAGTAATTCATTTATATGGCGTGTCTTGTTCCGAAACCGTTTAACCCCAAGTATGTGTTAAGCCGTAGCTAACCGACTCTAGGATCACATAAGGGATCGGTATGCGGATTTAACGTCCCAACCTACGGGAAAGTTCTAACTACGGCTATGATTGTGTTAAGTGTGAATGTTGTGTGTGGATGTATCTTACCTCCCATGTGTGTCTAACTGGACCTGAATAACTATAATGTAACATGACGTGATAAGTTCCAAAGGGGGAACTTCTAACCAATGTATAACTTGGGGGGGGGTGAGAAATTCGGGTGTCTGGTCGTGCGCGTATGTACGGGAGTTGATATCTATATCAGATTCGACTCTCTCCATGTGTGGTTGTTTTCCTTCTTGGAATCCAATCTCCCACGAGCCTATAGATGGCTCTCCAGCCTTGGCTTATGTTCGGGGTTAGGGGGAAATTATGTACGGTGTGTTTAGATCCACTAGATCCGACACATCTTGAGTAAGTCATTCGTTCGATATACAGAACGACAATGTGTTATGTATCGAGCTCGTCATGAGGACCATTACGTTCTCTAGGCTCTATAAAAATTGGCTAACCCTAATTCGGTTTGATTCCTCACGTGACTCATTCCGGAGTTATGTTGTTGTGTGTGTTAATGATGTGTGTGTGTTGTAGTGTGTTGAGTATTGAAATCAATTCCATGTTTATTATGAGAAGTAGTTGTGTGTAGCCCGACTTAAACAGGATAAGTGTTGACCCATACAAATGAGGCTTTTAGAGGTAAAAACCCTCATGGTATAAGAGCAAGGTAATGTGATCTAATAGACATTAATGTGTTTATACTTGTTGATTGTACTTCATTGTTTGAATACTTGTTGTACGTGAACATAATGTATGTTTATAGTATTTCATGCATGATTTAGATAAAATCAATAGCATGCTCAGATGACAATTAGCTGTGCTTGGCCCGGTAGCATGCGGGCTGCTTGATTACCATGCCAGCAAAGGTGCTGAGCCCCTTTGGGGCCACCCATTATTTTTCAGGTTCAATGGAGATGATCACCGTTCGAGAGTAGGACGGGGTTGCTACTGTAGCATGGGTAGTTTCATAGAATTATGTATGTACTTGTTAGTAGAGTAAGACCGAACTTGTTATCGGCAATAGTTTGTAGTACACTCGGTACAGTTTGGAATGTAAACGTATTTGACTCGGTTTAGAACTGGAATGGATTGTAATGTGTAAGTGCTTGGGAATCTGGTCCATCAGACTCGTACGTTGTGTATGTATTAGCCTTACTAGCCACGTGGGTGGCTAATGGCGTGTAACATCCATCAATTAAGTTAAGTGTTGTGTTGTATTTCCGCTGCAATCAGTTGTTAAGTACGGTGTTTAAGGTTGGGGTGTTACAAAAAGTGGTATCAACTTCACTATGATGACTGGAGTTACCGAGCTTAGGAAGTACCGAGTTAGGAATTTACGACCTTGGGTGAAATACCCCAAACTAATTAAACATGTATTAAACATCTAATCACATTAACTAAGGCCTAAACATGCCTTAAAAGTTAATTGAGAACAACAATGGTCAACACAAAGCAAGATATTGCACCCTTTGTCTGTTTAGGGAAAATAAATACCCAAATGAACTTCTTAGGACCTAAAATTTTGTCCTAAGCATATTAACACATAACTAAACATACTACAATTGTTGGACAACACTCCAACACAAAGAACAAGCATTTACATGCTTCAAGGTCAAGTAGGGCAAAAATGTGCTCTAAGAAACCTTAAAGGTCTTATGACCTCTATTTGATATAAAATTGGATTCTTATGATCAATAATCATGTAAGGAACACAACAAAACTGTTCGCAAAGAAAACTAAGCTTAGAAACACCTTGTGACACAAAATGTGCGCTAAAACACCTTAAAGCACGTTTTTGTATGAGCTCTAAGATAATGACTTTTTGTCACTTTAAAGACTAGATTACATTCTTTATATCATTTATGTGACATGATAGACTATATTATAAAGTCTAAATCAAAGTTTAAAAATAAAATCAAAATGGGTGATTTTGGGTGAATAGTACCCAAAATAACATTTAATTACTTAACTTAAACTATGGTCAAATATCATCCATTGACCAAGCTATCCATTGCCGCCTCATTTACTGTCATTCTTACCCATTATCAACATAAATATCTAGCCAATCTAATGAATCATCATTTACTATTTCATAAAGTAACATTAATTAACATAAAAGGTAAAAACTAGCTTTCTCTTCCATTTTCCCTCTTCCCAGCCGTGAGTACACACATTTGTCCTCTCTTTTGCTTCTCTTTGACGGTAAGAACACACTAAATTTAGAAGAGAACAACAAGTGACATAGGTAAGCTTATTAAGCCATTTTATGTTCATTCTCTTAACATTTCTTTCCTCTTTCCATGGAGCTAAGCATCAACCATTTCCATCCATGTTTCTAGCTTGTTTTGGAGGTTAAAAGGAGGGCAATTCTTGGCTGTAACAAGGGAAGGAGGTGGAGAATTCTAATCTTGTTCTTAAGGTATAAAAATGTGCTTTAAGCACTTATATCTTGTTTCCTTTCATTACCGGTTGTAAAACCTGTTCTCTTAGGCTTATTATCTTCTTCTTAACATACTTACTCAGTTGGTATATCAAGAGCTTCAAGGATTAGCTAAAATCCATGCCAAAACACCATTTTTGGCATTTTAATCAAGGTGAAAATTAGCCATCTTCTAATCTGAGTTATACCAGTTTTAAAGCTTGGTTTAGTAGCTCTTTTGATACTCTTTATCTTCTGTATAAATAGGCCGAAGACTACCCTTGGTTACCTTGTTATTCTAAGGTAAATTTTACCTTGAAAATATACATTAAACACTTATTATGGTTAGCTCTTGTTTGGAGACTAATCATGCCTTAATTACTGTTTGAAAACATGTAAATAAAGCTGTGGAAAATCTATCTCCAAACAGCCGAGGCTAAACAACGCCTAGACTTGGCAACAATAAGGTATAAATCACTTAAACCTACACTTGGTATATTAATATGTGTTTTATACATATGTGTATAGATATGCCGTGAGTGAATATGGTTATTAAGGTCTTATTTTGACCTTAGGTGATTAAGGAATGGTTTAGTAAATTTATATAAGTAATTAATTAACATAATTGTCAAATTTAAGACATTATGTGGAAAATTGGTAAATATGGAAAACTATATGGTAAGGCCGAGAGTTTAAAGTATTTTTGGGCATTTATGTGTAATTTATTTTATAAGCTAATGTTTGTAATAAGGCCATGTACTTTAGGCCATTTTATTTATGAATCTATAAGGTTTTAATTAAGTTTAGGTGATATATATGTATTACCGCATATTATAAGGGTTTAAACCATAATTAAATTAAATTTGGGGGCTATATAATAATAAAGCCGAAAATTAGAGGTTTAAATGAGTTTAAAAATTTATAAGATTTTATAAAGTTTTGGGGTTAAATGGTAATTTCTGAAAAATAGGGGTACAAACCGTAATATATGGAAATTGATGGTCAAGGAAATATTAAGGAGGTCAACCTTGACCATATGGTAGGTTTTGCCCAAATTAGATAAATTAAATAACTTATTTAAGGTTTTATAATAAGATGTATTTAATTGTAACAATTTTATAACATATGTGGTAAATATGTTATTACCGAAAATAAAGGGTGTAAAATGGTATTATAAACACCCATGGGCTATTAGGAATTTTTAGGAATTTATTGGGTTGATTTTGGAATTAAAATAAACTATATATGTATAATATATAGTTATTATGTCATTATGACACTTTGGATAAGTCTATGGGGTGGAAATGTAAAATACCGAAAGTATATGGTTAGTAAGGGTAATTATAACCCTTAGGTGAAATTTGGTGATTTTTAGAATAATATAAGAGTATTTCACAAGATATATGTATAATATATAGTTTTAATGATATTATAAAACTATATGTTATAAGTTAGGCCAAATGGCAATTATAGAAACTTGGTGGGTTAGAAAAATAATTTAGAACAGCATATGGGTCTGTTCGCAAATTATAATATCATATAACCATAGGTTATATTTATATTAAGGTTTAAAATGTTATAATATATGATATATATTACATAACATTATATAAGTGGTCAAAAAAATAAATTTGGAAAGTTAAAGGGTTGGAAATTAAATTATAACAGATATGGTCTGTTCAAAATATTACAAAAATAAAACCATAGGTTATACCATTTTATAGGTTAAAATGTTATATTATATGATATATATAACATGGTATAAATTATGGAGTGATTTTGTAATAAAGGAAACTATGGATTATGGAAAAGAATAAGGTATAAATGTATGTGCCTATGCGGTAATAAATAGTTTTGTATAAAAACTATAGGTTATATTAAAGGAAATAAAAATATCATACTATATGATATTAGTATATGGTATAACATTACATAATGTTATGTGGTCAAAATGAAATTAAAATGAAATAAGGGCTGTACCGAATTATTAAGGTTAGAAATATGAATTTTAGACTATGGTCTACAATGTTATAAATGTTATAACAATTATATGGTTTAGATGGAATTAATATAAGTAAGGATATACACATTAAATAATGTCACAAACTATAAATAAATATGATTTATAAACTAAGGTATATATTGAATAAACCTTAGGAGTTGAAATAATACAACATAAAATGTTACATAATATTAGGATAATAATCTTAATATAAGCTGTATAATATAATACAACTAATGGGAATAATCATCTAATATAAGATGATAAAATGTAACATATAATATAATAGTTTTATAACTCATGAAACTTACCTATATGGTAAATATATACATATGCGAATAATGTATATAAGGATAATATATATTATGGTTGGAAACCATATAATATAATGGTGGTGGTTATTACATAAAAATAGTTACAAACTATAAGTTATAAGTTTTTGAATGCAAATATAATTTGCTAAGATAATGGATTATATCATACAATGTATTATAATGGATAGTGGAAAAATGATACAATATAATAAATAATGCATGCATACATGCAACTATAGGTTATATACCTAAGTTCAATAATGAACAAGATTAAAGAAATATAACGAATTAAACTTAACAGTCGAAACATTTCGACATACGAGTTTTAGTAACAAAGCCGACCGGTTTAGAGAAACCCGTAACAATTAACTGTAGAAATCCGGGGATGAGCTGTCGGGGTTACTTGTTATTCGGAAATACCGGATTTAGTTAGTCATGGAGACTGACTTATAGTTTATTACCGTTTAGATCATACTTCAGACGAAGGCGCTTGACGAGCTAGTGGTCTACACTGCGCATCCTTGGTCTAAGGTGTACGGTATGTAAAGGGGTTTGATCCGAGTTGTCCTAAGGAATTCCTTGGGCTCGGATTTGGTTGATATAACTTGTGTGTTAGTGTTTTGGATATGTGTATGTGATTATGTGTGTTACTGCATTAATTATTTATGCACGCGTCCTACGGGACTAACACTACGTCGACTATGGATCGACTTATATAACATACATATGCGTTTATTGTGACGACATGACGGTTACTTGATATAATACCCCGAAATACCCCAAACCTTGATATATTGTTTAAATACTAAACTATGATATTTAAAGGCTAAAAAGTGTCTTAGAAACATCATTGTACAATTTAAACCATAGTAAAACACAATAAAGCACTAAGACACAGCTTGAGCAAAAACATGCTCTAAGCTTGGAGTGAACTTGGTTAGGACCCAAAGAACCTACCAAGACTAAATAATATTCAATTATGATTTAATAAGGCTAATTAAGTCCTTAGGAAACCTTGGTAGACAATTAAACCAAACAAAACACAAATAAATACCTAAAAGTCAATATGGGCAGAAATGTGCTCTAAGCTTGGGATAAATTTGTATAAGACCTAAAGGTCATACCTATACCTTATAAATATGTTAATGAACATATTAAATCAATTACTAAAGAAACCAAGCTTGAAAAAAGTTAAAACACAAATGTGCTTTAAGGAGCTTTAAAGCACATTTTTGAAAAATTGTCCTGTAATGAGTTTTGAGTGGCTAAATGACCATCATTACTCTTTAATTAATATGTGTACTACTTAGTATCACATTAGGAAGTCTAAATCAATGGGAAATCAAAATTTCACAAATATGTGCCTTAGTTTGTGAATAGTAACTAAAATAGGCTAGTTTATGACATAAGTCAATATAAGTAAGTTAATTGGTCAACAAAGACCAAAACACCCCTAAGTAATATAAGGGGGCCGCTTTTTGTAAGGTGAGTCACCACCATTTGCAAATCAATTAAAGAAAGGAAGACATAAAGTAAAGTACTATTCTACTTTATTACATAAATATCTAAACAAGAGTACTTTCTCACCTCATTCTCTTATTTCCTTCCATCCTCACCGATTTCTTCATCTTCTCCCAAGCCCCCATCGGTTTTGCTACAGCAAACTACACCATCTCCAACTTCCTTAGCTTGTAACTTCTAGCTCCATACACCAAATCAAATTCTAAGACCATATTTGTCTTAGTTAGGCCAAGCTCTACACTTCTCTCTTTTCAAATCTTCAAGAACTCCATTTTGGTGCCATGAAGATTCACCATTGTGGAGCTTGAGCTCACCTTTTCATGCCTTGTCATTCTCTTTTGCTTCAGGGTAAGGAAAGTCAAAGAAAATCAATGTTTCCTCTTGTTTTGTGTGTGGCCGAAAATCACCACTTATGGTGCCTTCATCTTGCCTTGTTCTAGCTTCATTCCAACCATTCAAGGGCTTGGTGGAGTCCTCTCTTGATGCTTATTCAAGCTCTATTTTGTTTCCAAGGTAAAACAACTATCCTAATGTGTTAAGATAATATATATAACCTAGGGTTTATAATGAGTTTAAGCATGAAGCTTGAATGCTCATTACCTTGCTTGTACATTGATTAGAAGTTTGACAAGCAATCAAAGCCTTGCCGGTTTTCTATCAAAGAATGAGCAAGGGGATACAATGAAAAACTTGTGAAGGAAAAGAGGTAAACAAACTATCTAAATGTAGTTTAAATGCCTTAGGAAAATGAGCTTGATTTGCTTAATAAAATACCTAAGGAGCCAATGGCAAATGAGCTAGTAAAATGCTCTCAAGGAGTTTATTAAGGGCATATTTATTGTTGGGTGTATTTGCAGGTCAAAGGCTATATATACATGTGGAAATTCAGTGTTTATGGTTTATGCAATTTAAGGGCGTAAGAGCCATGTTATTTAAGGGCCTAAGTGCCAAGCAATTTAAGTTTATGCACTATATTGTGATGTAGTGTAAATTTGGTGAAGTTTTGTGTGTGAGAAAGTTCTTGGTGGACTTAGATGTTCTTGAATGATTAAAGGTGAAAACCTAAGTGTTTGGATGTGAGAATATACAAGAGAAGCTATGGCAAAATTTAGTTGATAGACAAAGGAGTTTATGTGTTCTAATGAGATTTTATGACCTAGAAGGTACTAGGAAATTGTTAAGTGTTAAGATGGTGAAAGAAAGTGAATCATGATGTTTTAGGTGTTAAGATGCCATGGGCATTGTCTTGGAGGACTTAGAGATCAATGGGTGTTTTAAACACACCAAGGTTATGTGTCTGAAGTGCTAAGTCTTGTGCAAGTTTTGGTGATCAAAGGAAAAATAATGCCTTTGGAGTAGTGGTAGTGGTGGTAAGGAAACATTTTGGGGTGATTGTCATAGGTATAAAACACCACTTAGAAATCCTAAGGAGAAAACATTGCAAGTGCAAGGAATTTTGTAAGGAATTTGTGGAATGATAAAGATGGTTTTGGTGTGTGATTTAAGGAGTTTAGTACATGGCTAAAGATGTGTTTGAAGTTCCAAATGTGGTTAGAACATACAGGGCACTATGAGGTGAAGTTTGGAGTCAAATGGGAATGTAGAAACAAAGGTCTGGAGCCGACCGACCTTAGGGACCGGACTTGTATGGTCGGTCGAGCTCAGTTTACACTACCGGAAAGAGTTTCTGGAATGGACCGACCTTGGGGACCGGACTGCAAGGTCGGTCGGGCTTATATTTTTGGTACGGATTAAGTTTCTGGAACGGACCGACCTTGGGACCGGACTTGCAAGGTCGGTCGTGTCTAAATTTTTGAACGGGAATTGTTTCTGGAATGGACCGACCTTGTGGACCGAACTTGCAAGGTCGGTCGGAGTAGAATTTTTGACGGTAATGTGTTCTGGAATGGACCGGCCTTGGGTAAGGTCGGTCGGTAAGGTCGGTCGGACCAAAACTTGTTAAAAAAAATAAACAAGAGAGACTTAAGTAGTAAACCCTAGTGGGTATAACAAGGATAATCAAGTGTGAATTAAGTAAGGAAACATGACACATAATCATGTAAAAATACTTAGTAAACTTTAAAGTTAAGTAAGTTAATTAACCGACATTACTAATCATGTTTAGGGACTACGCTTGGTGGGTCACGTTCGCAGCAAGGACCAAGGTATGGTTTTCTTGCAACCTGTGTCCTACCGGATTACACCGGCTTGTATGCCAATGTGTTTTTCTGTATGTATGCCACGTTATAAGATAAATCATGAAACGAGTTTACAGTTGTTGTTGTTGTTGTTGTGTGTTTGCGTACCGATACCGGTAACCTCGAATGCGTATGAAGGACTAGCTAACCAATGATAGGTAAACGTAAGAGAACGGTGTCCGGTAATAACGTTTCCAACCTATGGAACGTTCTAACCACGGCTATGCATGAGTTAGTCATGTGATGTTTTGTGTGATGTTTGTGTGTGGATGTATGTACCTCCCTTGTGTCTGTTTGACTAGACCTAACCACCTGAGTGTGAATTAATGTACTAAGTCCAATAATGAATCTTCTAACAAGTGCTAACTGGGGAGTGAGGAGTCCGGTCTGTTCCGGCCATGCGTGTGAGTATGGGAGTCGATGTCATAACCGGTTCGATTCTCTTTGTATGTTATGGTTGTTTTCCAATTTGGTTTCCAATCTTCACTTTAGCTTAACCAAAGCTATTTTACTGACTCACGTCGGGCCACAGGGGCATACTATGTTTGTTCGGTGTGCTTGGGTTACTATATCCGACGCACCTTGGTGTTAAGTTATCCGTTCATTTAACGAGACGGTAACGAGTTATGTAACGAGCTTATCATGAGTCTGGCAACATTCTCTAGGCTCTACAAGTGAACTGACTATGTTTGGGCCGGTTCGTAAAGGGAACCGTTCCCGTTATGTTATGTATTATTGATGTGCTGCAATTCTTATTGCGATGTGATGTTATATGTTGTTAAGATGTGGAGTATGTGGATCATGGATGTGAATTCCAGTTTATTGTAAGAGATGTTTAAGGATAACCCGATTGGAGGGTAAGTGTCGTCTATTAAGGAATAGCTCCATTAAAGGAGAAACACTCTAGGGTAAAGATCACAATGAGTGATTTATCAAGTGTAGATGTGTTGGCTGTTTTATTGAGCCATTGTTGTACAGTTTAATGTGTTGTGTTTTTGTAGTTTACATGCATGATTCAAATATAATCAACCGCATGCTAAGACGACAAATAGTTGTGTGTGGCCCGGTAGCATGCAGGCTGCGGGATTACCATACCAGCAAAGGTGCTGAGCCCCTGGGGGGCACCCTTTCTCTTCTTTTCCTATTTCAGGTACAAGGAGCTGGAAGCCGTTCGAGAGTAGGACGGGGTAGTCGTTTGTACATGGGTAATCATTTAAGTTATATATGTACAGTAGGTGTAGTAAGACCGAAATTGTTATCGGCATTAGTGTGTGAATACTCGGTACAGTTGGAAGCTATGTGTATGTTGTTGGTTGTTAATGGAAAGGGATAGTAATGTGTAGACGCTCGGGAATCTAGTCCATCAGACCGATACAATGTATGTGTAATAGCCTTGTTAGCCACGTGGGTGGTTAACGGCGTGTAACACCAACGAGTTAAGTAATGTGTCGAAGTATGTTTTCCGCTGCAGTTTGTTGTAAGTGTGTAAATGTTGGATGGGGCGTTACAAAAAGTGGTATCAGAGCGAAGTATCGCTCTGATGACTGAATTACCGTGCTTAGGAAGTACCGAGTTAGGATTTTAGTACTTTGGGTTAAGGGTTGAGTGATAGCGTGAGAGATACGCTAGTTAGGAATTACCAGTGAATACTGGAAACCTACAATATCCATCCCGCCCTCCACAATCCCTGTTTTATAACTTGGGAAACAACGCCAGAGAGATGGAAGTCCTCTCATACTCGGGATACCCGATCTGGCTGTTATTAAATACCTCTAAAGGTATGGAGAACCTGTCATACGGTAGATCCCGAAAACTGGGAATCCCGGAGACGGTTTCCATCTGAACAATGTTAACCGCATTTAATACGAGGAATGTAGAATTTTATGTATAAGAGAATAGAATTTCCGGCAACCTGGGTCGACATGCCGAGCAGTCGAGAACAACCAGCTTGCAACGCACCAACCGTGCAACAGGCAAGAAGTGAAGTAATAGAACCCGGGACGAGAGTCTACGGAACCACAGTTGTTAAATAATGTCACCAACGGTATACCAACCGACAAAGGAACTACAACGTAGTGCCCAAACAAGAGACAAGTCTCAGTAACCACGACAAATGCATGGAACGGGCTATGAAGAGGAAACAATACAAAAAAAAAGGGGTCCCAGAATGGGAAACACCCTAGTTAATGATTATCGCATGAATACAGCGAGAAGTCGCCCAGAGGTTAATTGTCAAGACTGTAAGATTAAAGTAGAGCCAACAAGGCCACTGAATACGGTGCAGATAAAAAGAATACCGCAACCGGTAAATATTGAACCGATAAGCCAGTTAGCATGGCGCACTTGCCATGGCAAGTGCTGCTATAAACAGGCTGTTCGGGAAATTTTAACAAGTACGAAGTACTTAGTGAAGTACCTCGAGGTTAAGTGAGGTAATCATAACCTTGGGAAGGGCTTAATGGCCTAACCTTTGTAATTGGAAGTACACCAGTCAGCAAGAAGCTAGATTTGGTTAAGGCAAGAAGACGTTGTGAACCACGAGAATTTTTCTTTCAAACTCAGATTTATTCCAAACTCTTTTCTTTCAAAACCAAATTTTCTTTCAAACCCATACTCATTTTCTAACCTTCTTCTAACCAACCAGTAAAACCAAGGGCAGTTGATAAAGATACAACAGTGGATAAACTTTCCCTCGATTAAGTTCGGGAAGCACGGAATGCATATTGTCACGGGACAATATAAGGGAGTTGACAACAGAATACTTCACCTAGGCGTGTGACGAACACTACGAGTGTACCAACTGTAATGTGGGACGACCGCACTCCGATAGGAGCTTGTGGGCCTGACCGACCTAGTGATGGGTTAGTCGGGTAAGTAGCAATGTATCAGTATGGTACCCCACATATGTATACGAGTAGAGTCCGGAGCACGGGAAGTAGTCAACTCCATACTACGGTCAGCAGTAAAAGTCAAGCACGAGCAACAGATTACCAAGAATGGTTAAAGTAAAGGAACTCAGTTAAGTTAACGAAGTAAAGGAATTAGTGAATTCATATCAAGGAAATGTTTAAGAGTCAGGAGGTGCGAAGTGCACTAACTGTTATGTAAAGACATCGTATATGTCTTAAGAATCTTGAGGGATAAACATGATAGCTGGAACGGTGACCCAGCCTGTACATGACGAGGCAAATGCCTAATGTGGACATATTAATGTGCAATGAACGGGATGAAACTCCCAGAATGAGTACCTACACTACAAGGAGATGTTGATCTTCACAGAAGAAGATAATAAGCCAGTCAAGAACGTAGTAAAACGCGTGGCTAAAACTGAATATACCAATAAGTTGCGAACCAATGTAAAGGCAATAACTTAACAACACCCAGGAGCAATCCTTGAAGGGTGTTCGCATCAACGATAGTTTGAACGAGATAACGTGACTGAAACACAAGGGTTGAAACTAACACCCAGTTTAGCCATAAGTTGTCAGGAGACGGACTGACAATCCTAAGGGGCATCCCAGGAAAGGAAACGTGATGCAATGACCTTGTCATGGAGCCCAATATGGCGTCCAAACCATGTAATGTTGTACAGAGAAGTACATTGTGTGGACAGCCTACAATAAGCGCAGCCCAAGGCAATAAGGCTTATCAGCCACAAGGAAGATATGTTATGTAAATTTGATTGATTGCAGAAGATTATGTTGTATAAGTGAATAGAGTGGAGAACGAACCACTGCATTAAGAGTGGGGATACTCTCGATATTGTGAGACCGTAGGAGCGGTAGTTATGTGAACCAAGTTCAAGAAATATGTTAAGGATTGATTATGTTATTATTGCGGGCTGAATAACGCCGACTTGTAACTCGAGTGAGCAACGCTCAAGGAGCATTCTGTATCATCCAAACGGATGATGCAAGTATATGTGTGAAAACTAATATGACAGTGAATACCATGTAAGTTAGTGTTGTGCAAGAAGAAAGAACACGGTGCGCAGAAAGTGACCGTTGTATAAGTATTGTTAAATGATAATATGGCAAATAAGCAGAGTTATGAGTTAGACCCAGTGGAGATACAACGATAAGTATAGCAAATAAACTGGCAGTAAGCCAGTAGCCAGTATTACGAGATAAGAATCTCAGTGAAACTCAGTGTGAATACCATTGCGAATCACATAAGAGATTTACTGTCAAGAGTTTACATCTCTGCACTCTGTATGACTGGTGTTTTGGTATTGCATTTGTGCAGTAATGATCGAGTGCGATAGCTAGGATTCGGGAAATGTTAATTGTGGTGGAAATAGAAAGTGGCTTATAACGCCATAATGACCGATGCATAGGAAATGCAAGGTCGTACCCGTGAAGAGTACTTGTACAGGACCAACTGTGGAGGCATGATTAGCAATAAGTAACTACAATAGCACTAAATACCAAATACCGGCATGGGATATACCTCAAGTGTGGGAAATAACTGAGAGAGCACTACACATTGGGTAGTAGCTCAACCTCAACCGACAGTAAGTCGGAAGGAATCAAGTCAATCGTTGTGAAATACATAGCAGTATACACAGTAAATTATTATGAAGTGGATAGAAAGTTTAATAACTCACCAATTCACTCACGGTAAGAGATACCACACGTCGCTTGAGAAACCATATTGCAATAAATGGGAGATGTACAATACAGTAAGAATAACGAATGGGGCAAACTAAGCCCCCACAGTTATCAGAGTTGCCAGCAGAAACTAGTGAGCCAGTGATTCAAGTGCTGAATGTGCATGGTGAACAGAATGAATGGCTAATTATTAATGCTTAGAAGCCTCACATGCCAGAGCCGAAACCAGTTAAGAGTTAAAGCAAACTCCAATGAGAATTCTTGGTTTAGGAACTAAACCGCTAATATGGTTAGGATCCTCTAATCGGAATGCATTATATAACAGACCGCGTGGAAGTTAAAACACTTCACGACGGTAGAACATTTTAAACCAATGTTCAGTGGTTGATTACGGGGGCGTAATCCCTTTTAAGGGGGGTAGAGCGCAAAAACCGCTTAGTGTGTTTTACCGTACAAGAGTACGTGAACTATGTTGTGCATAGCACAAAATAATTTTTTTTGGATGATTGGTGCGTGCGTTACATAAACATACGGATTCATTCATGGTTTAACTATGGTAATTTTGCATAGAAGATGCGAAATACCATTGTGATTGTGATAAGTGTGTTTATTCGTTAACAGTTGTGTGAGATAGTACAAGTGTAAGGGAGTAAAGAAACTCCCGGGGAACAAAAACCCCGACAGTGTATAAATGTGAAACTGTGTGTTGTATTTTGATAAAATATATGTGTATGTGTACAATATAGTGATTCATGATAAGGGTATGAAACCGACATAGAACCTAGTGAGAATAAGATTCCCTAGGTAACAAAATTAAAGTGAATGAGATAACTAGTAGACGGAGTTCTATCCTTTGGAGATGTGATGATTATGACTAGATTGACAAAAAAAAGATAGAAAATTGGAAATGGGTGTATTATTTGATGCTTGAAAATGAAGTGGGAGGTGAACTTGATTTCATGAGATCAAGGGAAGCCGAACACAAATTGGGGTGGAAGGATAGTTCAACACTGATGTTGATCACATCAGGGTTGGATGATTCTTGAAGCTCCCTTAAGTGGTCACAATTAACCAAGCTAAGAAAAGAAGCATAGAGCATAAGTTGGACTTGGAGTTGTATGTGTTTTCAAAAGGATTTTGAATTGGCATTTATAAAACGTCAATAGATGCCTTACATATGGAAATACTTTTACTTAACCTTAGCAAAGAATATTTTCGTAGTACTTGCCCGGTGACATGGGCAGCATATGTGTTAAAAAAATTAATTAAGTGATTGTTTTGATCTCCCAAAGGAACGGGGACGGAAGGTGTCCATCGCGACCGGGTTCTGCGGGATCACAGTGTATATAAAAGATATTTTTGATTGTTATACATGCTATAACATGTTGTGTGGTATGTGTGATAAATATTATTTTGACCTTGAGTCCTAAAGTGGGTGAGTTCCAAAAGTGTATGTTATCAAGACCTATGTGTCTAAAGGCTGTTATGTTACCTAGACCGATGTGTCTAAATGTTGTTATGTAGTATAATGTTGATTAAGGTACCCGGACCACTAAGTCCGAGGTTATCATGTAAGTATGTTATGTTATGTATGGATGTGTATATGTACACGGACCGTTGAGTCCGAGGTTGTGATGTATAGTATGTTTGGTTACGAAAGTTTTATTTTGTAAGTAATCCCCGTGTTCTAATTCAATTGATGCATGGGAAGTGTGAACTTCGAGGACGAAGTTCTTTTAAGGGGGGTAGATTGAAATACCCCAAACCTTGATATATTGTTTAAATACTAAAATATGATATTTAAAGGCTAAAAAGTGCCTTAGAAAACATCAGTGTACAATTTAAACCATAGTAAAACACAATAAAGCACTTAGACACAGCTTGAGCAAAAACATGCTCTAAGCTTGGAGTGAACTTGGTTAGGACCCAAAGAACCTACCAAGACTAAATAATAGTCAATTATGATTTAATAAGGCTAATTAAGTCCTTAGGAAACCTTGGTAGACAATTAAACCAAACAAAACACAAATAAATACCTTAAAGTCAATATGGGCAGAAATGTGCTCTAAGCTTGGGATAAATTTGTATAAGACCTAAAGGTCATACCTATACCTTATAAATATGTTAATGAACATATTAAATCAATTACTAAAGAAAACCAAGCTTGAAAACAAGTTAAAACATAAAATGTGCTTTAAGGAGCTTTAAAGCACATTTTTGAAAAATTGTCCTGTAAATGAGTTTTGAGTGGCTAAATGACCATCATTACTCTTTAATTAATATGTGTACTACTTAGTATCACATTAGGAAGTCTAAATCAATGGGAAATCAAAAATTTCACAAATATGTGCCTTAGTTTGTGAATAGTAACTAAAATAAGCTAGTTTATGACATAAGTCAATATAAGTAAGTTAATTGGTCAACAAAGACCAAAACACCCCTATGTAATATAAGGGGGCCGGTGTTTTGTAAGGTGAGTCACCACCATTTGCAAATCATTTAAAGCAAGGAAGACATAAAGTAAAGTACTATTCTACTTTTATTACATAAATATCTAAACAAGAGTACTCTCTCACCTCATTCTCTTATTTCCTTCCATCCTCACCGATTTCTTCATCTTCTCCCAAGCCCCCATCGGTTTTGCTACAGCAAACTAACCATCTCCAACTTCCTTAGCTTGTAACTTCTAGCTCCATACACAAATCAAATTCTAAGACCATATTTGTCTTAGTTAGGCCAAGCTCTACACTTCTCTCTTTTCAAATCTTCAAGAACTCCATTTCGGTGCCATGAAGATTCACCATTGTTGGAGCTTGAGCTCACCTTTTCATGCCTTGTCATTCTCCATTGCTTCAGGGTAAGGAAAGTCAAAGAAAATCAATGTTTCCTCTTGTTTTGTGTGTGGCCGAAAATCACCACTTATGGTGCCTTCATCTTGCCTTGTTCTAGCTTCATTCCAACATTCAAGGGCTTGGTGGAGTCCTCTCTTGATGCTTATTCAAGCTCTCTTTTGTTTCTAAGGTAAAACAACTATCCTAATGTGTTAAGATAATATATATAACCTAGGGTTTACAATGAGTTTAAGCATGAAGCTTGAATGCTCATTACCTTGCTTGTACATTGATTCCAAGCAATCAAAGCCTTGCCGGTTTTCTATCAAAGAATGAGCAAGGGGTTACAATGAAAAATTTGTGAAGGAAAGAGGTAAACAAACTATCTAAATGTAGTTTAAATGCCTTAGGAAAATGAGCTTGATTTGCTTAATAAAATACCTAAGGAGCCAATGGCAAATGAGCTAGTAAAATGCTCTCAAGGAGTTTATTAGGGCATATGTATTGTTGGGAGTATTTGCATGTCAAAGGCAATATATACATGTGGAAATTCAGTGTTTATGGTTTATGCAATTTAAGGGCCTAAGAGCCATGTTATTTAAGGGCCTAAGTGCCAAGCAATTTAAGTTTATGCACTATATTGTGATGTAGTGTAAATTTGGTGAAGTTTTGTGTGTGAGAAAGTTCTTGGTGGACTTAGATGTTCTTGAATGATTAATGTGAAAACCTAAGTGTTTGGATGTGAGAATATACAAGAGAAGCTATGGCAAAATTTAGTTGATAGACAAAGGAGTTTGTGTTTTCTAATGAGATTTTATGACCTAGAAGGTACTAGGAAATTGTTAAGTGTTAAGATGGTGAAAAAAGTGAATCATGATGTTTTAGGTGTTAAGATGCCATGGGCATTGTCTTGGAGGACTTAGAGATCAATGGGTGTTTTAAACACACCAAGGTTATGTGTGTGAAGTGCTAAGTCTTGTGCAAGTTTTGGTGATCAAAAGAAATATAATGCCTTTGGAGTAGTGGTAATGGTGGTAAGGAAACATTTTGGGATAGTGATTGTCATAGGTATAAAACACCACTTAGAAATCCTAAGGAGAAAACATTGCAAGTGCTAGGAATTTTGTAAGGAATTTGTGGAATGATAAAGATGGTTTTGGTGTGTGATTTAAGCAGTTTAGTACATGGCTAAAGATGTGTTTGAAGTGCCAAATGTGGTTAGAACATACTAGGGCACTATGAGGTGAAGTTTGGAGTCAAATGGGAATGTAGAAACAAAGGTCTGGAGCCGACCGACCTTAGGGACCGGACTTGTATGGTCGGTCGAGCTCAGTTTACACTACCGGAAAGAGTTTCTGGAATGGACCGACCTTGGGGACCGAACTTGCAAGGTCGGTCGGGCTTATATTTTTGGTACGGATTAAGTTTCTAGAATGGACCGACCTTGGGACCGGACTTGCAAGGTCGGTCGTGTCTAAATTTTTGAACGGGAATTGTTTCTGGAATGGACCGACCTTGTGGACCGAACTTGCAAGGTCGGTCGGAGTAGAATTTTTTGACGGTAATGTGTTCTGGAATGGACCGACCTTGGATAAGGTCGGTCGGTAAGGTCAGTCGGACCAAAACTTGTTAAAAAAATAAACAAGAGACTTAAGTAGTAAACCCTAGTGGTATAACAAGGATAATCAAGTGTGAATTAAGTAAGGAAACATGACACATAATCATGTAAAAATACTTAGTGAACTTTAAAGTTAGGTAAGTTAATTAACCGACATTACTAATCATGTTTAGGGACTACGCTTGGCGGGTCACGTTCGCAGCAAGGACCAGGGTATGGTTTTCTTGCAACCTGTGTCCTACCGGATTACACCGGCTTGTATGCCAATGTGTTTTTTCTGTATGTATGCCACGTTATAAGATAATCATGAAACGAGTTTACAGTTTTGTTGTGTGTTGTGTGTTTGCGTACCGATACCGGTAACCTCGAATGCGTATGAAGGACTAGCTAACCAATGATAGGTAAACGTAAGAGAACGGTGTCCGGTAATAACGTTTCCAACCTAAGGAACGTTCTAACCACGACTATGCGTGAGTTAGTCATGTGATGTTATGTTTGTGTGTGGATGTATGTACCTCCCTTGTGTCTGTTTGACTAGACCTAACCACCTGAGTGTGAATTAATGTACTAAGTCCAATAATGAATCTTCTAACAAGTGCTAACTGGGGAGTGAGGAGTCCGGTCTGTTCCGGCCATGCGTGTGAGTATGGGAGTCGATGTCATAACCGTTCGATTCTCTTTGTATGTTATGGTTGTTTTCCAATTTGGTTTCCAATCTTCCCTTTAGCTTAACCAGAGCTATTTTATTGACTCACGTCGGGCCACAGGGGCATAATATGTTTGTTCGGTGTGCTTGGGTTACTATATCCGACGCACCTTGGTGTTAAGTTATCCGTTCATTTGACGAGACGGTAACGAGTTATGTAACGAGCTTATCATGAGTCTGGCAACATTCTCTAGGCTCTACAAGTGAACTGACTATGTTTGGGCCGGTTCGTAAAGGGAACCGTTCCCGTTATGTTATGCATTATTGATGTGCTGCAATTCTTATTGCGATGTGATGCTATATGTTGTTAAGATGTGGAGTATGTGGATCATGGATGTGAATTCCAGTTTATTGTAAGAGACGTTTAAGGATAACCCGATTGGAGGGTAAGTGTCGTCTATTAAGGAAATAGCTCCATTAAAGGAGAACACTCTAGGGGTAAAGATCACAATGAGTGATTTATCAAGTGTAGATGTGTTGGCTGTTTTATTGAGCCATTGTTGTACAGTTTAATGTGTTGTGTGTTTGTAGTTTACATGCATGATTCAAATATAATCAACCGCATGCTAAGACGACAAATAGTTGTGCGTGGCCCGGTAGCATGCAGGCTGCGCGGTTACCATACCAGCAAAGGTGCTGAGCCCCTGGGGGGCCACCCTTTCTCTTCTTTTCCTATTTCAGGTACAAGGAGCTGGAAGCCGTTCGAGAGTAGGACGGGGTAGTCGTTTGTACATGGGTAATCATTTAAGTTATATATGTACAGTAGGTGTAGTAAGACCGAAATTGTTATCGGCATTAGTTTGTGAATACTCGGTACAGTTGGAAGCTATGTGTATGTTGTTGGTTGTTAATGGAATGGGATAGTAATGTGTAGACGCTCGGGAATCTAGTCCATCAGACCGATACAATGTATGTGTAATAGCCTTGTTAGCCACGTGGGTGGTTAACGGCGTGTAACCCAACGAGTTAAGTAATGTGATGAAGTATGTTTTCCGCTGCAGTTTGTTGTAAGTGTGTTAATGTTGGATGGGGTGTTACATACCCATAGTATTAATATTAAGTATATGGTAACCTAAGTAAAACACTTAGGAACGAGTCACGACATTGTCGGTCTCTAGAGCATGGATCTCGAACATGAATATAACCTAGATTACTTCTAGGTATGCGTGAGACCCATTGGGCAGCTAATTAATAAATTATATTCTCCATAAGACTAAGAGCATATCTTAAACATTATGAGAGAGAGATGGTGTGAGTTGAGGTGAGGAATCCAGTGTAGTTTACGAACTACTTGGTTGCGCATTTGTGATCACTGAGGGGTTCCCGATCGGGTTCCGCTCCAGGTTTATACACAACGAGCCCTATTTGGATCATGGGTCAGGTGACTACGGCCTTTATATGGACGCCTTACGAGGCAAGAGAATAGTCAGGGGCCTCCGGACCTCTGGCGAAATGAGCACCTTTGTGTGTACGGGAGGACTACTGTCCATGGTGAGGTTATGGGGTTGTCTCAACATGATGCCCAACTGGTATTTAATTAATATGGTTTGGATGGATGGGGCCTTAAAGGCCAAATTAAATTAACTAAGGATGGTGTACGCCACGGCGTTTTATTTAGTATTATTATTCAATATATTCGATATACAATTGTTGTTTGTGATATTTTATGACTGTTTGAAATGGATGAATGGTTAAGTGTTTATGAACGTTGGGATGGATGATTATGTATATTCATGCATGTATATTACAGTATTGATTATAACTGTAAAATAGAAAAGCATGAAACCAATCTAATAATAAGATGGTAAAATGACTAAGTGACCATTAGGGTCCAGGCCCGGCATACTCAGCGTTTATCGCTGAGACTACACTCATTGTGTAGGTTGTTGATTATCGCCGAAGCCGAAGTGTGGGAACAGGGTAGTTAGAGTTTATTTTAATTACCGCACATGGAGTTTATTTGTATAACGATGTCAGACTAGGAATTGTATTATGGTACGGTTATGTATATCCGGGATTGGGTAGACGCTCACTTGTCGACGTTTTTGGTTTATGGACTTAGTATGGTGTATAGCAGTTATCTCGTTATAACAGCGGTTAGCAGTTTGTTTATGTTGGTTGTTGGATATAGTTTGGCTTCGTTACTCGCATGGGCGAGTAATGGCCGGTGACACCCGAGTGAGTATTATTGTTGTTGTTATTTCTTCCGCTGTAAGACGTTTTATTTATTGCTTCGTGAGAGATTATTACGTGTTTATGGAGAGGGGTGTTACATTGGGTCTAAGGGTTGAGTGATAGCGTGAGAGATACGCTAGTTAGGAATTACTAGTGTGTACTGGATACCTACAATATCCTCCCCGCCCTCCACATCCCTGGGTTCCAAAGGAACCGTTACCAGCTGACCTTATGGCCCTGGATAATATTTGACCGATCCGGTCGAACCTGTGCACCAACGGCAGTGCCTTCCGCCATCCCCGAATGTGGCTGATGGATTTCCTTTGAGTGACTCCCCATTGAAGTCTCTTGTAGTGATCACAATGCGCAACCAGAAAGTCGAAACAATCCGGATTCCTCTCTTTATAAGTAAGCCCTTTTTGTCAGTGGTACAATAACCAATATTTGAATTAAGACCTTAACAGTTGACCTTTGTTAGGTTCAATAATACCTAAAGGTCAGTTAGTCTTTTTCCAGTTGTTGATGTATAGACTTCCAGTCATAAGACGTTCGCGTATAAAATACAACGCAATAGATTGAGCAATACAGTACACAATATCATATACATAAAATCACAGATATCATTCTTGACAATTAAACACATAATGTCTGGACCTTAGGTTAATCCTTAGGACATTCAGACCACACAATTAACATACCGTTCACCGTGATTACAGCTAGCTTGACAGTTCACGCTCAAGTAATCTTTTTCCGTACGCTGTTATTTATACATACAATAACCGGTAATATTAATATGACTGACCACTAAATATTACAGTACTGTCTCTGTAGAGTTTTGTAACACCCCAACCCGAAATCCAAACGTAACACCCAACCGTTAATCATGCTTACCGTCTAATCGTCCTATTAATCCTATCAGTTCGCAGTGGAAATACTACCGTTACTACGACGGTGATACAACGCCGCTAACCGCCCATACGGCTAGCTAGGCTTACCTTACTTACAGTCACGGTCTGATGAACATAGTGTACCAGCTACTAAATTACTTACCAAAATACCACATACCGAATACTTACATCAATGGATCACCGAGTTTAAGTATATTCAATTACATCCAAATTCAACTTTCCAAAAGAATGAGTTTCTAAAGCTACTCATCTATACCCCGAATCCAATACTTCCACTATTCAAAAAGGTGTATCCCATGGTACACCGGCTAATCAAAAAGCTACAGCCGTGTACTACTTAGTACACCATTCATTCGTCATTGTTTACAATCCAAAAGAAATCAAAGAACTAGCTACATCTCTTCATGACCTTCATCCTTCTCTTGTACCTGCGTGTAGTAAAAACGGTGCCCCTAGGGGCTCAGTAAAAGCTGCGCATGAACTCCGCATATACCGCGTGCTAGCTAGGGCACGCCGACTATTTGACGTCCACTAAACATGCGATTCATTAATTTCATACATACATGCTTTACAACAACATACATACATTTACAATACATTACACAATTCAAGGAATCAATACAATAGTGCATACAATACTTACCTTCACGATGTTAGCCAAGTTACGCATCCGGGTTAATCGGAATGCTGTTTATTCTTTTACTCATTTCACTTACTTCCTCTTACTTGCACTTACTTACTTTCAATTACTTTACTTACTCATTCTTACTTACTTACTTATACTCAAGTCAAGTCGGTATGACCTCCGCCCTGGGGACTACTCCGTCCCACCTCCGGATTTACTTGACTCACCAATCCGGGATGCTACCCACTTAAGGGATTTGGGCCTTACCAGTTTAAGAGTCAGGAATCGGATCCAACCTCTTGTGTCTCCTCATCCTCACGTGGCCAAAACTATATCGGACTTCTACTCATTCCAATTTAATTACCAATTTAAGTTAGACTGGTTAGCTTGTTAGGAATAAGTTAGAAGTCCAATCACAAATAATAATCGTCACAATACAATACATCATACATACACGCATTCATATTCGTCCACATTTCATGAATTATACAAACTTAGATTTAAGAAAATATTCACAACATACAACACTACATATTCACAAGTATGCATAGTAACTCCGATTCGTGCATTTATCTTATTTGGTGATCAATTAGCACACAACACACAAATCAGAGTAACCAAGATAGCATACGGGGCATGAGGAATTCATACCGTTCACCGTCGTACGTGTTTCCGAACGTCCTCCGGTGTCACAATTCAAATCCTATGATATACATACAATCGAATGATTAATCTAACTATCATTAACTTAATTCGATTACTCTTACGTTTCCTAACTCATACTTACTAAGTCTTTACATTCCTATACTTTACATTTTATTTACTTACTTTTAGTTATCTAACAATGGTTCGCTTACATATATATGTACATATGTATAGGTGGGTATATATATATATATATATATATCTAGTTTAAGCTCAGTTTCTTTTTTCTTTTTTTTTGTAAGTTATGGGTCGTCCGACCCAGTCCGACCCAAGCCCTGGGTCGGACCATTCCAGTAGATTCCCGTTCTCTGAAATTTTTCCCGTCCGACCCAGCACTATTTCCGTCCGACCCATACCCTCTGGGTCGGACCGTTCCAGAAAGTTTCGGTCCCGTGTCCAAGCTCCGTCCGACCCACTGTCCGACCCATACTCTGGGTCGGACGAAGTCAGTAACTTCGACCATGGAAAATTTTGCCTGTCCGACCCACGTCCGATCCACGGTCCTGGGTTGGACCATTCCAGAAAGGTTGATTATCGTTTCTTAAGCCCCGTCCGACCCACCGTCCGATCCAGACTCTGGGTCGGACAGTAGCAGAACCTTGCTACAGCCCTTATTTTCTTTTCCCAATTTCACCCATTGCTTCCCCAATCTTCCTACATACATCCTAACATGTTTTAGTACAATTTAAACATTCCAAATCATGCTAATTCATTCCCTAATTCATTACACAATTCTATACTAACTTATACACACAATTTTCCTAGTTTCACTCCAACACTCGCATTGCTTTCTTCCTTAATGTATTTTGCTACAGATTTTGACATTTACACTCTTCTTCTACATCTCCCTTCTATTGACATTTCTAACACTCCTAATGCATTTAGAATACATTATCTATCTCTTTCAACTTACCCTCCACCTTCCTCAAACAAAATCGGTTACAACATTCATTTTCCACCTAGTTTCTAATTCACTATGTGTTCTATTCCTATGTAAATTTCGCCATAGTCTCTCCTATATTTTTATACTCTCACCACATTGTTTACACTCACATAAATGATCACACCACCTGTTTATAACCAAAATCAACATACCCATCTCTCATACACAAAATACCCCACTAACAACATTAAATTCCTGCACTCAAACATTAATTCCCATCCATGTTTCAACAAGTTTTAAATGTCTTTTAATGGTTCAAAATACTTATACTCTCCTACACATTACACTACTACTACACTACCATTTACAATACATATTTTTACTTCTAAAAATCTGTTACATAATGCATTACTAAACTACACAAGAGAGCATCATTTTACCTTGTTCTTCTTCTAGTTGTTTTTCTCTTCTTGCTTCTTCCTTCCCTCTTTCCTTCCTCTTCCTCTTTCCACCGGTTTAGCAACCAAAATTCTAACACTACAGCCCACATATATATACACACTTCAATACTAAAAACTAACCCTAACATTATTTAAGCTCTTAATGTGGGTTTTAGGGTTTAGAAAATTCATTACCTTCCAAGAGCGCAAACAAAGCTTGGAGTGGTTCAAGAACAAGATTCCAACTCCTTCAAGAGTGCCCAAAATCGCTAGAACACAAGGGACCAAACAAGGGGTAGTCTAAATTGTTTTGCCCACAAAGGCTAGAAAAAGATGGAGTTTTAAGAATATTTTTACCTCCAAAGAACAAGGAGAAGAAGGTGGTTCTAGTGGTGGTCTTGAAGCTCCAAATGGGACATACCCATGAAAACGAAAATGCTCCTTTTCAGATTTTGAAAAGAGAGAATTGTTGCTCTTGATGAGAGGATTCCAATGGTGTAGTTTTTATAATTTTTGGAGGAAGTTTAAGGGAGTACAAGATGAGAGAAATAGAGTTTTGTGTGGGTTTGCTTATTTCACCATGGATGTCGCATGGGAAGAAGAAAGGAAGAAAGGAGAGAGTGAGATGGGGGTCTGTACGTGGAGAAGAGAATGAGGAGAGGAGAGAGAATTGTGAGTGAGGGAGTAAAGTAATAAAGGGGGTTACTTTATTATTTTGTTGTTTTGTAAATGAGTGAGTGAGTGTGTGAGAGAGTGTGAGAGGCCATAAAAATCGGACCGCCACTGCACACACAGGTTTCACATTTTTATTTTCAAAAGTGGACACATAAGTTTGTGTTATTTATGTTTCTACCCCACAAATTCCCGTTTTTGACAGTTTTTACAAATTCCTCGTTTTATTGATTTTATTGGTTCTAAAGCCTCACTAATATTTATTAATGATTATTTAGTTGACCAAAATTGTTACGAGTCTATTTGACCCGCTTAAAGACACGTTTTCCCGGTTACCTCGAAAAACGCGCTTTAAGGTTTGTTAGTGATTTTAATCTGTTTTAAGGACCCGTTTTCTTCGGGATTTGTTCCCTCATGATTATTTATAAGTAATTAAGCCTCTAAATTACTCATTAGCCTAATTAATCACTATTTTTAATTACGGGGTATTTCAATCTACCCCCCTTACGAAACTTTGCCCTTAAAGTTGCTCATGGTTAATAGTTTTATAATTCTACTCATTATGCAAACCAATTGCCATAATGTGTCTTACTACCACCTATGAGGTGTTTACTTCTTTCACATTGCAAACATACACACTTCAAGCATCATACACAACTCACATACACAATCCAACATTTCCAATTCATACCATTCCACATTCGCATTACACAGATACATTACACATTACACCTACAAGTCCATACACTACACATTACACATGCATACATACGCATACCAAATTCACTTGCACTACATGTGCCATACAAAAGTCTATTACAATACCTACACACTATGCAATGCTTACCCCGAAGTAATGCAAAAGCAAAAGGGCTCTACCCCCCTTAAAAGGGGTATGACCCGTACCCGTATTTCTAAATGCTAGACTCTCTAGTCTATGAACAACTGTGGGTACTTATCCTTCATGGCATCTTCCAACTCCCATGTCGCTTCTTCGACATCATGGTTAGACCATAGGACCTTCACCATTCGTATAGACTTATGGCGAGTGTCTCTGGTCTTCCTATCAAGGATTCTCACTGGGGTTTCGACATATCTCATGGTCGGTTCGATGGATAGTCTCTCGGGGTCTAGCACATGAGAAATATCGGCAATATACTTCTTCAGTTGTGACACATGAAATACATCATGGACACGCCCCAAGTCCTCAGGTAATGCTAACCTGTAGGCTACGGATCCAACTCTTTCGGTAATAGTGTACGGCCCTACAAACTTTGGGCTAAGCTTGCTCTTCTGACCAAAACGGAATACGCCCTTCATAGGTGAAACTCGCAAGAACACTTGGTCGCCCACGGCGAACTCAAGGTCGCGTCGTCTCACATCCGCATAGGATTTCTGTCTATCTTGGGCTGCCTTCATATTGGCTCGGATTTGTTGCACTTCCGCTTGGACTTGTTCTAGGTACTCCGGTCCTATGATGACCGCTTCGCTTGACTCATCCCAACACAAGGGTGTACGGCAGGGTCTACCGTATAGAGCTTGGAAAGGCGACATCTTAATCGAGGCATGATAACTATTATTGTATGAAAATTCGATAAGATGAAGCTTGTCTAACCAACTCCCCTGAAAGTCCAAGGCACATGCCCGAAGCATGTCCTCCAGTGTCTGGATGGTCCTTTCTGTCTGACCGTCGGTCTGAGGATGGAAGGCGGTACTCAACTTCAATTCTGTACCCAACTCTTCCCTTGTAGCTCTCCAGTATCTCGAAAGAAATCTGGTGTCACGGTCAGATACTATGGTTTTAGGGACTCCGTGATGTCTGATAATCTCCTTGTCGAATAGCTCAGCTAGCTTCACTACCTTCCAGGTGTCCTTCATCGGTATGAATCTGGCAACCTTGGTAAGGCGATCGACTACAACCCAGATCATGTTGAGTCCTCCCCTAGCAGGTGGGAGTCCTACAACAAAATCCATGGAGATATCATGAAATTTCCACTCCGGAACTGGCATCGATTGTACCATTCCGCCCGGTCTACGATGTTCGAATTTTACCTTCTGGCATGTTAAGCACCTCAATACATACTCTGTCACATCTGACTTCATTCCAGACCACCAGAAGTACCTGTTCATGTCTTTGTACATCTTGGAGGCTCCTGGATGGACTGACAATGTGGAACTATGTGACTCTCGCAGGATGCGATCCCTTAGCTCAGCATTGCTTCGGGGGACGCATAGCCTGCCATTCAACCGAATCAAACCATCTTCATGTAGCTTGAAGTCATACTTTTTCTTCTCAAATGTACCATTCTCAATCTTTTGTCTGATTTCGGTCATGTAAGGGTCGCTCAACTGAGCGTCTCGCACCTCGTCAACCAAGCTAGAAGAAGCGAGTAGCGAATGGAGCGAGTGTGCTCGACGGCTTAGGGCGTCGGCTACAATGTTTGCCTTCCCTTCCTTATACTGCAAGTTGATGTCATAATCTGAAAGAAACTCCATCCATCTTCTCTATCTCAAATTCAGTTCTTTCTGCGTGAATACATACTGTAAACTCTTATGGTCGGAGTAGATGGTGATGCTTACCCCATAGAGATAGTGTCGCCATATCTTCAAGGCGAAGACAATGGCTCCTAACTCTAAGTCATGTGTCGGGTAATTCTCCTCATGCTTTTTCAGCTGGCGGGAGGCATAAGCTACAACCTTGCCATGCTGCATGAGTACACATCCCATTCCCTTGCCTGATGCATCACAATATACCTCAAATCCCTCTGTGCCATCTAGAAGAGTAAGGACGGGCGCTGAGGTCAATGAGTCCTTAAGGCTCTGAAATGATAACTCGCACTCGTGTGTCCATACAAACAGTGCATCTTTCTTCATCAGTGTAGTCATGGGCTTAGCGACTTTTGAGAAGTCCTTTACAAATCTCCGGTAGTAACCGGCTAGACCAAGAAAGCTCCGAATGTCGGTAACAGTCTTAGGTCTAGGCCATGATCGTACAGCTTCTATCTTAGAAGGGTCCACTGAGATACCTGCGCTCGAGATGACATGACCAAGGAATGATACCTGATCTAGCCAGAACTCACATTTGGAGAACTTCGCATACAGCTGGTTCTCGCGCAGTGTCTCAAGCACTTTCCTCAAATGAATTTCATGTTCCTCTACTGATTGTGAGTATACAAGTATGTCGTCGATGAAGACAACCACTGAAGTGTCCAACTGCTCACTGAATATACGATTCATGAGGTCCATGAATTTAGCTGGTGCATTTGACAAACCGAATGGCATCACCGTGAATTCGTAGTGGCCATATCTGGTACGGAATGCCGTTTTCTCAATGTCTTGCTCTTTGATAGCAATTTGATGATACCTAGAACGGAGGTCAATCTTGGAGAAGACTAATGCCCCTTTCAGCTGATCAAATAGGTCGTCGATGCGTGGCAATGGGTATTTATTTTTGACTGTGACCGCATTCAACTCGCGGTAGTTAATGCAAAGTCAGAGACTACCGTCCTTCTTCTTCACGAAGAGAACCGGTGCTCCCCAGGGTGATACGCTCGGGCGTATAAACCATTTGTCGAGTAAGTCACGTAACTGCTCTTTCAGTTCGGTCATTTCAGCAGGTGCCATACATTACGGTGCCCTAGCAATGGGACCGGTACCTGGCAAAAGATCAATTTCAAATTCCACTGCTCTCGGTGGTGGCATGCCGGGTAGCTCCTTAGGGAATACATCAGGAAATTCGGATACGATGGGTACATCTTCGCTGAACTCTGGATCTCTCTCCAGGTCTTGTACATAACATAGATACACTTCATGGCCCTTTCTGAGCTCCCGGTACATAGCAGATATAAGCGTGGTCGAAGGCTCTCTCGGTCTCTAGCGGTAAGATACAGTAACCCCAGAAGGACTCTTGAGCAGCAAACGATGCTCGGCGCAGAGGATCCTACCCTTGTGCCGCTCCAACCAATTCATTCTGATGATTAAGTCGAATCCCAATCCATTGAATTCGATGAAGGAAATGGGAAACGCTTCGTTTTTTATTTGGATTGTGGCTGATTGATAATATTTGGTGCACTTTACTCGCTCCTTCGATGGGAGAGTAACCATGAAGTTCGGCAGCTCATCCGCATCGAGCTTCAACCTCTTCACGAAAGATGGTGATACGAAGGTGAGAGGCGCCGGAGTCGAATAACACATTGGCATCAATGCCGTTCACTGGGAAGGTTCCCGTTAGAATGGTGCCACTCTTGCCGGTTTGTGCTTCGGTGAGGATACTTAGGATACCTTCGGTACCGAGTCCACAACCTATTGAATTCACAATTGGATAAGTATTGATGGTGGACACAAGTGGAATTAAATCAACACTGCTCTTTATTGATAAACCAACCATCATACATACCGTGTCTCTAATACACGTTACTAATAGATTACATGATACTATGAATTTAATACTTTCTAAAGGTAAGGTTCAGGCGTCCTGGTTTCATGTGTGTGGCATTGATTATTGCCGGTGGTGCCGTATTCAACTTGATCTTGTTGATCCCGTGATACAGCATCCTAGAGTTTCCACCCATGATTAGGACATCTCCTGATCTCAATACCAATTTCTGTGCGAGGTCCACATGCTTCTGCTCGCTATACATAAATACGGCGTCATCACCAATGGACCAAGACACTACGGGCACTCCTTGTTCAAGAGATTCCGCTGTCTTGTCCTTGTCTTGGTGTAACCCAAGTCGTCCGTCTTTCTCATAGAAGTTGACGATACAAAGGTTCGCTTCAAGTGCGGGGAGCGGTTCATGTTCACATTGTTGTGCAAGTTTGCAGACGTTATATCGTGAGTGGTTAAAGTGGTGTAAAATAAAAGAAAAGAAATTAAAACTCAAAATACACGTCGGGCTGCAAACAAATCCCGGTCGCAGTAGTATAGTGAAAATGTAAGCGACCGGATATCGAACCACGGGACTAATATACATATTATAGTACCTAAGCGTGTCACAAAAAGGGGGGATTAATTGACTTGTTTTTTTACAAATAAAAAGAAAGATAAAATAACCAAACAACAGATAAACTAAACGGGACTCTGGTTCACATTAATATAATATCTGCTCTTCCATGCTAGGTCTACTGGTTTAATTATAATTGTTTGGCAAGATCCTAATTTTATCTTAAGGTCTAAGTCATAGACTCATAAGACTCGTTCCAGTTGTGCGATCAAGCACCCACTGGTGGACGGCAGAGGAGTATGAGGATTTTATTCTTGCAACTTGAAAATACTAACTCATTAAATCATAATAAAGCTTTCTCCAGTTTTACGGCTTAATTAACCTGTCTATTTATCACCGGTCTGATCAAAATAGACTAGCAAGCAATTTAATAAACTCATGACATTTATTAAAAAGATGAAAGAAAACCTTTAAGCGTAACAAACTTTATTAAAATTAAAACCAGTAAAACATATTGCATAATTAATACAGATACATAATAATTATTCCCAGAGTATACGTACTCTAGCCTAACATATTAAATAGTTTGGTCTTCTATTTAAATACGTGAGACTAGAGGTGAAATTAATGAGATGAAAAGAAAACAAATGGAGAAGCGGGAGATTAGAGATGAAGATGAACGAGTGAGTGAAAGTGTAGTGGTACGAAGATGGAATGATGGTGTGAATTGGAACTCCAGAGGAACCACGGAAGGAACCTCCGGAAGGACACCTGGAGAAGGTGAAGAGCTCGTATTTATAGAGGAAGAAGCAGAGCAGCAGCTTCATTGATTGAGCTCGATGATTGCAGCTCCCCATTGATTGCAGCTCATTGATTGCGCAGGGGACAGGGCTGCAACGCGTGCGTGATTTCTGGTAGGCGCCGTCTCAAGTTGCAGAGCGAGTCGGCGTAGAAGATATCCTATTTACACGTGTCCGCTAGATAAGGCGGTCTCCTCTGTCTCAACCGCGTTAATAGGCGGTCTCGTGTGTGGCGTCCGCTTGATATCTGGCGGTACACTCTGTCTCTTGTCCGCCTCGTATGAGGCGGTCGCCTCTGTTTTGTCCGCCTTATTGGCGGTACTCTCTATCTTCCGTCCTCAATGAGGCGGTTGCCTCTATTCAGAGTGGTCCGCCCCTTATTGGGCGGTTGCATGCAAATCATGCATGCACGTTGCTGAGTTGTCTATCCCTTATAAATATGTCTTTGTTTGTCATTTTTCCTACATTTAACACATATAATACATCAGTTAATATAATAACATAAATATAGGAAAAACCCTAAGATAAGTGAGAAACATTACTAAAATGCTGCAATTAATAAGGTGATTAAACCTTAATAAGTCTATATGTTTTGCACTTATCAAACTTCCTCACACTTGACTTTTGCTTGTCCTCAAGCAAATAAGGAATATAATTATCTCTAAGCCAAAATAATAAAACAAGATTAAATAAGTGTAGAAGGGAATTTAGACAAAGTGACAATTGAAAGAATAATTCTGCTCTTAGAAGTAGGTTTTTATAAACAGTGAAGAAGAAAATTTAATAAAAGCATAGAAAAACTAGACTGCAGAAAACAAGTTAGATTAACCTGGGATTTCCAACCAATTTCATTCTCTAACCCGGGATGACAAGGGGTGTGAAGTAATGCCTTATTCCGCAATACCTTTCAACACCACGTACTCATGTTCATAAATATAATTGCAATTTTATATTTACATTTTTTTTTGAATGTGCAAATTGTATATACAAAGCACATAATTTAAATTTTTTGAATTGCATTATTTTTCTGTACCCCAGACTTTTCTCTCTATCCTTGTAGCGGTGTTGGGTCTTCTATCCCAGATCACGAGACCTTAGGTAGATAGGTGTTAAAGCACCCCAAAGAACTTAATAACCGGATAGACGAGGCCTGTTTTTGGTTAGAAAAATTCATAAACAGCGGAGTACCTTGTCTTTATCCTTTTCTTTCCTTGACTTTCCACATATTTCCATAATCCCAAGCTAAACTAAATTGGTTTTTACAATCAGCAGATCTATTTATATTTGAGTAAAAATAGAGTATTTTGAAGGAAAATAATTTTATACAAACTCCTTTAAATAAAACTATCTTTCAGTTGTCACTTGACATAATTTCAGACACTTCTACAATTATTTATCTCATTTTTATCAATTTTTTTTTATAGGCAGTTTAGAGTAGCAAAAAGCGAGTGTGGCATTAACGAACAACTGTCATATTTTCAGGGAAAGGTCTCTCCTTCCTCACACTTAAGAGGAGCAATGTCCTCATTGTTCAGAATTAAAGTCAAGAAAAGGATCTTTCAAATATGACAGACTCATAAAGGATTAAACGCATGTAGGTTGAACATTAATAATAAATGAGAATTGAAACTCCCCTTGTATCGTAGATTGAGGAAGGTATCCTTCCTCACACTTAGAGTTTTGGCAGGGGTGAGACGTTCCTCACACTTGAGTTTGCGCAAGTGTTCAACCGAAGATATTGAAATTCCAAAGCAACTGAGGTTGCTTTCCAAAGGTGAGTTCAGCTATATATTCGACATAGAATTTGTTCTGAAAAGAAAATCATATATAGCCAGCAGAACTCAAGTGGCACCAAAAAGAAAATAAAAATATGAAAACATAAATAATTAGGCATAAATAACTTTAAGCAAAAATAATAAGTACTACATAAAATAAAAACATGAAGCAAACCGAACTGTTACCTTCCAGAAGTTTGATAAGGTTTAAACAGTATAAGTCTACAAAATGTTAGTAAACAACATAATAAAGTACTACATAAAATAAAAACATTAAGAGTTAACAAATATTAATAAACAAAAAGCAACATAAAAACTAATATTAATAGCAACATAAATATTAATATTAAAAACAACATAAAAATTAATATTATTAACAAAGCATTAATATTTGACATAAACATTTTAGTAATATTAACAAAAATAGAAAACAAGAAGAACAAATAATATGAAATATAAACAGAATAATTATACAACATAAATTCTGTCGAAAAATCGACAGAACCTCCCCTAAAAATCTACGATTCTCCACAATTAATTCAGTCAAACGCAAGGTAATTTAATACCGTTATCAGCATAAATCCACATATAACAACCTATAATCATAAATTCATTCGTTTAATAAAACAAGGCATAATACAATTGGAGAATGCTATTTTAACATAGCAAGTCTCGTATCTACATATACCTAAATTTGAAATTCATCCAAAACGACAAATTTAAGTATAATCAGTGTAGTTTTAACCTTATGTATGTATAATATGATTTATAGAAGAAGAATCTGAGACAAAAATCGCATATTAAGCTCGAATTTTCGAACGGGTCGACCTAGGGTTCGAAAGTTCAGTCCTTAATTTCTCCTAGTGTAGTTCATTATTTGTGGATTTGAAACTATAGAAACGTTAAGAATTGAAAAACAAAGATTTCGGTACTAACCTTGCGTAATTTGGTGGAGAATTGAGGAAGTTGTGTTGAATTGAAGAGGAGGGGAGTTGCGCGGCTTGTTCGTTCTCCTCTGTACCGGTTCGAGCTCTCTAATTTGGAGAAGAACAGATTGAGTGAAACGCGGCGCTTCAACTCTTTTTTTTTCATATCGAGTAACGTCCGCTCGTTATCAGGCGGAAGAAAATGTGTCTCGTCCGCGCCGTTTGACGCGGTCACGGTATCTGGCGTCCGCCCGTTTTGAGGCGGTAGGGGCTGTGACTCGTCCGCCCGTTAAGAGGCGGACAGGCTGTGTATGGGCCGCGTCGTTTTGGGCGGTCTTGCCCTGTTCGTTTTTTTTTTATTTCAATAAATGAAACAATAACAAATAACAATTGAACAAATTAAACATTAGTAGACATAAATAATAATTAGTAGTTAGATTACATAAAATTAAAAGTTAGTAGTTAAATGTACAGAAAATTAAATGTTAGAGACAATGGAAATTTAAATGTTAGAGACAATGGAAATAAATGTTAAGGACAATGGAAATTAAATGTTAATAAGAGTTAGAAGTTAGATGTCAGAAGTTAGGTGTCCGTAGTCATATGTCCAGAGTCAGGTGTCCAATTAATTAATATTAACAGATTATTAGATAATTAATATCAACATAATATAGATAATTAATATTAACAATAAACAATATTATGACATAATATTAACAGATAAAAAGAACAAATATTTATAATTAACAGGTGAATAATCCGGGGCTTAGGAACTAGAATAAATCTAGTCCCCGGCAACGGCGCCATTTTGCAGACGTTATATCGTGAGTGGTTAATGGTGTAAAATTAAAAGAAAAGAAATTAAAACTCAAAATAACGTCGGGCTGCAAACAAATCCCGGTCGCAGTAGTATAGTGAAAATGTAAGCGACCGGATATCGAACCACGGGACTAATATACATATTATAGTACCTAAGCGTGTCACAAAAAGGGGGGATTAATTGACTTGTTTTTTTACAAATAAAAGAAAGATAAAATAACCAAACAACAGATAAACTAAACGGGACTCTGGTTCACATTAATATAATCTGCTCTTTCCATGCTAGGTCTACTGGTTTAATTATAATTGTTTGGCAAGATCCTAATTTTATCTTAAGGTCTAAGTCATAGACTCATAAGACTCGTTCCAGTTGTGCGATCAAGCACCCACTGGTGGACGGCAGAGGAGTATGAGGATTTTATTCTTGCAACTTGAAAATACTAACTCATTAAATCATAATAAAGCTTTCTCCAGTTTTACGGCTTAATTAACCTGTCTATTTATCACCGGTCTGATCAAAATAGACTAGCAAGCAATTTAATAAACTCATGACATTTATTAAAAAGATGAAAGAAAACCTTTAAGCGTAACAAACTTTATTAAAATTAAAACCAGTAAAACATATTGCATAATTAATACAGATACATAATAATTATTCCAGAGTATACGACTCTAGCCTAACATATTAAATAGTTTGGTCTTCTATTTAAATACGTGAGACTAGAGGTGAAATTAATGAGATGAAAAGAAAACAAATGGAGAAGCGGGAGATTAGAGATGAAGATGAACGAGTGAGTGAAAGTGTAGTGGTACGAAGATGGAATGATGGTGTGAATTGGAACTCCAGAGGAACCACGGAAGGAGCCTCCGGAAGGACCCTGGAGAAGGTGAGACGAGTGTTGTATTTATAGAGGAAGAAGCAGAGCAGCAGCTTCATTGATTGAGCTCGATGATTGCAGCTCCCCATTGATTGCAGCTCATTGATTGCGCAGGGGACAGGGCTCCAACGCGTGCGTGATTTCTGGTAGGCGACTGTCTCAAGTTGCAGAGCGAGTCGGCGAAAGATAGTTGATTTACACGTGTCCGCTAGATAAGGCGGTCTCCTCTGTCTCAACCGCGTGTTAATAGGCGGTCTCGTGTGTGGCGTCCGCTTGATATCTGGCGGTACACTCTGTCTCTTGTCCGCCTCGTATGAGGCGGTCGCCTCTGTTTTGTCCGCCCCCTTATTGGGCGGTTCTCTCTATTGCTCTCTCGTCCTCACAATATGAGGCGGTTGCCTCTATTCAGAGTGGTCCGCCCCTTATTGGGCGGTTGCATGCAAATCATGCATGCATGTCGCGTGAGTTTGTCTATCCCTTATAATATATGTCTTTGTTTGTCATTTTTCCTACATTTTAACACATATAATACATCAGTTAATATAATAACATAAATATAGGAAAAACCTAAGATAAGTGAGAAACATTACTAAAAATGCTGCAATTAATAAGGTGATTAAACCTTAATAAGTCTATATGTTTTGCACTTATCAAAGTTCTACTGCTTGTGTGACGAGTGTCTGAAACTCTGGAGGTATTGTCGGTGGCGTTGCTCCATCTTGTGTTCATGTCTCCTGGTATGTCTTGGTATAAGGATTCCAGTCCTTTCCCAAGCACATCATTTTTAGCTTCATCTTCGCTCCACCGGGGAATTCGGGTGTGTAAAATCCACCTTGACCCGTTCCTAGCTCGTTGCATCGTCGGATGATTGAAATTTGCGCTTCGGGTGTCAAGTATCCCCTCAATAAGATCATACCTGGTCGGATGACCTGACAATGTTCGTTGGTGTAGTAGTTGTTGGTGATGTCGGTCTCCTCTTGATTCGGGTTTACCGGTATCGGATAACAGATACTAAAGCTTCCTATGGTTACAAATTTCATCTACGGTGAGTACTAGTTTCAACTACTTCTTTTCATGCTTAATACACGCTTCAATTCATCTACTCATGCATTCACTCATACAGTTATTCTAATACTTAGACATGCTTCTTCAAGGATTAAAGGTTCGAATTGTTACCTGGGCCGGACTTAGAACCGGACCTGTCACGGTCTATGACATGAAGGACAGGCTGCCTCTGAGGTGCACTCCTCTGCGGTCCCCGGGATCCCTGTCCCTGTGGTGCCTGCTGGGTCGCTGCATCGCCAGACGCAACCTCCTTGCCTTCCCTCTGCTTGTAGCTTTGGAAGTTCCCTTTCGACTTAGCATTTTCTGGGCATCTATTGGCTGTATGTCCCGGTTTCTGGCAGTTGTAGCATTTGATTTCTCTCCCATAGCAGTCTTTACCGGGATGGTCCTGGTTGCATTTCCTGCACACATAGGTGCGGCCGTCGGAGAAGGTTTTGGTGAAACCGGAGCCAGAACCTAAGGTTTAGAGGGTTAGCACATGTGTGCGGGGATATACTAATTGTGGTACTTGTAAGAATACGATTTAGGAAGAGAAGTTTACCCTTTGGTGGGTGTGATCTCAGTGGCTTGGCAGCCACCGGTGCAGATGAACCAAGCTGAAGAAGCTCAACTGGTTTGCCCAGCTCGGCATGGGCACTGCTTTCACTTGGGAAGTTCTTGGAGGTCTGACCGAAGAACTTTCCCTTCTTCTTCTTCCAGCTTTTCCCCTGGTTCTGCTCCTCGGCACTTGTGTTCTTACTATTAGCCTTGCGCTTCAGCGCGGTTTCTTCATCCCTTAGCTGGCAAGTGATTTCGACGCGAGAAGCCGCGTGATAACACTCCTGAAGTTTCAGGTATTAGCCGGGATTCTCATTTAAGAAAGGATAAAGGAGAGATTCAAGGAATTTAAGGAATTGAAACGATACTAAGGGTTAACCGATGTTTACCTAAAGGGAGGTAAATCGAGTGTAGCCCATACCGTACCGAAGGCGATGGCTCAGACCGCCATAGAAGCGATCGACCAACACCTGGCCGGTGTATCCTAGATCGGGAAGAAGACGGAGGATAGAAGTGAAAGTGCGGTAGTACTCATCCACAGACATCTTGTCTGTCATTTTCAAGGCGTCCAGCTCTAGCCTTTTCTTTGTCTTTACGTGCTCTGGATAGTACTTGGATCGGAGGAGAGATGCGAAAGACTCCCAATCGAAGGTGGGGTTGTTGACGTGCTCATGTTTGACAAGCTTCCACCAATCCATAGCAGCATCTTTCAGATAATAAGCAGCAACTCTGACTCGAACTCCAACAGGAGCTTCGAGGGTTTCGAACGCCGTCTCCATCTCGGAGATATAGGCTTCTAGCTTAGCCGGATCACTCTCGCCCCTAAAGCAAGGAGGGCGGAGTTCCGCTACAGCTTTTACCCAGTTAGCTTCTCTGGGTGGAGGGGGAGGGATTGGCCCCGCTTGAGTTTGCTAGTTTTGCTGGTTCTGTTGCATAGCTTGGATTACTTGGGGTAGCATCTGCGCTACCGTGGCAGCGACGATTTCAGCTATCGTCTGCGTGCCGGGTCCGTCATTGCCCCCTCCTCTAGGGCGACCTGGACCTCTTCCTGACATCTGAACATTTAGCAGTTACATTAGGCTCCGCAAGATATGACTCAAAGGTCTTGGAATTTAAACAAGGTATCGTTCTTAAGAACGTCAAGGGTATCTGTTATTAATAACGGTAGTTCCTAGTTAGGTTTCTAAGTATTCGCCTTAAGACGGTTGAAATCCTAACTCGGTAATCCCCTATGCTCGGTAACTAAGGACATCAGAGCGTTACTATGCTCTGATACCACTTTTTGTAACACCCCAACCGTTAATCCTATGCTTACCGTCTAATCGTCCTATTAATCCTATCAGTTCGCAGTGGAAATACTACCGTTACTATGGCGGGTGATACAATGCCGCTAACCGCCCATACGGCTAGCTAGGCTTACCTTACTTACAGTCACGGTCTGATGAACATAGTGTACCGAGCTACTAAATTACTTACCAAAATACCACATACCGAATACTTACATCAATGGATCACCGAGTATTTAAGTATATTCAATTACATCCAAATTCAACTTTCCAAAAGAATGAGTTTCTAAAGCTACTCATCTATACCCCCAATCCAATACTTCCACTATTCAAAAAGGTGTACCCCATGGTACACCGGCTAATCAAAAAGCTACAGCCGTGTACTACTTAGTACACCATTCATTCGTCATTGTTTACAATCCAAAAAGAAATCAAAGAACTAGCTACATCTCTTCATGACCTTCATCCTTCTCTTGTACCTGCGTGTACTAAAAACGGTGCCCCTAGGGGCTCAGCAAAAGCTGCGCATGAACTCCGCATATACCGCGTGCTAGCTAGGGCACGCCGACTATTTGACGTCCACTAAACATGCGATTCATTAATTTCATACATACATGCTTTACAAACAACATACATACATTTACAATACATTACACAATTCAAGGCATCAATAAAATAGTGCATACAATACTTACCTTCACGATGTTAGCCAAGTTACGCATCCGGGTTAATCGGAATGCTGTTTATTCTTTTACTCATTTCACTTACTTCCTCTTACTTGCACTTACTTACTTTCAATTACTTTACTTACTCATTCTTACTTACTTACTTATACTCAAGTCAAGTCGGTATAACCTCCGGCCCTGGGGATTACTCCGTCCCACCTCCGGGATTTACTTGACTCACCAATCCGGGATGCTACCCACTTAAGGGATTTGGGCCGCGGACCAGTTTAAGAGTCAGGAATCGGATCCAACCTCTTGTGTCTCCTCATCCTCAAGCATGGCCGAAACTATATCGGACTTCTACTCATTCCAATTTAATTACCAATTTAAGTTAGACTGGTTAGCTTGTTAGGAATAAGTTAGAAGTCCAATCACAAATAATAATCGGTCACAATACAATACATCATACATACACGCATTCATATTCGTCCTTACATTTCATGAATTATACAAACTAAGATTTAAGAAAATATTCACAACATACAACACTACATATTCACAAGTATGCATAGTAACTCCGATTCGTGCATTTATCTTATTTGGTGATCAATTAGCACACAACACACAAATCAGAGTAACCAAGATAGCATACGGGGCATGAGGAATTCATACCGTTCACCGTCGTACGTGTTTCCGAACGTCCTCCGGTGTCACAATTCAAATCCTATGATATACATACAATCGAATGATTAATCTAACTATCATTAACTTAATTCGATTACTCTTACGTTTCCTAACTCATACTTACTAAGTCTTTACATTCTTATACTTTACATTTTATTTACTTACTTTTAGTTATCTAACAATGGTTTGCTTACATATATATGTACATATGTATAGGTGGGTATACATACATATATATATATATATATATATACTAGTTATAAGCTTACAGTTTCTTTTTTCTTTTTTTTTGTAAGTTATGGGTCGTCCGACCCAGCGTCCGACCCAAGCCCTGGGTCGGACCATTCCAGTAGATTCCCGTTCTCTAAAATTCTTCCCGTCCGACCCAGCACTATTTCCGTCCGACCCATACCCTCTAGGTCGGACCGTTCCAGAAAGTTTTGGTCCCATGTCCAAGCTCCGTCCGACCCACTGTCCGACCCATACTCTGGGTCGGATGAAGTCAGTAACTTCGACCACGGAAAATTTTGCCTGTCCGACCCACGTCCGATCCACGGTCCTGGGTCGGACCATTCCAGAAAGGTTGATTATCGTTTCTTAAGCCCCGTCCGACCCACCGTCCGATCCAGACTCTGGGTCGGACGGTAGCAGAACCTTGCTACAGCCCTTATTTTCTTTTCCAAATTTCACCCATTGCTTCCCCAATCTTCCTACATACATCCTTACATGTTTTAGTACAATTTAAACATTCCAAATCATGCTAATTCATTCCCTAATTCATTACACAATTCTATACTAACTTATACACACATCACTCCAACACTCACATTGCTTTCTTCCTTAATGTATTTTGCTACAGATTTTGACATTTACACTCTTCTTCTACATCTCCCTCTTCTATTGTCATTTCTAACACTTCTAATGCATTTAGAATACATTATCTATCTCTCTCAACTTACCCTCCACCTTCCTCAAACAAAATCTGTTACAACATTCATTTTCCACCTAGTTTCTAATTCACTAAGTGTTCTATTCCTATGTAAATTTCGCCATAGTCTCCCCTATATTTTTATACTCTCACCACATTGTTTACACTCACATAAATGATCATACCACCTGTTTATAACCAAAATCAACATACCCATCTCTCATACACAAAATACCCCACTAACAACATTAAATTCCTACACTCAAACATTAATTCCCATCCATGTTTCAACAAGTTTTAAATGTCTTTTAATGGTTCAAAATACTTATACTCTCCTACACATTACACTACTACTACACTACCATTTACAATACATATTTTTACTTCTAAAAATCTGTTACATAATGCATTACTAAACTACACAAGATAGCATCATTTTACCTTGTTCTTCTTCTAGTTGTTTTTCTCTTCTTGCTTCTTCCTTCCCTCTTTCCTTCCTCTTCCTCTTTCCACCGGTTTAGCAACCAAAATTCTAACACTACAGCCCACATATATATACACACTTCAATACTAAAAACTAACCCTAACATTATTTAAGCTCTTAATGTGGGTTTTAGGGTTTAGAAAATTCATTACCTTCCAAGAGTGCAAACAAAGCTTGGAGTGGTTCAAGAACAAGATTCCAACTCCTTCAAGAGTGCCCAAAATCGGCTAGAACACAAGGGACCAAACAAGGGTTTAGTCTAAATTCGTTTTGCCCACAAAGGCTAGAAAAAGATGGAGTTTTAAGAATATTTTTACCTCCAAAGAACAAGGAGAAGAAGGTGGTTCTAGTGGTGGTCTTGAAGCTCCAAATGGGACATACCCATGAAAACGAAAATGCTCCTTTTCAGATTTTGAAAAGAGAGAATTGTTGCTCTTGATGAGAGGATTCCAATGGTGTAGTTTTTATAATTTTTGGAGGAAGTTTAAGGGAGTAACAAGATGAGAGAAGTAGAGTTTTGTGTGGGTTTGCTTATTTCACCATGGATGTCGCATGGGAAGAAGAAAGGAAGAAAGGAGAGAGTGAGATGGGGGTCTGTACGTGGAGAAGAGAATGAGGAGAGGAGAGAGAATTGTGAGTGAGGGAGTAAAGTAATAAAGGGGGTTACTTTATTATTTTGTTGTTTTGTAAATGAGTGAGTGAGTGTGTGAGAGAGTGTGAGAGGCCATAAAAATCGGACCCCCACTGCACACACAGGTTTCACATTTTTATTTTCAAAAGTGGACACATAGTTTGTGTTATTTATGTTTCTACCCCACAACTTCCCGTTTTTGACAGTTTTTACTAATTCCTCGTTTTATTGATTTTATTGGTTCTAAAGCCTCACTAATATTTATTAATGATTATTTAGTTGACCAAAATTGTTACGAGTCTATTTGACCCGCTTAAAGACACGTTTTCCCGGTTACCTCGAAAAACGCGCTTTAAGGTTCGTTAGTGATTTTAATCCGTTTTAAGGACCCGTTTTCTTCGGGATTTGTTCCCTCATGATTATTTATACTTAATTAAGCCTCTAAATTACTCATTAGCCTAATTAATCACTATTTTTAATTACGGGGTATTTCAAATAACCTGTACAATGATAGCTCCCAAAGATAACTGGAAATACAGCGGAAAATATATACATAACAACGGGTGGTGCTACAACGCCGCTAGTCACCCATGTGACTAACAAGGCTATCTCCAACATAACTTACAAATGATGCAGTCTGAGCGCTGAATACAAACCTCTTAAAATAACAAAACCAATAGTAAAGATACAGTACTGTAAATTGCTTCCGGTAATAATAATCCCTGTCTTAATTCTACCCCACCTACACTCGGTTCGGGTAATCTCTTCAACTTCAGGTACCTGAAAAATGGGGGTGCCCCCAAAGGGGCTCAGCAAACAACGCTGGTATGGAAAATGTGCAGCCCATCGGCTACTGGGCCACACCAACTACTTTGTTGAATACATGCATTCATTTTTATAAAGCTGTAAACAAGCATCATGCCATAATCATAACAAGTATCCATCAAGGACAACAATGTCACACAGAACAAGACTTCAGAAGGTCGAGTTAGGCGATCTGTAATCTTTTAATAGTTGTCGGGTCCACACAGTGGGACTGACAGGTGTTATGAGTATGTCAATATAGTGGAGGTATAGTGACCTCGTTAAAAAGGAAAGGTGGGTAATTAGCCCTCAGAAGATAACGTAGTTAACTCCTGCACTTAAAAGAGGTGGGAATCGAACCCTCGAGAGGAATAAAGTCTTCTCCCCACTTGAACTGTTCCGGTACGCCGCCGGCGAGTGACATAGTGCACCCAAAACTCCGTCACGACGTAAATTGTATAGGAGACGACCGTGACAGGTACAGCTCCAGTAGCATGCATGGCCAGATCCAACTCGGCTCCTCGCTTCTCGTAGTATAGAATTTGTTAGATGTCACATAAGGACGTTAATCAAGAACACAATGGTATTGTCGATTATCACGTTTAGGATAACGACGTTTGTTATAAAGTGAAGTTAGTGAGAAACTTGAGTACAAGTTCTCGGTATGATAAAACACAGGTATTTAATCCACTGGTAATGTAGTGTTGTATGCGTGGGACATACACGTTATAGTTAGTATCATTCACGCAAGTAAAGCAACATAACAGTGCAAAGAGTAATACAACATCTTACATGCAATTATCTTGGTCATTATTTCAAACAACAGATAGCACACAAGCGGTGTAATCTGGTAGCAAACAGGTTGAAGAATCCCATACCGTTCACCGTAGACTGTACTTGTTTAGTTCCCGGTCAACGTCTGGTCAAACAATGTCCTAGAATAGGATTAATCCGAGAGTGTTAATTTATGTAACCCTCGTATAATAATTTTATTGATTCATGAAACGACTTCATATTCGTTATTTCCTGTGAGGTTTATTTCTTTATACTTAGTAGTTTCTTTAGCCTCTTACCCTTTTATTAATTAAGGTATTTATATTTTCCAAAACATGTAGTCCTAATTTATAAGACTTATATGTGTGGTAATTTCTTTTAATTACCTCATGATTGGATGTATAACTTATTTGCTATTTCTTTTGATTATCTTTAAATTTTAATGTATTTAACTATATATTCATGTACCATTATGTTACATGTTTTACCATTGTCCATGTACAAACGACTACCCCGTCCTACTCTCGAACGGCTTCCAGCTCATTATACCTGAATAGGAAAAAGAAGAGAAAAGGGTGGCCCCCCAGGGGCTCAGCACCTTTGCTGGTATGGTAATCCCGCAGCCCGCATGCTACCGGGCCTCGCACAACTAATTGTCGTCTTAGCATGCGGTTGATTATATTTGAATCATGCATGTAAACTTTAAACACACAACACATAACATTCCACCGCAATGGGCTCAACAAACAGATAACACATCCATACTTGATAAGTCACTCATTGTGTTCATTAACCCTAGAGTGTTTCTCCTCTAATGGAGCTACTTCCTTAATAGACGATACTTACCCATTAATCGGGTTATCCTTAAACGCCTCTTATCACACACTGGGAGTCATATCCATGATCCACATACTCCACATTTTACAACATATAAGATCACACCGCTGTAAGAATTATGGCACAACATTAACACATAACATAACGGGAACGGTTCCCTTGACGAACCGGCCCAAACATATTCAGTTCACTTGTAGAGCCTAGAGAATGTTGCCAACTCATGATAAGCTCGTTACATAACTCGTTACCGTCTCGTTAAATGAACGGATAACTTAACACCAAGGTGCATCGGATATAGTAATCCAAGCACACCGAACAAACATAAACATAGTATGCCCCTGTGGCCTGACGTGAGTCAGTAAAATAGCCTTGGTTAAGCTAAAGGGAAGGTTGGAAACCAAATTGGAAAACAACCATAACATACAGAGAGGATCGAACCTGATATGACAACGACCCCCATACTCACACGCGTGGCCGGAACAGACCGGACTCCTCACTCCCCGGTTAGCACTTGTTAGGAGTCCCATTATTGGACTTAGTACATTAATCCACAAATAGATGGTTAGGTCTAGTTAGACACACACAAGGGAAGAGAGAGTCATACATTCACACACAAACATCACACACAAACATCACATGACTAACTCACGCATAGCCGTTGTTAGAACGTTCCTTAGGTCGGAAACGTTATTACCGGATACCGTTCTCTTACGTTTACCTAATAGTGGTTAACTAGCCTTTCATGCGCATTCGAGGTTACCGGTATCGGCACGTAAAACACACAACAACAATAACGACTGTAAACTCGTTTCATGATTTATCTTATAACGTTGCAAACATACTGAAAAACACATTGGCGTACAAGCCGGTGTAATCCGGTAGGACACAGGTTGCAAGAAAACCATACTTGTCACCGGGGTTTCACTCTAACGTGCCATCACATGTCCCTCGTAACATCTTTGAACAACTGGTAACATTAAATTTACTTTTATTAACATCGGGGTAACATGATTGTTTAAAGTTTAATGCTCATAACTTATCCCCGTTAACTAGTTAAATAACTTCACATTTTTAACTTGTTTTACTTCTTTTTTTTTAATACAACTTTTTCCCCCACTAAATTGTCATTACAACTCACTTAACATGTCCTTAACAATCTTATAACATCATTACTTAATAATCCCCAACATCCTATAACCTTAAACAATGTTTTTGGTCCGACCAACCTTACCGACTGACCTTATACAAGGTCGGTCCATTCCAGAACATATTACCGTCAAAATTCTACTCCGACCGACCTTGCAAGTTCGGTCCACAAGGTCGGTCTATTCCCGAGAGTTTCTTCCCCTTTGAAAACTCAGGCCCGACGATCTTGGCAAGTTCGGTCCCAAGTTCGGTCGATTCCAAGGACTCAATTCGTACCCAAAATACAAGCCCGACCGACCTTGAAAGTCCGGTCCCAAGGTCCCATTCCAAAAACTCTTTCCAGTAATGTAAACTGAGCTCGACCGACCTTGCAGGTCCGGTCCCTAAGGTCGGTCGGCTCCAGACCTTTGTTTCTAAATTCCCATTTGACTACAAACTTCACCTTACATATCCTAGTATGCTTTAACATCATTTAGCACACTTAAACGTTCACATAACATCCTCCAAATGCATGTACAAGCTTACTTCTAAAGTCCTTAAACACTCACTCATTTACTTACAAATCTCTTAACACTTGTAACATTTCTCTTTTGGTTTTCTAAGTGGTATTTCACCTATAATGACCACTATACCAAGATGTTTCCTCTACACCCTAACATCATCTCCCAAGCATCTTTTCTTACTAACTAAATTTTCCTTTTTCACACCTTCTTAAAATTCCTTTCTCAATCCTTACCTAAACATCATTCCCTCCTTGCACATCAACATTCCTAAACCTTAAACAAACTTCTCCAAGACTTTAGTACATCTCACAAACACCCATTGGATTTCTAGAACTTCCAAGATAATGTCTAAATCCTTGTAGCACTCTAAACACCTTAATACATGTTTTCTTCCCTAGTAAAACATTTATTCATTCCTAACACTTCCTAGTTCACTATAACTCATTTAAGCACTTAAAACTTCTTGTACATTATCCAAATTTTGCCATGGGTTCTCCTAGCATATTGTCATACCAAAACACATTGTTTTTCACCATTAAACATTCAAGGACACCTAAATCCATCAAGAACCTTCTCACACACAAAACTTCACCAAACTTACACTACCTCACAATATAGTGCATAATCAAATTGCTTGGCACTTAGGCTCTTAAATAACATGGCTCTTAGGCCCTTAAATTGCATTAAACTTAAACACTGAATTTCCACATGTATATATTGCCTTTGACCTGCAAATACACCCAACAATACATATGCCCTTAATAAACTCCTTGAGAGCATTTTACTAGCTCATTTGCCATTGGCTCCTTAGGTATTTTATTAAGCAAATCAAGCTCATTTTTCCTAAGGCATTTGGACTACATTTAGATAGTTTGTTTACCTCTTTTCCTTCACAAGTTTTTCATTGTGACCACTTGCTCCTTCTTTGATAGAAAACCTGCAAGGCTTTGATTGCTTGTCAAACTTCTAATCAATGTACAAGCAAGGTAATGAGTATTCAAGCTTCATGCTTAAACTCATTGTAAACCCTAGGTTATATATATTGTCTTAACACATTAGGATAGTTGTTTTACCTTGGTATAAGAAGAGAGGTTGAATAAGTAACAAGAGTGGACTCCTCCTTGTCCTTTGAAGATTGAAATGGAGCTATGAAAGATCAAAAGAACACACCATCAAAGGGTGATTCTCGGTTACACACAAAAATAAGAGGAAACATTGATTTTCTTTGACTTTCCTTACCTTGAAGCAAAGGAGAATGACAAGGCATGAAAATGTGAGCTCAAGCTCCAACAATGGTGAATCTTCATGGCACCGAAATGGAGTTCTTAAAGATTTGAAAAGAGAGAAGTGTAGAGCTTGGCCTAACTAAGATAAATATTGTCTTAGAATTTGATTTGGTATATGGAGCTAGAAGTTACTAGCTATGGAAGTTGGAGATGACATTGTTTCTGTAGCCAAACCGATGGAGAGAGGAGGAAGGAGGGTTGGCTACGGTGGGAACAAGAGAGGAATGAGAGAATGTTAAGAAAAGCTTGCTTTTGGAGATATTTAAACTAAAAGCAAATAGTAACTATGCTTTATTACTTTTCCTTGTTTATTTGATTGGTCAAGTGTGATGAGTCACACATGAAAAACCGGCCCCCTTAGTATTTTAGGCCAAGTCATGGTCTTTGTTGACCAACAAGACAACTTATATTGACTTATGTTGTAAACTTGCTTAATTTAGTTATTATTCACAAACTAAGGCACATATTTGTGAAATTTTTTATTTCCCATTGATTTAGACTTCCAAATGTGATACTAAGTAGTACACATGTTAATTAAAGAGTAATGATGGACATTTAGCCATTCAAAACTCATTTACAAGACAATTTTTCAAAAATGTGCTTTAAGACTCCTTAAAGCACATTTTGTATTTTAACTTGTTTTCAAGCTTGGTTTTCTTTAGTAATTGATTTTATATGTTCATTAACATATACTTAAGGTATAGATATGACCTTTAGGTCTTATACAAATTTATCCCAAGCTTAGAGCACATTTTTGCCCATATTGACTTTAAGGTATTTATTTGTGTTTTATTTGGTTTAATTGTCTACCAAGGTTTCCTAAGGACTTAATTAGCCTTTTTAAATCATAATTGAATATTATTTAGTCTTGGTAGGTTCTTTGGGTCCTAACCAAGTTCACTCCAAGTTTAGAGCACGTTTTTGCTCAAACTGTATTTATGGTACTTTATTGCGTTTTACTATGGTTTAAATTGCTCACTGTTGTTTCTGAGGCACTTTTTAGCCTTTAAATACCATAGTTTAATGTCTAAACAACATATCAAGGTTTGGGGTATTTCATTTATAATAGTGAGTAATAACTTAATGTTTTAAGGTAAAATCATTAAAAGGGTTAAGATATAAAACTATGTAGAATATGACTAGGGAGTTAGTCTAAATAATAATCCTTGAGTTCTTAGAATTGGTTGAGCCATATAAAATACATTTATAACATTAATTACCAAAATGCGGAATGAGAGTTTATAAATAAGGGATCTATTTATTAGTTGGAACTTATAAGAGGTTTGTAAATAGGAATTAGGTACTTAAAACCTTTGAACCTTTAATTAGATGAAACTATTTTACGTAAGAGATTATATTGGTTTACCTTATAACACTAAAAATATTAAAAGGTCATTTGAATATAAGGTATGAGGATTTTTCATAATAGATGATCTTACTACATAATTGACTATTTCTCTTATGAATGAGAATTTACTTCTTAGTTAAATTTTCACCTTATGTTAAGACATAATACCTATCCTAAAACAAAGTAAAGGGAATTAATTTATTAAGTTATTCCTTTAAAATTCTTTGGTTTTCTAAATAATATAAAATGTACTCAAGACATAAGTTTATTGAAATGTTGTACAAAAGGACATAGTCTATAGAGAGTATGAGTGTAAAAATTAAATATTTAGGAAATTAAAATGTAAGTAAGGATACATAAAAAGGGTTATCTTAAAACACCTTATTATATAGGTAATGTTTAAGTGAATAATATACTTTACGAATACTAAGTATAAGAGTTGGAAGGGTTTGGGTTAATTAAAATATAGTTGTTTCAGGATGAAAAGTAATTGAACATCTTAAGACAAGATAATTAAATGGTTATAATATTAAGTCATTCTAAAGTAAAGATAAAATAATTGAGTCTAGTAGTTGTCTCTGAATTCTAAGATCAATTAAGTTATAATGAAATGCATCTACAACACTATGATTCCAATATACAGGTTGTAGATCTTAATTAAGTTAAGGGGAAGAGTTAATCATAATAGGTCAGCTAGTAGATGTTGATAAGAATGAATAATTGTTACATTGTGAGATAATAATATAGTATTCTAAGACAAACCTATCATGGTTCATGATACGACGTTATTCTAAATTAAGAGTAAGGGTATTGAGCTTAAGAGTTATTATTGACATTCTAAGATAAGTCGAAGGTTATACGTAACATTTAATTGAGACTTAGAAATAAGAGTGAGGAGTTTATTTAAGCTTAACGTAGGCTACACATGATTGATGATAGACTACCTTTAATATTCTTCAGAGTACTGTTGATTGTTTGCGCAAGTTGACTAGAACTGCTTCAGCGTTATCCAGGTATGATTTCTCGTACTCAGATACTTTTGCTAACGAACTTATGGAATGTTTTAAGAAACGCTAACTGAGCTTGAATGGATTTCAAAGGAAACTATTTGTGTGACTAACTGAGCTTGCTGTGACTAATTGAGCCTTGAATGTGAAACTTCCTTGGTTATTGGTTCCTCCTATCTAGTTGTTTCACTAGATATTAACTGTCTAGGGTTTACGCTTATGCACTCTGTAGGACTGAGTGTTTTGGTATTGCTCTGGTGCAGTTAATGATCTGGTGGGGTAACTGGGAATATAGGAAACATCTGGTGTTGGTAAATTCTTCCTTTGGACTATGGGTATTGTTTCATCCATGAGTCGAGTTTGATCAACCTTGTTGGGAATGGATTCTTTCTATTAGATATTAATTGCTGAGGGTTTACGCCTCTGCACTCTATAGGACTGAGTGTTTTGGTATTGCCCTTGTGCAATTATTAATCTAGTGGGAATATGGGAAAATGTCAATCTTTATACTGAGTATGGATTATTTCTATTAAGGTGCACCCACTTTTCACCGATGACTGAGAACGGGTCGGTGGCAGCGGAGGTCTGCAATACCTCGTCCATATGGACAACTGACAGCGGAGATCTGTTTACCTCGTCCTTGTGGCAACTGACTGGCGGTGGGGGCCATCTCTCCCAATTGGTTTATTCCACTCTTGAGTATATTTTGTCTATGGGAATCAGCTTTCTGAAATGGTGGAGACATAAGCTGTCTACCACGGGTTATGGGTATTCGTATCATTCCTAGTCCTTTGTGACTACCTGAGTCTTTCTCTTCTTAACCAGAATTGGTTCTAACATCAATAACGGATGCTTACTAACTATATGGTGTGACTTCTTAAGTGGTTGACTTGGTTTTAAAGTTCTTTGTCTCTATCTTTGCCTTGTTCTCTTTTCTCTATAACTTGATTGTTTTGAAGTGCTTTTTCTCTGTTTTACTTTTTAGAGTTTCTTTTCATGTTACTGTCTTATTTGAAGAACTATGTTTTAATTTATTGTTTTGGAGAATTGTACCAGTTCCATTACAGGGAACTGACTCACCCCTCCTGGGGTGGGCTGCTTGGTTTCATCTTGCAGGTACGAGATTGTTTGTACAGGTGGCCACGAAGAGTATGAGTGATTGGGATGGGAATTAGGATTTGTGGAGAGTTAATGTATTTTATTATTATGTTTATGTTACGTTCTCTCGAGTTCATACCGTAGCTTTTGTAATTTTATAAGTTGTAATTGGTGAGGTTTGGTGCCGGGTGTTGGGAACCCAATGATCTGTAAACGCCATAGTATTTTATTTTCCGCTGCCTTTTTGTTTAATAGGGGCGTTACACTGATTGATTCTCAAGTTGGTGTAACACCCCTACCGCTAATACCATCATTACTGTCCAATCACATCGTACTTACATACCTTCGCAGCGGATACTTACTTACCTTCGTAGCGGATACTTACTTACACAACGGAGGGTGATACAATGCCGTCAGCCACCCACGTGACTAACAAGGCCTACTACTACTTATAGCATCGGTCTGATGGACCAGAATATCCAAGTACTACACAATTACATTACATACTCCAATTACCAACCAAGTGCTACATTGCCCTATTCAATACAATACTCCATAATACAATGCAATACAGTACACCAAGTTTACTAAGATCCAAATCCAAATACAATAATTCTTTCAAGTTTATATGTACTCATTAAGAGTCTAGCATCTACCCATTCCTCACAAACTACATGCTTTCCAAATACATAAGGGTGTATAGCTAGATACACTTCTACATCAAAGGCTACAAGCCTTATACAATTCTCTACTATCTACAATTCTTCTCTAGCTATCTAAGCATAGTTGTCGGTCTCTTACCATGACCATAACCGCTTCGATACCTATACAATAAAACGATGCCCCTAGGGGCTTAGCTTATGCTGCATATGACTTCCGCATACCCCGCGTACTAGCGAGGGTACGCCGACCACTTGGTCGAATACATGCAGTTCATTTTACTCATACATACATGCTTACATTCATACTATTGCAATACTCCACAAAGCATACATACATACATTTCATTCATAATACTACGATGCTATACAAGGAATACATACGTGCACTGCAATACATACAAGGAAGACAAAACAAGTCAACCAACCATACTTACCTTTACGGAATTACGCTTACACAATACATACACAATACTTGTCAGCTTCTTTTACCCACCCGGGTTAATCGGGTGGAGATTACTCTTTTACTCAGGGTCAATGACTTACACCAGCCAAGACCATTACTCATACAATACTTTTTTTTTTACTTCCAAGTCTTTTACTTTCCTTACTTACTCAAGTCAAGTCGTAGTGACCCTCTGGGCGGGGACTACACCGTCCCACACCGCACCGGCTTTAAGGGTGGGCTCACCAATCTAGGATGCTACCCATTTAAGGGGTTTGGTCCATAGAAAGGATTCAGGCCAGGCATCGGATCCAACCTCTTGTGTCTCCTTATCCTCACGTGTGGCCGAAGCTATTTCAGACTTCTACTCATTCCAATTTACTCATACTTACGATAGGAGTTAGGTAGTTAGGAATTAGTAGAAGTCAATACATCCATACCACACAATAATACAATACACAAGTACACATCCATTCACAATACACTTCATCCTCATCCATTCATTTCATGAATTATACAAACTAAATGTTCAAGGCAATATAACAAGAACAAATATAATACAAGCACAAGTAAGTGCATTAAAATCCGATTCATGCATTTATCTTATTTAGGTGATCAAATGAGCACACAAATCGGGGTAACCAGATTAGGATACAGAGCATGAAGAAATCATACCGTTCACCGTCGTATTCGAACTCCGACTTCCTTCGGGATTCAACTATCCAAGTCCTATACGTACATAGGGTTGTATGGTCAATAATTTATTATTGATCCATCTTATCCTTACTTTACTACTTCCTTTACATACTTACTAGTTCTTTACTTCCCATACTTTATTTAAAAATCATTCTTTACTCATTACTTCTTGAACTTACTTTTTCTTACTTATATACTTACTTCCTCACCATTTAATGCTTTTAATGGTGTATTACCAAGGTCCTATACACACACATATATATACATATATACATATATGATTACCATTTGTTTTTGGGGTCCGACCAACCCACCGACCGACCCAACCCCTTGGGTTGGTCCATTCTAGTAACTTTTCCGTCTTCTAAATTTTTCCCGACCGACCCACGACCGACCCTACCTCCTGGGTCGGTCGAAGTCAGAAACTTCGACTCCTAAGGATTTTGTCCGACCGACCCACGACCGACTCACCCGTCTGGGTCGGTCGAAGTCAGAAAGTTCGTTCCAGTGATTTTAAGCCCCGACCGACCCACGACCGATCCAACCTGCTGGGTCGGTCGGTAGCAGAATTTTCCTACATAATTTGTTTTCACTTCTTTTTCTTACCCATTTTTTCCCAATCTTCCTACATACTTCCTAACATGATTTAGTACTAATTAGACTTCCTAAAATACCTTAGTTCATCCATAAATTCATTACTAAATTCCTTTCCCATTCTCATATTGTTTTACACAATTTTCCTCACTCCCATTCCTGCACTCATAGCAGTTTTGGTTCCTCCAATGTTACAGTTTTTTACTTTCTCTTATACCCTTCAATACTCCCTTTACCAATGCCTCTCCTAGCATCCTAAGTCCATTACTTTACATCCTAGACATATGCACTACCTATACCCAAGTCAAATCTCCACCTTCAAGGTTACAAACACTAACTCTTTTCCTTATTTTTCCAATGTATTTCACATGTTATTTGCTACAGATTTTTACACACTCTACTCTCATCCTCCAACTACCATTCCATGGTTACTAAACATCTGTACTCAACCCAATACACATCTTGGTTCTCCCATTCACCAAGTCATCCAATAATGTATAATTCCTACTAAAATTTTGCCATAGTTTACCTATAATTCTCCCTTGTCCACATATATCCATTCTCACCAAATTCATTCCTAAACTAGCCACACCCATACAAGGGTCCTACCAGCACTCAAATCAATACCAATTCATCAATACTTCCTCAGACAACAATATCAATACCCATACACAATTCTTTGGCTCTAAGGCCTACAATTCAAATACTAGTTCACAAATACTCAAACTTCCATAACTACAATACTAGTACAATATTTTGGGTTCTTTAAATTAGTTTACCCATTCCCATTACTCTAATGCATTAAAATTTAGCATTAAGAAGGAGCTCTTACCTTAAGCTTATTATTCCTTCATTTTTTTCCAATTCTCCTCCTTCTCTCTTTTTTGCACAAATCGGTCACATGGGGAATGGAGTTGCCAAACTCCATTCCCATCACCCAATGAACACAAAAACAAGTGTAATTAAAATACTAACCCTTAGATTTATACTAATTCATTGAGAGTTTGAAACACAAATTCTAGGGTTTACCTTTGGAGTGTTTTATGAGGGGTTTTAGCCCTTGGTTCAAGAAGATGATTCCACCACCATTGCAAGGTGATGCTCAAAGGAGAGAGAGAAAATAGAGCATTACAAAGGGGCAAAAATCGATTTCAAAGAAGGATGGAGCAACATGAGTTCTTTCAGGGAGATTTTTACCTTAATGGAGAGAGGAGATGTTATACCCAAAATTTTGACCCCCCTGGTTAAGGTCTACGAGGTTTTGGTGTTGTGAGGGATATTTCAATCAAGTAGTGAGAGATTCCGGCCCGATTGGCGTGTTCCATGGCATGGGGAGCAGCTTCGTCATTGTCAGGGGCGTTTTCATAATTTTTAAGGCTCCTAAGACCTCCTATTGGCTTTCTCTCTCTTCCAAAGGATGCCCAAATCAGCTTGAAATGCTTTGATATTTTAACCCATGATAGAGGATGCCATTTTAAGCATAATGGCATTGGAATTTTGATTTTTCGAATTTCCAATAATTTTCTAGCAATTTCTGACTGAATCTGACGGGAAATTCAGTTTAAAAATATTCCAACATTTAAAAAATTCGGTTCCACCTCAGAAAATTCATAATATCCATCCTTGACATGTGGTTAAAATTTCACAGCAAAATTCCTTTGGGAAGTCTTTTAATTAAAATACCAAAAAATCTTACTTTTACTAGATTTTCTTTATCTTTAAGAAAGTCTATATAAGGCGATAGGTTTTTGGATAAAAGGAGGATCTCATATGCTCAAGAACCCTAGGGAGTCAGAAAACACAGCCTCCCCTCTCTCTCTCACGTTTTCCAACAACCGGCCACCCAAATCATACCGAAAATCCCCCGAAATCACCATCTAAACACGTTTTCCAATCCCCAATGCACCAATAATCATCAAAACCCCACAAAAACATCACCAAAACGTGAAGAATAGCAAGAACAACCAACAACCAGAAGCTTGGTTCGAAATCCGTTCGGGTCTGCCATCAACGGAGCACTCAACGAATCCCGGTGTGAAGAACCGTCGTGAATCCGAAGGTAAAACAGGTAGAAATTTCACTTTCCTAACTCCCCACGACATTATCAGTCTTGCCTCAAAATTTGGGCTTAAACAAACTATTTTTCGCTTCTGTAGCTACTGCCTTGTTACTTGTTTGCTAAGTTTCGTATTAATTTTGATGTCAAATTGAAAACTTTCAATCACTAACGTCTTGTACATCTTTCAGGCTACACACCCATAAAATTTGAGCCAAAAACACTTTCGGGAACAGCCTCAACGCCGCCGTCCGAGGGCGGTCCGCACCCACGGACGTCGTGTCCGGGGTCCCGGACTCCCTGTCCGAAAGCCCGGACGCCCACGGACGGCGGCAGGATTAAAAAACAAAATCAAAATTTAGGTTTTCTAATAATGTCCGGGCCCACGGACAGCCTGTCCGTGGCCCCGGACTTTGCAATTTTTTGTTTTTCCTTTAATTTCGATTCTTCTGTGTAATTAGGTTAACTGGGGTCCGTGGTCTCGGACATGGCGTCCGTGGCTACGGACGTAAGCAAAATTTGACCTAATTCTGCCTCCGAAACCCTAGTTTAGGTAGCTTTTAATTACTCTTTAATTTTTTGTCAAAAAATGCTAAAAAACACAAAAAAAACAGAAGCTCGCGCATTTATGTTAAAACGACTCGTAATAAGCCGTAATTAAACTAAGTAGAGGGAAAACGACTTCTAAGGGTAATGAAAGTAATTGAACCCTAATTAAGTCGAATATCAAGCCCCCGAACCCGAACTCTCCTTTCCTAATTTGATCTATGTAAAAATTAGGTGGCGACTCATAATAGGTTCCAGTGAGCTAGCTTAGGTTTTAATAATTATTGTTTTATGACATAGTTATTAATCTTAGGTTATAAGTGGACCTAAAACCCGACTAGATCCCAATCAATTTAATCAACATAGGATAGGGTTTAAAATCGAGGCTCACAGACTGGTGACTCTGCTGGGGACAAACTTCTTTATTTTAACTTGTTTAATTTTAAGAAAGAGGGCTTAACTTGAAAATGTTTATTTATGGCTTTATTTACTCTGTTTGTTTACATGTGTGCGCACTTTAATTTTTGCACCCTTGCATCATATGAGAGCGAGGGTCCACGCAAACCAATTTCACCCCGGGACCCGTTTGAGGGTCCCCTGTCCGGAACTCACACCTTTTAGGTGATGTGAATAAATGGGGGAAAAGAGGAGGGTGTCGTCTAACCACACCCCCTTAATACCTGGGCTTTAGCCCCAAGCATTTTCCTGACAGTACCCTTACCTAGCCCGCTGTTTGGTCAGTCAAAGACCCGACCGTAGACGCACACCTTTAGGTGATGTGAAAAAGTGGGGTAGCCCAAAGAGAATAGCGTGCAAGCCCTATTCCTTTGTGGTGACCTGGGCCCGTGCCCCAAGCACCTCTCCGGATCGATCTGTACCCATTGAACTGAGTTGTTTCGTGAGGACATTTGCATCACCTCCTTATGTAGAACTTCTGTGTATGTGCTCCTTTTCTCCTGGGCCTCAGGCCCAATGTCTGAATCGATCCATCCATCTCTTCTAGCCCAAATGAAGCATTTAAAGGGTTTTCATAGTCCAGATACTTCGATTACCCCAAAACACAAAAAATCCTTTAAGCTGATTCTTGTTACAAGCCTGATTCTTGCAATATCCACTCGTAAGATCAACGAATCTTGTAACCCAAAAATGTAGTCCAGAGCAGACCCTCCTGAAATTTTGGAGTCCGGCATTCATTGCAGCACACCAATCCTCGGCCTGAGTTCCTAGTCTCACTCCCGCAATGCTGACTTATCTTAAAATAGGCAGCACCCCTCGCAGCTAGGATGTCGTCTGGAGTTAACGATCGAAGTGCTCAGCTCGCTGAGCTTGTGGATTTGATAGGGAAATTAGCTGAGTTAGAATTTGTCCATAGGAGTGCTTTGGAAGAGCTAAGCTCAGGATTTGTGTCGGCTGCAAGAGAAGCGAGAGCCCTCATTCATGCTCTCAGGGAAATCATCCCTTTAGATCTGGCCCCCAATGAGGACGGGATCGAGTCACCGGAGAACCAGGAACCGCCGCAAGAGCAGGCCGTACGGGTGCCTGTTGTAGATCCGCAGCAGCCGCAGAGTCAGATTCTGAGAGTACTTCTAGGACGGGGGTTAGTCCAACTTAAAGCCCCGCGGTTTCGCGGGCGGCATCTGGGGGCGGATCCCGAACAGTTCTGTCGTTTCCACCTACTCACGGGCCACTCCACAGATAATTGTCGTAATTTGAGGTCTAAAATTCTGTTATTGGCCCAAGAAGTAAAAATCTAGATTGCAACCCCGGTACCGGAGCTTCCCCGCAAAGCTGAAAGGGAATTCACACCCATTGGTTGTCCTTTAAGCCAGGCCTTTGAGGAGCTGCAGGATGAGGGGCTAATACAGCCGCTCATGCCTCGCCATGGAGAGACGCGAAAGGGGAGAAGACTCAGTCAATTTTGCAGGTACCATCACCTAGCGGGACATGATACCAATGATTGCAAAGTGCTGAGACATCGGATCCAGGATCTCATCGATCAGGGATATCAGCGTTTGGATGACCTCGAGACCTCAGAATCCGAAGTTCAGTGTGCTGCCTTTACTGTTTTCTGGGATGACAAAAAGCCAGCTCGAGGGGCGGGACGGAAGCCCACATCCACGGTCAGCTTTGTCCCAGCAAATGCTCACATTACTCGGTCAGGCAAGCATTACGGATCACCTGAAAATCCATCGCAAGGGGAAGAGCGAATGTCGTCTCCCCCGGTGGCTGAAGAGATTCCAGGTGAGCGAGAACTGCTTCAGAAGCTGAAGGCAACAACCATCCCCATGGCCATCTGGTCTTTGCTTACGATCTCGCCAGAGCATTGACGGGTCATTGCCAAACATTTGGGCGGGCCAGAGGAAAGTTTAGCCCCAGAGAGGATGGTCGCGGCTCTTTGGCAAAAGCAGGAAGAGGAGATCAGTTTTCACGATAGCGAGATCTCCGAGCACTCGGGAAAGGCATTGTATATCACTGTTTGGTGTGGGGCCTTCAAGGTGCCAAAGGTCCTCATTGACACGGGAGCAGACGTTAGCATCTGTCCTCTGAAAGTGGCAGAGGGTATGGGTTACGACAAGTTTGAGTCTTGCCAAATAGTGTTACGAGGGTATGATGATAACCCAAGACATGTCTTCGGCCTATTGGATCTTCCACTCAAGTTTGGGACGGTTGTTCATCCAGTGAAGTTCTTGGTTCTGCAAATTCCCCATTCTTTCAACCTGATTCTGGGATGGGATTTCCTTCAAGATTTGAAAGTCATCCCCTCTACGGTGCATCAATGTTTGAAGTTCAAAAGGGACGGGAAGGTTCATATCGTTAGAGGTGAACCACATCAGAAGGAGTTGTCTGTTTGTATGGTTGAAGAGGAGGGTTTGTCCCATCTGAGCAGGTTCAGTGTTGTACCAGAGCAGCCTGATCCAACTTCTCTTCAGAAACCTAAGGTTGGACCAGGGAAGGTCATCATGGAGAAGTACGGTTATCAAGAGGGTAAGGGCCTCGGCAAGGATCTCCAAGGAATCCCAGGCGTTCTATCTCCGGCAGCGAATCCTGGTCGTCAAGGACTCGGTGCGTTAGTGGACCCATCTTTCATTTCAGCAATTGAACTATCATCTTTGTTCATGTGCTCATGTTCCTCATGTTTACAGGGTACGGTAAGAGCAGCGAAGGAGGAAGCGATACCTGATTAGATGTTCCTCGAAGAATAGATCATAGATTAGGGGTAGTTGGTCATTTACTTCCTCTTTGGGGTCATTAGGAGTCATTATTATTTTCCTTTGGCTGTTCTACATAGCTTCTTTCTTTCCGTAGTTAGTTTAGCTGTCTCCTCCATTTTGTTGGTACTCAGTGTCATTGTTACTTTTTTTTTGGTTATCAATAAAATTTCTTCTTTATTCATGTTTTGATGTTTATATATTTGTTCACGTGCAAAGAGAAAAGAAGAAAAGAAAAGAAGGAAAGGAAAAAAAACTCCCTCTTGTAAAGCTTGTCTGTAAACATACAAAAGGAAAACCTTTGTTGAGATCCCCTGTACGAGACCACCTTCCCATCCATGTATTCACCACCTCCATTACAGTCACCACACATGTCGCAGCATTCATCACCTCTACCATTTCATCAGACAATAAAAAGCAAAACCGCGGCCGCCAAAAGGCCAAAGAAATGAATCACTCAGCAATCACCCCATTACCCCTCACCACCATTGTTCATCACCACACATGCAATCACCCTCCACAAATAACTTGGGCATTCTAAGGTTTGTCAAGAAAATCCCACAACAATACTGGGGGCAATCTGAGTAAGGAACGATAATGTTTATTTCTTTTGTTTAAAGGCGCGCGAGCAAGTCTCTGAGTGTGCACTTCGTGAGAGTGCCTTGAGCGGTAAAAACCAAGAGCGAACGAGCGTGTCATTTTTACACGACTCCAGAGAGATCACGTTCAAAGGTAAGGTGAACGACATGACTCTGACCGAAGGAGATAATTTGTAAATTTACTCTTAGACCTGCGAAAAGTAACAAAGAACGGATACACAACTATCAGGAATGACGGAGCACCTAGGTACATCTCAACATAGCCAAAAGCTTGTAAACCCTATCATTAAACCCTAGGCACCCCCGTTGAGCCTTTCGTATATCCCTTTTCGATATTATGAGCTCCACGAAATAACCCATCCAATGATGAATGTCCGACCCGGTGACCAAAGGAAGCGAGGAGCCCGACTCTCAGATAACATTCTCATCATTCCAAAGAAGCAATGCCGCTATCAGCATGACGAAACGATCCGCAAATGGTCCCAGGGTGACACAGGATCAAAAGAGCTCACGTCAAAACAGCTCTCGAAGCCCAAAACCGGGAAACACAAGAACCCCGAAGGCAAAGTCAAAACAAAAAAGGCAAACCCAAAGTGCCTCTAAGAAGTCCAAAGGACAAAAAAAGAGAAATGGTTTAAAGGACAACTTCAAAAGTCCAGGTCCAGAAGCTCGAAAACAACGTCAACATGAAGCAGCCAGACGACTTCAAGACAAGGAAGATGAATCCAAGAGAAGACGCAAGTTGCAGCTTTGGTCACCCATTTAAGCTCCACACCTCAAATATTCCTCCGTGATCCTGACGTCTTTCATCACACCCTATGGCCACGTCATAAGCTCTAAAGACTTCCGTCTTGATAGTTGTGTGTCCAATCACGTGAAAGTAATAGATCAAATGCGTAAATCCATCAAATATCGAATTCAATGGTCTGAAAGTTATGCCATGAGCGAGAAATGAGTGCAAACACCAACCATGTTGAGTGTAGGGTAGGAAGCACCACATCAGAGCATAAGCCTCGACCCTGTGAGGATGAGACTTGTTCGCACGTTTAATCAAAGAAAATACTGGGGGCAATTGATCGTTCCGATCAATTGCCATGAACTCTAGCTCAGATTGTCCTAAGGAAAAATACTGGGGGCAATTGTTGGTTCCAACAATTGCCATGACAACACCAATTGAAACCTAAAGCTTGAGCACCACCATCCCACCACAGGCATAAGCCCTTACATCCACATCAAACACCTCAGACGCACATAAGCTCTAACCTTCACACACACACTCTCAAGCCCGTCATTAGCCTTACCCCCACAAAAACATCAGACCTGCCATAACCCTGACCACCATCCAAAATCACAACCTAATCCCAGGTTTGTCGTATATCCCGAACACCAGCAAAAGCCTTTAGCACCACAAAAAAAAAACCACACCCCACCAGTTGCATGTTCATCTTCTAAGAAACAAAATGCAAATATGAAATTCTTAGTAAGGGAGTGATTCTTTCACTTCCCTTTTTCAGTAGAGTTTTTCCCAAGCTTTGCCATGTTTGGCACATTTTCCAGCAAATTCTTGCTTTAAACAATTTTCAATTCTCATCACTGCCATGTTCGGCACATTTTTCAACAGTTTCTTGCTTTGAACAAATATCTTATATGCACTGTGATTGCATCTTATAAACTTTTGCGTACACCTCACCATCGCCACATTTGGCCCTTTTACAATTGGTTTTCACCACATGCATTTGCATGAGACCATTATCTTTCTAACCCATTTTTAGTGCAAGACCCATCATGCACTTAACTCACTTTCACTTAGATCCCACCTTTAGGCTCGTCATAAGACCTAGAACCATCTTTTAGGCTCATCATAAGACCTAGTTGCATTCCTTTAGGCTCGTCATAAGACCTAGAACCATCTTTTAGGCTCGTCATAAGATCTAGTTGCATTCCTTTAGGCTCGTCATAAGACCTAGAACCATCCTTTAGGCTCGTCATAAGACCTAGAACCATCCTTTAGGCTCGTCATAAGACCTAGAACCATCCTTTAGGCTCGTCATAAGACCTAGAACGATCTTTTAGGCTCGTCATAAGACCTAGAACCATCTCTAGGCTCGTCATAAGACCTAGATCCAACCTTTAGGCTCGTCATAAGACCTAGATCCTTCCTTAGGCTCGTCATAAGACCTAGTGGCATTTCCTTAGGCTCGTAGTAAGACCTAGCATTACCTTTTAGCTTACCCACTCTCATCAAACACATTGCATTCATCTCATTCATATAGGCTCATCATAAGACCTAGTTGCATTATCCAAGCGCGTCACAAGACCTGGCGACAGAAAGTTGGCGAGGTGATGGCAATAAATCCTCCTTTTGTGATGTCAACTTATTTTTGGGATCAACGAATGGTGGGCAAAGGCAATAAGTCCCCAGGGTTTTTACCAGGAGTTATCCCTGCACACCGGCTTGGGGGCGATGGCAATAAGTCCACATTGGGTCCAGCCAGGAGCATCGGCACGGGTTTTGGTCCCCAGAAGCATCCGAGGATCATCAGCATCATCAGCATCATCAACATCATCAGCATTATCATCAGCATCAGCATCATTAGCATCCTTAGCATTTCTGCATTCTTGCATTTGCATACCATCCAGTTTTCACATCCTAGGTAGTCAACGCCTTAGAAACGCTTGACATTGCATCATTTCATTACAGGTAGTCAGCGCCTTAGAACAGCTCGACATTGCTTTGTAGCTTGGGTAGTCAGCGCCTTAGAACAGCTCGACAATGCTTTGTAGCTTAGGTAGTCAGCGCCTTAGAATAGCTCGACAATGTTTTGTGGCTTAGGTAGTCAGCGCCTCCGAATAGCTGGACGTAGTCAACCCGGTTTCGCACAAACATGGAGGATTCAGTGGAGTCCAAAATTTTGGGGCTTCACTCAAGCATCAACCAGACTTTTCACATCCGTTACAAAGTCCAGTTGACGGGGGGCAATTTGTTATACCCAAAATTTTGACCCCCTTGGTTAAGGTCTACGAGGTTTTGGTGTTGTGAGGGATATTTCAATCAAGTAGTGAGAGATTCCGGCCCGATTGGCGTGTTCCATGGCATGGGGAGCAGCTTCGTCATTGTCAGGGGCGTTTTCATAATTTTTAAGGCTCCTAAGACCTCCTATAGGCTTTCTCTCTCCTCCAAAGGACGCCCAAATCAGCTTGAAATGCTTTGATATTTTAACCCATGATAGAAGATGGCATTTTAAGCATAATGGCGTTGAAATTTTGATTTTTTGAATTTCCAATAATTTTTTAGCAATTTCTGACTGAATCTAACGGGAAATTCAGTTTTAAAATATTCCAACATTTAAAAAATTCGGTTCCACCTCAGAAAATTCATAATATCCATCCTTGACATGTGGTTAAAATTTCACAGCAAAATTCCTTTGGGAAGTCTTTTAATTAAAATACCAAAAAATCTTACTTTTACTAGATTTTCTTTATCTTTAAGAAAGTCTATATAAGGGGATAGGTTTTTGGATAAAAGGAGGATCTCATATGCTCAAGAACCCTAGGGAGTCAGAAAACACAGCCTCCCCTCTCTCTCTCACGTTTTCCAACAACCGGCCACCCAAATCATACCGAAAATCCCCCGAAATCACCATCTAAACACGTTTTCCAATCCCCAATGCACCAATAATCATCAAAACCCCACAAAAACATCACCAAAACGTGAAGAACAGCAAGAACAACCAACAACCAGAAGCTTGGTTCGAAATCCGTTCGGGTCTGCCATCAACGGAGCACTCAACGAATCCCGGTGTGAAGAACCGTCGTGAATCCGAAGGTAAAACAGGTAGAAATTTCACTTTCCTAACTCCCCACGACATTATCAGTCTTGCCTCAAAATTTGGGCTTAAACAAACTATTTTTCGCTTCTGTATCGTTAATTGTTTCAGCTACTGCCTTGTTACTTGTTTGCTAAGTTTCGTATTAATTTTGATGTCAAATTGAAAACTTTCAATCACTAACGTCTTGTACATCTTTCAGGCTACACACCCATAAAATTTGAGCCAAAAACACTTTCGGGAACAGCCTCAACGCCGCCGTCCGAGGGCGGTCCGCACCCACGGACGTCGTGTCCGGGGTCCCGGACTCCCTGTCCGAAAGCCCGGACGCCCACGGACGGCGGCAGGATTAAAAAAAAATTCAAAATTTAGGTTTTCTAATAATGTCCGGGCCCACGGACAGCCTGTCCGTGGCCCCGGACTTTGCAATTTTTTGTTTTTCCTTTAATTTCGATTCTTCTGTGTAATTAGGTTAACTGGGGTCCGTGGTCTCGGACATGGGGTTCGTGGCTACGGACGTAAGCAAAATTTGACCTAATTCTGCCTCCGAAACCCTAGTTTAGGTAGCTTTTAATTACACTTTAATTTTCTGTCAAAAAATGCTAAAAAACACAAAAAAACAGAAGCTCGCGCATTTAGGTTAAAACGACTCGTAATAAGCCGTAATTAAACTAAGTAGAGGGAAAATGAATTCTAGGGGTAATGAAAGTAATTGAACCCTAATTAGGTCGAATATCAAGCCCCCGAACCCGAACTCTCCTTTCCTAATTTGATCTAGGTAAAAATTAGGTGGCGACTCATAATAGGTTCCAGTGAGCTAGCTTAGGTTTTAATAATTATTGTTTTATGACATAGTTATTAATTTTAGGTTATAAGTGGACCTAAAACCCGACTAGATCCCAATCAATTTAATCAACATCGGATAGGGTTTAAAATCGAGGCTCACATGAGACTCCAAGATTTAATTTGATACCATTTTCTCTTAAAATGAGGAAAACCCATGGAGATGAACTTCCTCGTTTTGAAATTCAAAAAAGAGGGAAGTGTAGAGAATGATGAGGGGAGCAAGAATATGTAGTTATTTTTGCATTTTGAGCTTTCATGAAGCTTGGGCAAAGCAAAAGAGCTTGAGTAGGCATGGGAGGGGAGAAAGAAATCGGCTGCAACAGAGGGAGGAGAAAAACGGTAAAGGAAGGAGAAAGAGAGGAAAGAGAAAAGGAAAAGAGAAAGTGAGGGAGGAGAGAGAGGGTGAGGTGTCTTTTCTACTTTTCTTTCTTTCCTTTATTTCTTTATATCTTATTAGGTGTGTGTGAGGGAGCTTATTATCTATTAAAAACCGGCCCCTCACAATACTACTAGTTGGAGCATTTTTTGTCTTTCACAGAAAACGTTCGTTAATTTACCCGGTTTTGGTACTATTCACCAACCGGGCCCGTTTTCCGGAATTTTCTTGTTTCTTTAATTTTATTGGTTATTAAGCTTCCATTAATGCTTAATTATAGTTACTTAATGATTTATAATTTTTACGGGTTCGTTTGACCACTTAAAGTCACGTCTTCGGGTTTTCTCGAAAAACGTACGCTAAAGTTCTATTAGCGTTTTAATACATTATTTGGATCCGTTTTCTTCGTGAATCGTTCCCATGCACTAATTAGGCATAAATAAGCCTTAAGAATCCATATAATACGCTAACCGAGGTCTCATACCTCCTATGGTTATTTAACACTTATTTAGCGTTTTTCGCTTTTTAAGTGTTTCTTCATTTCTTTTGGATTTATTTTTCCTTACCAATATTACTTAGGTGTTATTAGGCCCTTAAATACATATTAGAATAATTTTAATCCCTATATTTAAGTTCGGGGTATTTCAATCTACCCCCCTTAAGAAACTTTGTCCTCAAAGTTGTTCAAGGTTATAGGATTACTATACTTACTCATTCATACATGTCTAATGCCAATGTCATACATTCCTCCTCCTTACAATTTCCAAATCCATTACTCAAGGTCTCCACATACCATACCATGCAAATGTGCTACAATCCCTCCAATCCGCATTATAACCAATTATCTGGTTTTACACTACGAGATTTTCACATACGCACAATGCAAAGCTATCTCCAAAGCAATGCAATACACACTACAATCCCGTAGGCACTTAGGTCATCTAGACACAGGACTCCTCTATGTCCCGCTGCCCTTGGAATAATACAACATGATACACTACCACCGTTCTCCGGTATAAGCTTCAAACAAATTCTCAACCTCCAGTCTAAGGAAAATCCTTTCACAACTACTAATTAGAAATCTTCTAAAATACATCAACTCCAAATTCCAAGTTATGTACATTATATCTATCCTGTGTGTGATTCTTGTGACCACTTAAGGGGAGCTTCAAGAATCATTTGACCCTGATGTGATCAGCATCAGTGTTGAACTATCTTTCCACCCCAATTTGTGTTCGGTTTCCCTTGATCTGATCAGGACCAAGTTCAACTTCCCACATTAGTTTCAAACAACTAAATAATTTAATTATTTCCATTTTCTATCTTTTTACTCTTCTAGTCATACTTACAATTTCATACATCTCCAAAGGATGGAATTCAGTCCATCAATCATCCTCACTCTACTTCCAAATACTTTACTTCAAGATTCAATGCCTAAGTGCTCACTTCATCGACCTTAGCTACTTTCATCCACTACTCTACATCATCTCCAATAACCTAACTAAGAATTACCATACTTATAGAATTTAGTCGTCCTCAATTTACTTCCAATAACTTACCTAGGAATACACTACTTATGGGCTCCATTCATCGACTACTCTCAATCATTTTTACTATTTCTTTAAGGGATACAATATTTGTGGAGCTCCGTCCACTACTCATTCTCAATTGTCTCGAAACAATCACCTAGGGAACTCAATTTCCTCCAGATTCTACATCGGTTTTATACCGATCATGCATCGTAATACCATGTCTAATTTCAAATAAACATACACAATAGGGATTATCATTTCCCCAAGAGTTTCTCTACTCTTCTTTGCCAATACTCTCACACTGGAGTTACAAGATGGGTATATTCATCCTATGGTATTCGCATCTCTCGTGCCTAATTACCACAATTACACTATGAATGAATACGTATGTTTATTTAACATAGTACCAATCATCAAATCAATTCTTATTTGTGCTATGCACATTATAGTTTACATGTTTTATTTCATGAAACTTACATTAAGCGGTTTTCGCTCTACCCCCCTTAAAAGGGATTACGCCCACTTAATCTACCATATGTTATTATTGAACATTGGTTTACTCAATTCGGGCACTCTAAAGCATTTTAGCTTCCCTACGGTCTATTATATACTGTACTCTGGTCAAAGGGTCTTAACCATACTAATGGTTCAGTCCTTGCACCAAGAATTCCTATATGAGTTTATTTAACTCATAATTAATTAGGTTCTAGCCTATTAGGCTTCAAGGCATTGATAGCCATTCTTTCATACTTACTAGGTGTATTAAATTTCTTAGCTAGGGCCTACTAGCTTCTGCTGCGCGACCCTGATAACCTTAGTGCTTCATTCGCTCTTTGGTTATTCTAGATGTGCTACGCATCGCCTTTTATCCCTCTATTGTGGAAATAAGGTTTACATGTGGTATTCTTTTACCTTGCTTGAACTCAATGAGTTTAGATTTATGACCAGCTCTCTGGCAATCTATTATACATACCATTTGTACTCCCACGATTATTCACTAAGTTCCTCCGACTTATTGTCGGTCGAGGTTAAGTCACTGCTTAGTTGTAGTGCTTCCTCTATTGTCAGTAGCTTCTGAATTATACCAGTTCCTCTGGTTCAGTACAAGTGTTCTTTATTTGTATGACCTTGCATTTTCTATGCGTCAGTTCTAGTGACTTTGTTAAGTCTTCCTTCACCTTTTATTCCAATGGAATTCACATCTTGTGATGGTTAGTGTGTTTTACACTCTTCGTGCTTCTTTGGCCTTAGGCCGCACGGTTTGTTGCTAAGCTTGCTTAACTGGCTTATGCCATGTTCGTTGGTGAAAAGAATGGTTTACTACGGTTTACATTTTCCATATTCCTAGCTAACCCATTAGATCATTAGCTGCACAAGTGCAATACCAAATCACTCAGTCATACAGAGTGCAGAGGCGTAAACGCTTGACAGTAAATCACTTATGTGATAGGAATGAATATTTCTGCATGCCATCTTACTACTCCGTACCATTGTCTAACTACTTCCTTATAGTGGTCGCTTGTTGCGCACCATACTCTTACTCATTATACAGCATCGTTTTTACGGTCTCTGTTACTGTGGTAGCTTACCTTTACTCATTGCCATTGTCGTTGGCACCATTTCCTTGTGGTGTGAATACACCGAGGATTTCCTATGTTCGTGTGTATGACGGTTGTCGTAGCGTACCACAATGTTATTATCTTCTCAATGTGGAGATGTTTTATTTCAATTCAGATTTCATGTGTAGGTTAGCTTACCTCACATTCTATCATCATTTATGATGCAATTTACCAAGTATCTTGGTCGACAATGGATGAAGTAATTTATCGGGTTACAAGCTCTCTTGAGCGTTGGTCATTCGATGTCAAAATGTGCATTCACGTTGTAGGTCTAGCTATGCATTTTTACTTTTGTATGTACGTCACCGGGACATCCCAAGGAACTTCAAGGGTTTTCTGGTCCCGGTCTCCATTTGGAGAGTATGCTATCACTGATAAGTGAAAGTTCTTGTTGAGAGGTTTGTCTCCACTTATAGATCTCATGACAAGGTTTACTATGTTAGTATTCATACAATGGTTCATCATATGCTTGGGCGCTTATGGAGTATACTTACTCCTTCAAGTCTCTATGCTCTTTAAGCGATGTGCTTCTACAATTCACATCGTACACATTCTGTGTTTGCTTCTAAATCGGTTCATCTTTGGTTTTCACAGTCGTTCTCAAGCCTCTTTTAGGCATAGTGGTTTGGAGATCTTCTTTTTCGGTTACCTCTAGGCAACAACTACATGCGCGAGCTTTGTTGTTATAGTAGATGGAAGCCTTTTCTAAGGGTTCGCATCTTCACCACATTGGTGGTCTTCGGTTAACGAGAGGTACCTTTCCTTGAGTTTCCCGTAGTGTCCAAGTGTGGACTAGGCCATTGTTGGCATTATCACGATTCTTGTGCCTCTGTGCTACCATTGCTACAGAAGGCATGAAGGTAATTAAAAGCTTCGTCAACTGTATGCTAGACTGGTGTTCTAGTGACAGTGACATTGTGGTAGCCATTACTCCAAGCCACTCATTATGCTGAGTTCAAATTGTGCGACTTAGTAGACGCTCTATTCGTCGTATGAAATAATATCTCCTGCACGTCTTATTATTAAACGGTGTGGGTTTTGCAACCGTTTAAGTTGCATAACATCGTTGGTTTATGGTTTCAGAGCTTTGTTGCTGCGAGCTATGCTCCTTGCAGGCTATTTATACATGTTTCCACTTCTTGTATACCCCATAGGTTAGAGGTATTACTGGGCTCCATGGCAAGTCGTGACATCACGCTTCCGTTCATAGGAGGCCCTTTTGGCAATCTTGTGCTAATCAGTGCCTTTTTGTAATTTAGGGTATTTCCCGTTATGCAAAATCCCTTCGGTGTCCTAACCGAGTGTTCATTCTAGCTCCCGTGCTCTTTTCATGACGCTTTGTTCGACTGTTGTTAACTCAGACACCCTTCAAGGATTGCTCCTGGGTGTTATTAGGTTATGTCGTTACACCCGGCTAATGTTTATGACATGTTGTGTCCACTATACCGCCTTGTGGTATTGTATTTGAGCTATCCCCTTCAGGGTTATAACGTCTCCCGTTCTTGGGTAGACTGTTTATACCTCCTCCTAGTGTTTTAGACTAGGTCTAAAATCCTATCCAATGATGGATTATACTCCCTGGTAGTCCTGATAATTGTTCTTGGGAACTCTGTCCCGTTTGTTAGACATTGTTGTGTTCACGTTAGGCATTCGCCTTTCTGTGTTGGGCTGGGTGTTTGCTCCAGCTGTCATGTATTTGCTTGAAGTCCTTGAGACATATCCAATGTCTATACCTACTAGTCTGCGCTCTTTGCGCTTCCTAGTCCTCTTTCTTTATCTTCAGATGGATTCTCTGAGTTCCTTTATACTTATTACTTAGCTGAGTTCCTTCTCCTTGATCGTCTGAGGTGTCCAGCTGTTCTAGTTTGAACTTACTCATGGTCCGTAGAACAGAGTTGACTACTTGCCATGTTTCGCACACTACATGTATACATACGTGGGGTACCTTGTTGGTACGTTACCACTTACCCGTCTATCTGTCAGGCCCACAAGCTCCTTCGGAGTGCGGTCGTCCCACATCCCGTATTTTGGTACACTCGTAGTGTTCGTCACATGCCTATTGTCAACTCCTCTTGTATCATTCTATGATACTCACTGTAATTCTGTTGGTTTGGTTTTAAAAATCCGAGGTTTAAAAGAAGAGTTGTGGCTTTGAAAGGAAAATTTGGGGTTTTAAAATTATGGTTCGGTGCTAAAAGAAGTTTTTCATGGCGTGGCCATGTCTGAGGTCCTGACCAAGTCCAGCTTCTCGCTGACTGGTATGTTCTTAATAAAATGGTCGGGCCGTTAGGCCTTTCCAAGGTTCCATACTTCTAGTTTTTAGGATATGTGATCCTATAGTTGCTTCACTGCAGTCACGGTACATTACTATGTACTTGTGGTGTGTTAGGGCTCCTCTACATGTTCCTGTTCTTACTGCACTTGCCGTGGCAAGTGCGTGGTACTGGTGGTTTTTGGGTAAACCTATACCGGTCACGGTATGGTTTCCACTCGTATTTGGTAGTCTTGTAGACTCTTCCTTTGATCTATTGATTTATGTTTGGGGTACTCGATCCTTTAAGTAAATTCTCAGTGATCTTGACATGACTGTCGTTGATCTGGGTACTTCTCCAATCCTTGGAGATCCTTATATATTTTCCTTGTGTTTTTCTTTGTTGCTCGTTCCCACATGTTTACCGTGGTTATTGAGCCTGAACTTGTTTAGGCATTACTTCCGTAGTCTTGTTGGATTATATCCCGTGAATGTTCTCGTAGCTGTGTAAGCATACTGGCCAGGTATTGTAACTTCTTTGGCGTTGTAGTTTTGGAGTTAACCACTCCCGACTATGTCCTTAGTCAGCTAGCATACCGTTAGTGGTGTTGTTTAGCTATTACTGTCCCGTAGACTTGTGTCTCGGGTTTTATTATTGTTCCTTTTTCCGCTCTGTTGCACGCTTAGTGCTTCTTTTCCTGCTGCTGATTGGTTAGCTAGGTTCTGCGACTGCTAAGCATGTCGCCCCATGCTGTTGTAAGTTATAGCCTCCTTATGATTGGAGTACTCATTCTACCGCTATTAAGTGCGGGTATTGTTGTTCAACCTGGAACCATCTCCGGGACTTCCAATTTTTGGAATCTATTGTATGTCGGTTCTTGTTTACCGTACGATTATTTCACAACTTCCAGATCGAGTTTTCCGAGTATGAGAGGACCTTCCTTCTCTCTGGCGTTCTTTCCAAGTTATACAACGGGGAATGTGGAGGGCGGGTCGGATATTGTGGGTATCCGGTACACACCGGGAGTTCCTAACTAGCATCTCTCTAATGCTATCACTCAGCCCTTAGCCCTAACTTCTAATTCCTAACTTTATATTTCCTAAACTCGGTATTTCCAGTCATCAGAGCGAAGTATCGCTCTGATACCACTTTTTGTAACGCCCCTGCCGCTAATACCGTCATTACCATTCAATCTCCTTATACATCCATACTCACGCAGCGGATACATACTTACACAACGGCGGGTGATACAATGCCGTTAGCCACCCACGTGACTAACAAGGCTACTACTACTACATACAGCATCGGTCTGATGGACCGGAATATCCGAGTACTACACAAATACAATCCTTACTACAATTACAACCGGGTACTACAACTTCCCATTCAACACAATACTCCATTACAATTCCATACAGTGCAATATAACATACCGAGTTTACTAAGTTCCAAATACATATACAATACTTCTTCCAAGTTCATACATGTTCACTAAGAGTCTACATCTACCCATTCCTCTCAACTACATACTTCCAATACTTATGGTGTACCCCTTGGTACACTTCTACATCAAGGCTACAAGCCTTATACTACACACTACTATCTACATTTCACTCCTAGCTATCCAAACATAGTTGCCGGTCTCTTGTTGTGATCATAACCGCTTCGGGTACCTGCACACTTAAAACGTTGCCCCTAGGGGCTCAGCTTATGTTGCATATGACTTCTGCATACCCCGCGTACTAGCGAGGGTATGCCGACCACTTGGTCGAATACATGCGATTCATTTTATTCATACATACATGCATACATGCTTTCATACATAATACTACAATACTTTACACAAGGAATACATACATATACTTCAATACATACAAGGTAAACCATACAAGCCAACCGACACTTACTTACTTTTCCCGAAATACGCATACACAATACATATACAATACATACGCAATACATACACAATACACAATACTTGTTAGCTCCATTTGTCCACCCGGGTTAATCGGGTGGAGATTACTCTTTTACTCGGGGTCAATGATTTACACCAGCCAAGACCATTACTCATACAATACTTTACTTTACTTACTACTTACTCAAGTCAAGTCGTCGGGACCTCCGGCCCGGGGACTACACCGTCCCACCACCGGGATTTACTTAGTTCACTAATCCAGGATGCTACCCATTTAAGGGGTTTGGGCTGTGGACAAGTTTAAGAACCAGAAATTGGATCCAACCTCTTGTGTCTCCTCATCCTCACGCGTGGCCGAAACTATATCGGACTTCTACTCATTCCAATTTACTCAATACTTACGTTAGGAGTTAGGTTGGTAGGAATTAGTAGAAGTCACACATCCAAGCCACACAATAATTCAATACTCCCATACACATACATACAAGGTATAATACGTTACACAAATACACTACAAGGTACATATACACATCCATTCTCATTCATTCATTTCATGAATTATACAAACTAGTGTTCAAGATAATATATATCAAGAACAACCTAAAGCAAGCACAAGTAAGTGTATTATAGTCCGATTCATACATTTATCTTCTTTAGGTGATCAAATAAGCAGACAAATCGGGGTAACCAGGTTAGGATACAGAGCATGAAGAAATCATACCTTTCACCGTTGATTTGGACTCACCGACTCCTCTTCGGTGTTCAACTATTCGAATCCTAGCATATACATAGAGTTGAGTGGTTAATTATCTATAATTAACCTTACTCATTACTTTCCCTAATGTTTCCCAGTTTATACTTACTAACTCATTGTTACTTAAATACATTTACTTATGTTACTTACTTCAAATTATCTTCTAAGCTTGTTTATAGCTTTAATGACCTTTAAACATCATCAGTTAAGTCTTAATTATCTTATACTATCATTACATTTCATTACCCTACCTTAGATTAGCTTTAAAACACATTCTGTGAAGATTTTAGTGTGGTCCGGGTTACTGTCCGGCTTACAAACCCGAACCAACACTTTGGAACACTCTCGGGTAAGTTTTATGTGTGGTCCGGGTTTGTGTACTGGTTTACAAACCCGGACCACATGGTTTTTCTACTCTCGGGTGCGATTTTCATCTGGTCCGGGTTTGTGTACTACTTTGCAAACCCGGACCACAAGTTTGGAGAAGCTACGGGTGTGAAAATGGGGTGGTCCGGTGTAACACCCCAACCCGAAACTCCACAACCTGTACGATGATAGCTCCCAAAGATAACTGGAAATGCAGCGGAAAATATACACATAATAACGGGTGGTGCTACAACGCCGCTAGTCACCCATGTGACTAACAAGGCTAACTCCAACATAACTTACAAAAGATGCGGTCTGAGCGCTGAATACAAACCTCTTAAAACAACAAAGATAATAATAAAAATACAATACTGTAAAATGACACTGGTGGTAATAACCCCTGTCTTAATTCTACCCCACCTACACTCGGTCGGGCAATCTCTTCATTCTTCAGGTACCTGGAATTGTTTAGCCATGAAACGGCTCAGCAAAATAATTTGCCGGTATGAAATCGTGCAGCCCACAAGCTACTGGGCCACACCAACTATTTTGTCGAATACATGCAAGTCATTTTTATAAAGCTGTAAATAAACATCATAACATAATCACAACAAGCATCCATACAAGGATAACAATGTCACATAGAACAAGACTGCAGAAGGTCAAGTTAGATGAACTGAATCCTTTAATGATAGTCGAGTCCACACAATGGGACTGACAGGTATAAATGTATATTTCAAATAGTGAAGGTATAGTGACCTCGTTAAGATTGAAAGGTTGTGTAACTAGACCCTCAGAAGAAAACGTAGTTAACTCCTGTACTGAGAAATGTTGGAATCGAAACCCTCGAGAGGAATGAAGTCTTCCTCTCCACTGAACTGTTGGGATTTGAACCCTCGAGAGGAATAAAGTCTTCCTCTCCACTGAACTGTTGGGAATTGAACCCTTGAGAGGAATAAAGTCTTCCTCTCCACTGAAATGTTCCGTCGCGACGTAGACTGAATAGAAGACGACCTGAGACAGGTACAACTCCTGTAGCATGCATGGCCAGATCCAACTGGGCTCCTCGTTCTCGTAATATAGGGTTGTTAAATGTCACTCAAGGACGTTAAACAAGAACACAATGTATATTGTCAATTGTCACGTTTAGGACAACGACGTTTGTTATAAAGTGAAGTTAGTGAGAAACTTGAGTACAAGTTCTCGGTATAATAAAGCGCAGGTATTTAATCCACTGGTAATGTAGTGTTGTATGCGTGGAACATACACGTTATAGTTAGTAACATCACGCACATAAAATAACACAACAGTGCACAAGAGTAATACAACATTTTACATACAATTATCTTGGTCGTTAATTCAAACAACAGATAGCACACAAGCCGGTGTAATCAGGTAGAAAGCAGACTGCAACAATTCCATACCGTTCACCGTAGACTGTACTTGCTTAGTTCCCGGTCAACGTCTGGTCAAACAATGTCCTAGAATAGGATTAATCTGAGAGTGTTAATTTATGTAACTCTCGTATAATAATTTTATTGATTCATGAAACGATTTCATATTCGTTATTTCATATGAGGTTTACTTTCTTTATACTTAGGTAGTTTCTTTAACTTCTTTCCCTTATTATTAGTTAAGGTATTTATATATTTCCAAAACACGTAGTCCTAATTTACAAGACTTATATTGTGTGGTAATTCTTTTTAACCACGTTATGACTTAATATATAACTTATTTGTTATTTCTTTTGATTTGTTTTAAAAATCCTTTAATGTATATAACTACATATTCATGTACCATTTATGTTACATGTTTTACAATTGTCTAATTGACATCCTCATAATCCCCCAATATTTTTATATGTCATACATGGACATAATATTCTTATAATTCTTTGTTATTCTCTACTTACCATAATTGATATTCATTGGTTACAATTAAATTCCTTATAACTATATAACCATAGTTTTAAATTCCATAATTCCTTATATTCATTTCCTTTTTGATTTACTTGAAATCTGATATGTATATTTTTCATACACATGTATTATTTATGATACTTATATATAATTGTCTAAATGACATAACAACTTAAGAAATCCTCAAATTATAATTACACGTTACGCATGGGCATAACTCTCCCATATCTTTTATTAATTACAAACTAACCCAAAATAATATTAATTCTTTTACAAGTAAATTACTTGTACTTGTATATCATATAGTTTAAACTTCATAAATCCTTAAATCATAATTTTATTTTCTACATTTCTTAAATATCCATATAGGACCTACAAATATTTTTTAACCTCATAATTACAACATACTTTTCGGTTAACATATTATATCCTCATTTATTTCTTAAACTTTACATTATACTCCAAAATACATTATAATACATAGTTTTATTTTCTTAATTAATTAATTCGCTAAACAACTACTATAAATTTAGGAATTATTTTTTTGAACACCATAACTTTAATAAATCACCAATTAGCCACATTCATTTTCGGCTTTGCCATATTTTTCTTATAATTACATTTCAACTCTAATCTCATTATATTATATAGTTTTAATTCCTTATTTAATTATATTACAAGACCACTATTAATATTTTGGTATATGACTTTTGGACATTATAACTTTTCAAAAATTACAATGTAGCCCCTCAAACTTTCGGCCTTAATGTAATATTTTCAATAATTACAATTTAACCACAAAAAATCTTATAACCTTTACATAATGTCTTATAAACTATAGTTTTAATTTTTAGTTCTTCTTAATTGCTGAATAAATGCATATAAATTCTTAAATTACAAAACTAGCCCAAAGTAATTCGGCTTTGGTCATGTACTTTCCATTAATTACATTTTCACCCCAAAACTTTATAATAGTTTCTTAATAACTTATAAACTAAAGTCTAAATATCTAATTCCTCAAAATTTCGAAGGTGAACCTAATAAATCTCTTAATTATGAATTCGCCCCATCTTAAGTTCCAAACTTTCATAACAACTTTTACTAATTACATAATAGCCCAAAACTTTATAAAATGTTATTTTAAACACTTGTTTAATTTATCTAAAATTCATAAACTTAATTCCTAACCTTATATTATATCATACTAACACCAAACAGCCCCTTAATTCTCGGCTTTCACATTAAACTCACCAAACTTTGTAAAAATTATATTTAAGCCACATAACTTAATTAATTAGCCATTTAAGCACTAATAAAATATTTCTAACTCACCAAACTTTATAGTATAAGTTTATATACCTAAGTAGCTCATTAAAATCTATTTAACACTTAGAATATTCGGCCATAATTTAATAGTGACCATATAGTATATAAAAGTGGATTTATATGTCAAAATAATTATACATAAATTCATAGGAGTTGTATAACTCATGTAAAAATTATTGTAATGTCTTATATTCATTCCTAGCTCAAAATAGAGCATTTTTACACTTGACATCTCGGCTTGAATGTGTATGTAACTTAGACAATTTTTGTGACACAAAAATGTGTCTTAAGGTAAATATTTTCCATATATGTTATAGATTCTATTTTTGGCATATAATACCAAGTAGTTTCGGTTTTATATAACCTAAGAGATGTACATAATTTTTGTATAATTTTTAGAAGCTTAACCAAGCTTAAAACATAAAGATTAACTTATTAAACTTACTTCTTAACAAAGGTGGTTAAGTGCTTGAACTCTCCTTGAATCTCCAAGCTTTCTCCAAGGTAATATTGATGCTCCACTTCGGTTATATGCAAGTGGTGAAGGAGTTTAGGAGTTAGATCTTCAATAAAGATCTTAAGTAGATTTGTAAGTAGTTTTTCAAGAATTTACCTTAAGCTTTTTATCTTTATAATTTCGGCTCACCAAAGGTAATTGAAGATCAAACTTTCCTTCATGAAAATGAAGAAGAAAAGAGCCTTAGAAGAAGTAGAATTTGGTTACACATAAAAATGTGCTTTAAGGATTTTACAAGCATTAAAACTACCTTAAGATAACTTTGAGATGCTCCTTGGATTAATGTTGGTTTAGACAACCTCCTTGGAGTACTAATTGATGTCGAATCCTTGTAGGTATGCTAGGAAGAGTTTTGCTTCAAGGCTTGACAAGAATGCTAGAAATTACCTTAAAGATGAAGATAGAAGTTAAAACTCCATTAATGGACTTAAGAGCTTCAAAGGAAGAAGATGAAGCAAGAAGAGAGAGGAGAGAGCCTTACCAAATCGGAAGTGAAGAGTGCAAGGAGGAGAAATGAGGCTAAGCTCACGTAAATGCAAGAATGCACTTCGAATTTGATTTTTGTTTTGTTAATTTTTAATGTCAATTGACTATGCTTTTTCCTTAGTTTATTACATGAGTTATTGGCTCAATAAATGCCCTTCTTTCCAGCATATGATCGGCATGTGGTGTGACAAGGCAAGAGTTGGAAGGAAATAATGTTGAGCTAGAAGACAAGGTAAGAAAAGTAAGTTTATTCTTTTGTTTTTCTAAATTTGTGCTTGTCTTCTTCCTCTCTTGTAGGTGGCCGAACTCCAAGCTCAAATGGAGGGTCTCAATCGGTGATGAAGAGCCAAGGAAGAAGCATGGAATGTCTCTTGAAGTTTAAGAAATGAAAAAGGTGGAATCTAGATCCACTTTTGCCTTTTTACATTTTGTTTTCTTCCTAGCTCACATGGCCTTATTCCAATGCATAATTTCGACAGCTTGATGGTCAGATAAGACTTACATACTTTGACATTAAGTAATATAACACATGGGAAGGTGAGTCACCATGTTTTAAGCCTTTTATAAATTTTTAATGTAAGTTTTATACTAGTTTTTGAGCATAAAATCGGCCCCTATAGAGCACCTTGTTGGGTAGTGCCTCCAACTGATTTAGAGGTTAATTTTAACCCTATTTAAGATTCTTAATTCGTGGCATATCAAAAACTACAAGGCAATTGCGTAAAACGCGTTTTCGTGACACTCGAAGGTGTGTTTTTGTGCTCTAAGGAAATTTTGGGGAAACCAATTGTTTTTATGAGTTCCAAGTGTTTGTAAACACTTATTATAGTAAATAAACATATACTAAGATGTTACATTGAGTTATATGGGGTTACATCAACCCATGACATAATTTACGGGCCATCGGGACACTCCCGGGCAAAAAGGAGCGCTAAGAAATCCTCCTATGGTTTTTGTTGAATTTTGAGGAACCACTTCGTGGGTTCTCTTTAGAATGGTTAATAATGATGTTAGGGACTCTAGTAATTAATTTTATAGGAGTTCGTGCCACCTCGGCACTCCTCCGGGCTTTTCGTGCTTTAAGGGGCGTGCGTGAGCACTCCCGAGCGTTTTGCGTTTTTGACTGAATATAGCTTAGGGAATATGTTTATATATTCATATAATGAGTGTATGACCATTTGTTTTGAGTTTTAGAAGGTCATAAAAGGTCATGCTTGACCATATGTTTCTAAGGCTTTTTACGAACGTTCTTCTTGTCAAGATGTTTAGTACGCATCTTTGACCTTTGATGAGTTATTATATCTTCATAATATATACAATAGGTGTAACATAAGTTGTTACATTTATCTAATTGTGTATTTCAATTTATTGTAGCATTTATAGATGCTTAGGCATTCGTAGAGTATTTACGTTGCTCGTTTGTATACACGTTGGAATTGTTCTTTTCTTGTTAACGCTCTTTATATCGAGCTAGTTATGCAAGAAGTTTAGTCCTTGTTAATAATTGTGCATGAACGTTTGTACGAATATGTTTAGTAAAATTACGCTAGTTAGCGTTTATGGTAAAACGACTGTTTTTCGTGTCGTTTGCATGCGTGAGTTTGCATGCGCACGTGTAATAACATTAATTCACATAACGTTTGCATGTATAGCTTAGCATGCTTAACTAAAATGATCTGTTTCTAGATCAATTCTTCATTATTTGATAATAAACAAGTATTAATTAGATTCGGGGTATTTCATCCGGGTTTAAGTCCTGGTTTGCGAACCCGGACCACTCCTCCTGAAATGCAATCTGCCGAGTTTTTTTACTGGTCCGGGTTTGTGTACTGGTTTACAAACCCGGACCAGCTACAGAGTTGAAAAATATGTATATTTTTGAACTTGTTTCAACTCCAAACTTCTACCAATCTCTTCCCCAATATTCCTACATATAATCTAGCATGTTTTGGCATTGATTAAGCACTTTAAACTAGCCTAATCCACCACTATACAAACCTGTTACATAACATACCTCACTGTCAAATTTTCCTCCACTGTTACAGTTTTTCCTCTTCCGCAAATGCTACAGATTTTTGTTCCAACCTTTACCATTCAATACTTCCTCTACCAATGCTACTCCTAGCATCCTCAATGCATTACTTTACCACTCTAGTTCTCCCCATTACCTAAATCCTCTTCAAATCTGTTTTCAACATGGTTAATCACTCACAACAACTACCAAAACACACCTAGTTATTGTCTAGGTTATTCCCTTTTCTTCCACATCTAAGTTCTCCAATTTCCATACAAATTTGGGCAGAGGTTCCCCTATATTTTAACATTGCCCACACACATTTTCAGCTCACACATTCATTCCAATTCCCATATGAAGTCACACATCATTCTACACACCATAACACAATATTTTCCTGCACATACACATACATTACCCAATGTTTTACACAAGCTTTTAACATCATTATTAAAACTTCAAAACTGTTACATTCCCTTCCTCATTATACTACAACATACTTACTACTCATTACTATATACTTTACACACTTCTAATACTCAAAATCTGTTACACTACACAATACAAAACCAACTCAAGGTAAGACATTTACCTTGTGATTTTAGTTTCCCTTTCTTTCTTCCTTTCTCTTTCCTTCTTCTTTCTTCTCCTTTCTTTCCTTGTTCTTGGTTCACCAATTAGGCAATGCTACAGCCCATATCCAAGACACTAATGAGTATCAAATTTAACACTTAAACCCTAGAAATTTACCTTAGAGCTTAGGAGCATATATTTAGGGTTTAGGAGTGACTTTACCTTTCACTCACTAGATAGAGTTCTTGCTTAGCAAGAAGGCAATATTTCCAGCTCCAAAAGGAATCCAAAACGGCTGGAACAACAAGAAACAAAAGCTCACACTTTTAGGAATTCTTAAAATGCAATTAGAAGCTAGAAAGGAGAGATTTTCGGATTTCTTTTTACCTCAAACCAACAAGATGAAGGAGAGGCTTCCAATATTGGTTTCAAACCTTCGAATTAGGAATACCCATGGAGATGAATTTGGGTATTTTCGAATTTGGAATAGATAGAAATGTGCTCCAAGAAGAGAGGAATCCAACGGTGTAATTTTTGTGGCATTTGGACTTTGTTTGAGTGTTCAAACGTAGGAGAGAAGAGAGGTGTTGTATGTTCTCTTTGCAAATCGCCATTGGAGTTCTGGTTGGGGAAGAAGAAAAGAGAGAGGTGCAGTACGTGAGTGAGGGATGGGAGGAAATAAGGGGGAGTATGAGAGAGAAGGTAAAAAGGTGAGTTTTACTTTTTGCCTATTTATTTTTTTTGTCTTTTGCAAGTAAGGGGGTAATTAAGAGAATGAGAGGGGGAGCAACAATCGGCTCACACAGCCCCCACAAGGGGTTTTAAAATTTTATTTGCAAAAGTGGACACACTAGTTTATTTTATTTACATTCTCACCCCATAACTTCTCGGTTTTTACAGTTTTTACTATTTTCTCATTTTATTGATTTTATTGGTTCTAGACCTTCATTAATGTTTATTAATGACTATTTGGTTGACCAAAATTGTTACGAGTCTACTTAACCCGCTTAAAGTCGTGTTTTCCCTGTTTTCTCGAAAAACGCGCTTTAAGGTTCGTTTGTGGTTTTAATCCATTTTATGGATCCGTTTTCTTCGGGAGTTGTTCCCATATATTATTTAGGTCTTATTAAGCCCTTAGAATCCATATAATACGCTAACCGAGGTCTCATACCTCCTATGGTTATTTAACGCTTATTTAGCGTTTTTTGCTTTTTAAGCGTTTTTTCATTTCTTTTGAATTTATTTTTCCTTCCCAATATTACTTAGGCATTATTAGGCCCTTAAATACATATTAGAATTATTTTAATCGCTATATTTAAGTTCGGGGTATTTCAGTTTAAGTTCTAGTTTGTGTGTGCAATTTGATGTGGTTTTGTTGCGTTTTTCTAACCGGTTAAACCCCCGTGGTCTTCTGCTTTTCAATCTGACTTGGTGTGTGTGATAATATGGCAAATTGTGAAGGTTTCATGTACTGTTTTCCTCTATTCGACGCTTCCGATTTCTGGTTTCTGCGCACGTCCGTACGTCTGTCCGAACATCAAAGTTCGGACAGTGCGTTGGGTGCACTTCGATTTTCAAAGTTCCGGATGTGTCCGAACATCAATGTTCGGACAGAGTGCGAGGACGTCTGTGGACTGCAAGTCTCGGCATGTGTCCGAACTTGACGTTAGGACACATGTCCGGACACTCACTTGGGTTTTCCTCTGATTTCAGTTCGACTTGTGTCCGAACATTGACGTTCGGACACAAGTTCAAACGCCATCACGTATCCAACTTTCATAAACTGTCTGAACATCCGTCCGAGCTTTGATGTTCGGACACCTCTATGCCTTCCCTCTGATTTCAAATCGACTTGTGTCTGGACATTGACGTTAGGACACAAGTTCGGACATTCGGTGATTTCTGGTTTTGAAGTCTCGATTGTGTACGAACATTGACGTTCGGACACAAGTTCGAACACCCCACTGTTTTGGACATAACATCTCCGTCTGAACTCCGTTTTGAGTGTCGTTTGTGGCGTTGGACTCCTCTAAGTCCGTATTACTGATTTCTAAGTGTTTTCGCGTGTTTAAATGCTAGTTTGCATCTGCATTTTTGCAAACTCTCTATTTTGGGACACTGTACCTTGTTCTGAGCCGTGAATGGCTGGGTCAAGCTATTCCGTGGTATACCATGTAAACGTCGTACTGAGTGTGGGTCATGCCCTTTTCTGTTCTGTGGGGTTGATGAACCCTTTGACTCTAGGGTCATTTATGCGTTGTCGAGAGATCTGTTATGATCTATGGGTCTCCGAACGTTTCTTCTGTTTGTGTGCTCATTCCCCTACTTTTACTGTCATTGTGTCCCTTCTGTTTGTGAACTCTGAACGTTTCTGAACTGGGAACCCTCGTGTTCCATTCTGACATCGATTCTGTTAAACTTCAGTCTGATTTGGAAACTACTATATTATCTTCTGAGTTTACATCTGATTTCAACTGTTTTGAGCGACCTCATTGATGACAGTCGCTGCTTACTGGGCATAGTTGTGTGCTCATTCCCCTACTTTTACTGTCATTGCATATTAATCAGCGAGGATCACTCTTACTTTCTGGAGCTTTATTTATTTAGTTCATTCCGTCTATTAAACATTTGACATTATGATTTATAGCCTTCGGGCCTTGTTATACTTCTGATTTCTGACATGAATTTGGGGTTTGTATTGACATTTGGTATACTCGGTATACTCGGTTTATATTGGTTTATGGAAACGTTATTTCGGGCCTTTAAATGTGATTGTTAGTTTAGAGCCTTGCGTAATTAGGTAGTAATACGTGGCCTGTAATGTCCCTAACTCCTAGGCCAGTTTTGGGGGCGTTACACCCTCCTAGCAAAATACCGCTTCCGACGTTGCACTGTGAAGATTGAGTACGAGGGGCTGCATTTGGTCTGCTTTTCCTGTGGTTGCTATGGGCATAAAGACGCCCTGTGCCCAAATCGTGATTCTGGTCAGCAAGTGGTTCGAGAGGAAGGTGTTCGTTTGGTCCCTAAGAAGGATTTGGAGGAACCCAAGCATGTTATTAGTGACTACGGTGAATGGATGGTTCCTCGGCGCCGGAGTTCTACTAAATAATTCCATAAAAGAGGGACTTGAGAGTCTTCTTCTGCTCCAGACAAGGGGGCCGCAGGGTCCCGCTTTCAGGTGCTGGTAGAGGGAACCAAGGTTCCTGAAGCAAGTAAGGACAGAAGAGATTCGATTCGTGCTAAATCTTAGAGGGGTAAAATTTAAAGGGGACTTGAAGTCTAATAGGTTACAGGATCGGGTCACACAGATTGTTGTTACGGAACCAGAAGAAAGGGTTATTAACAGCTTTAGCCCTTTGTTGACAACGGTGGATCCTCATCAGAATGATCCCAATTTGGGGGTCACGTACTCGAAACTACCTGGCTTTAAGTTATTATGAAAGAAGTGTTATTCTAGAACGTCAGGGGTGCGCTTAAGGTGAGCTTCCACCGTGTTCATCATCCAAAGATCCTTATTTTGGTTGAGCCCAGGGTTAGCGGAATCACTGTGGAATCCATTTGCAACAAGATTGGATTTGACAATGTGTTCATAGAGGAGGCTTGCGGTTTCAGCGGGGAGATTTGGATCCTTTGAAGTAACCCTTTCAAGGTTCAAGTGTTGAATTCCCATAATCAATTTGTGCATTGTATGATTGAGGTCTCGGATAAGGCCTTTTTCCTTACGGCTATGTATGGTCATTCTACCCGGGCTATTCGACAGCAGATGTGGCAAGAATTGGATGTTGTTCATACAGTTTTTGATGTTCCTTGGTTAGTCGGGGGTGACTTCAATGCCACACTTCATCCTTTGGATAGGAGTCACTCTTCTTCCCGGAATTGTGGTATCGATAGTATTTTTGCTGAATGGGTCAGGAGGAGGGGACTAATTGACCTTCTCGCTTCTGGTAATTTGTTCACATGGACCAATGGCAGGCTGAGTGCGAGTCTTGATAGAATTTTGGTTTCTGCTGAGTGGTCAGATATGTTTCATGAGGCCTTGGTTGACAATATTCCCCGTGTAGCATCTGATCATTGTCCTATTGGTTTATCCCTTCTTAGTGGACCTAAACCTTTCAAGTTCCTAGCTGTTTGGATTATGCATTCTGAGTTTAAAGATCTGGTATTTCAAAAATGGAGTTTTGAGGACGGT
>CM041776.1:129435579-129535252 GCA_023374045.1 Limonium bicolor | reverse complement strand
CTTCGGAAGTCGCGGGTGGAATTTGGGTGCTCTTCGTAAGAGTGGAACAGGTATCATTGGGAAACATATTGTTTTCAGAAGAATAGAATCTTGCCAGACTTAGGGAATCCAGAGAGCTATTGATGCGGGCAGGGGCGATCACCTCATGGGGCTGGAGCGTAGTCAATCCAGAGATCTTGAAATGTGGCTGCAGAGGGAGGAGTTCTTATGGTATCAGAAATCTAGAGAATTGGATCTGCTATGGGGATAGGAACTCTTCCTATTTTCATACCAAAGTTAATATTAGAAGAAAGAATAATAGAATTTCAAAACTAATGAGGGGTGATGGGTCATGGGTTACTGAAGATGGAGATCTCTACAGTTTGGTTAAGGACCATTTTTACAACTTGTTTAGCGATAGTGAGAAGGATTCGAGAACTCTATAAGGTCACGATTTTGCTTGTCTCTCTAGGACTGAATTTGATTCTTTGAATTTGGAAGTGTCTTTGGAGGAGGTTACTAGAGCTATTAAGAGCATGAAGGCTTTCAAAGCCCAAGGGGTTGATGATATCTCAGCTGCTTTTTTCAGCTTTTTGGGGACAAGGTTGGGCTGCACATGCTAAGTTTCATTAGAGATGCATTTGCTAGGGGCAGCTTTGACAGGGAAATTAACCAAACAATCATTGCTCTCATCCCTAAAGTTGATCAGCCTATCAGTGTGTCACAGTTTAGGCCCATCTCTCTTTGTCAAGTGCAGTATAAGGTCCTAGCAAAGGTCATTTTCTGTAGACTCAAACCGCTTATGCCTAATGGGTGTTTGAAAATCAGTCGAGTTTTATCCCTGGCCGCAACTTATTTGACAATATTGTCATGGTACAAGAGGCTATCCATTTAATGCATAATACTAAGTCTAAGAACGGGTTTCTGGCGTTGAAAATCGATCTGGCCAAGGCATACGACAGACTGTCTTGGCAGTTTATTGACGATACTCTGAGATGTTTGGGGTTACCGGATAAGCTCAGGTCTTTAATTATGTTCTGCGTCACCACTGTTTCATTTCAGGTGTGCTAGAATGGGGACTCACTGATTCGTTTAAGGCTGGGAGAGGTGCGACAAGGAGATCCTATATCTCCCTTCATTTTCGTTCTTTGTTTAGAAAGGTTGTCAAAAATGATCAACAAGGCAGTTGCTAGGAAGGCGTGGGTTCCTCTGTCTATGGGGCAAAGTAGGACTTCCATTTCCCACAGCTTCTTTGTTGATGATATGGTCTTGTTTGGAGTGGCGACGCCTGGTCAGGTTAGAATTATGAAGGAATACTTGTGGAATTTTGTGGAGCTTCCGGTCAGATGATGAGCTTTGAGAAGTCTATTTTGCTCATCTCCAGGATTGCTAGTCCTGGGAGAATTTGTACCCTAAGCTTGAAGCAGGTGTCCCTGTTACCTCGGATTTTGGAGATATCTTAGGGTTTACCTACAACAAGGGAGATACAATAGGAGGGATCGCAAACTGATGTTCGCTAGGATTCGGAATAGACTGTCCAGCTGGAAAATGAATTTTTTTGTCCTTCGATGGGAGGATTTATTTAGCTAAGAGTGTGGCGGCTTCTATTCCCATCCACATTATGCAGTTCCAGCTGCTTCCTAAAAGTGCTCGCGAGCAGATTGATAAATTGAATCACAATTTTGTTTGGGGCCATGATTCAGAGTCTCGCAAGTTACACACAGGCTCTTGGGATCAGTTTTTGTTTGCCTAAGTAGTCAAGAGGATTAGGGTTCCAGAAATCCCATATCATGAACGTTGCCTGTTTCGGTAAACTTATGTGGAATCTCATCTCCAACATGATAAAGCCTATAATATAGGTATCCGAACCCAGGAACTAGCAGGTGTTCAACTACATGGAGGAATATTAGCAACCGTAGTCGAGCAATTCAACAGGGAATTAGATGAGTGATTTGCAATGGTCAGTCGGTTAAATTTTGGACGGATAAGTGGCTTTTGAAGAATGATTTATTGTCCAGTGCTACTAGGGAAATCCCTCCTTCTGCTGTTGGGGAACATGTTGTGGATTACTGGTCCGAGGAGGCTGGCTGGAAATAGGAGAATTTCATGCCCTTCCCTCTCGGACTTCGGGCGCAAGTTTGAGGGGCAGCTGGTGTTTCCTGATGCCGGTGATGATTTTAATGCTTGGGGTTTGGATCCCTCTGGGCCGTATAAAGTATCCTCTGCATATAGGTTGCTCAACAATGCTGGCAGGGCTGGTGTGCGGGGTGGTATGGACTCACTGTTGTTTCAGAGAATTTGGAGGCTTCGAGTGCAGAAAAGAGTGCGTGTATTATTGTGGCAGATGGGAATTGGTAAATTGATGACCAACTCTAAAAGGTTGTCCATGGGATTGACACAGGATAGTGCGTGTCATTAATGTGGTATGGATGAAACTTTACCCCATGTGTTTCGAGACTGCTTGATCACACAGAGGGTCTAGAATCGCCTTGTGCACATTGAACAGCAAAGGGAGTTCTATGATTCGAATTTCGGGGATTGGTTAATAGCTAATTTGAACTTTTCAGGTAAGCGGTTGATCAATTATAGCTGGCCTTCAGGTTTTGCAATTGGGTGTCATGTGATCTGGTCTTGGCGGAATGGTAAAGTATTTGGTAAGGAGCAAAAAATATTCTTGCCGTTTCAGCTGTTGATTAAGACTTTTGTTTATAACCAGAATGCTTGGCTGGTCAAAGATATTGGTGTACAGGGTGAGTCTAATGTGTGTGCTAATAACAGATCAGCTATGAGTGAGGTCTGATCCCCACCTGATGACGGTGTACTGAAGTCTAATGTGAATGGGGTGGTCAGTGTGGCTACTGGTATGGCTGTGATTGGGAGTGTTTGCAGTGACAAAAATGGCTCTTGGATGTTTGGATTTGGGATGACGTGGGCGAGGATGGATTGTTACAAGCAGAATCTTTGGCTTTGTTATATGCGCTGAGGCTGGCCTGGTTGAGAGGATTCAGGAAGATGATTATTTTTTGCACGGATTCGCTGCAACTTGTCCAGTTAATGAAGTGCTGACCCGTTTTTCATCATCTCCGGCCTCTGTTCTTGGAGTGTAAGTCCCTTTTTGTGTAATAAAGTGGCTGACATGCTAGCCAAATCTAGTCTAAATGGTAATCTTGTAAATCCTGTATAGAGGTGCCACCTCATTGTATATACTCTCAACTCCAAGAGGAGATGCCTTTAAATACCATTATGTGAGGCTCCTGCCTCCGATTCATTGACCAAAAAAAAAATATCACTTCGATTTTTCGGCAGCTTATCGTGAGGTGATGAAGTCAAAAATACGCATGTATAAGTATAATATGGATTGTACATGCAATCATGACACCATTATCAACAAAAGTTGGAAAATAAAACCCAAAAATATCAAATGAAAGAGGGAAAAATCATCAATCAATAGCTAGCTTGAAAGGTGCAATCATGCGTTTAAAATTACGGGATTACAAGTATACACCTCCGGTGCATTATTCTTCTATGTTGATCAAGCTGTTTGCATTCTTCAGATTCCCTGCATTATAGATACCACATAGACACCCTCCCACACACGGGAGACCAAAATTTACCTCAACCCCCACGTGTTCACTCGCTCTTTTCACTGCAAACGCCATTCACTTCCTTGTAACTACCACCATTTCGAAAAACCAAAATTCATAAACCAAAATTCGAGCACAATCTTCAAACCATGTTCCACACAATCAGATGAAAAGCAACATACACCTCATCTTCACGCCCACATGGGGAACATTGTCAAGGATACCTGGAATCGCAGTTTATTTCAACATTTGTACATTCTGTAACTAACGCATAAGAAGGCCTGTGCACCAAAAGTTCACCCCCAATGAAGAGAAAAGAAAAAAGAAAGCGAGGTAGACTAAGAACTAAATTACAGGTGTAGGATGTAATAGACTGAACATGTTTCTCTTTCGTATACCTTACTGCTGACATCTAAGAGTTCCATGAAGGTCCTGGCAAGTATATTTTGAAACTGATGCCGTTCCAAGTTACCCCGCAGCGGCCAAGCATGGCTTACGTCATAATCATATTCGTGAATGCATCGACTAAAGGAGTCTCAGTTCATATTCACCAGCCATTGTGATATACCTAACCCATGGAAGAGCTTGATACCCACTCTTTTCAATGACCTTCAGATAACGAACCTATATATCAAACCGGTTTTAGCAGTGTTTCGTTATGATAATAGAGAGTTGAATAGAACTGCCGCTACTCAATCCACTGACCCAAATAAGAACTGAAAGCTTACCGAGAGGAGAACAAACTCAGAACTAGTTCAAAAAGATAAAAACCACCAAGTTTTTAACACTAAAGAAAAGTTCCAAGATGCAATATGAAAGCTCCTGCTTGTTAACTTTCTTTAGCTGAACAGCTATTGTCTAAAAATAAACTATTAGAAGACATTAAGAAAGGGCCAACCAAAGCTTCAAAAAGTGACATCAGCCAGAGATTATTTAGTTATCCCTGAAATACCTGAGCCATGTCAACATAGCCAGTTTATCCATCAGGCAAAAAAAAACATCTTCCATTGAGAAATCACATTACGAAAAGCTACTTGCAAATATTAATGGCAAGTGAGACGTAACTATATGCAATGATCACAGCTTCATGAACCCAGAAAGAGATTTAACAGAGGGCATACCTATGAGAACCACTGGAGACTACATTCAGGCAAAAGACAAACCAACTGCGACAAATACACTTGAAGACAACCTTCTACACTATTTCCACATAACTCTTTTGATCTAGAATTGAATACCCTAAGGACAGCACAGGAGCAAGCAAAGAAGAAAGAGAATAGTGGTACGGATGGCATACCTGGATTCCTGAAACGGTGAAGTATGGTATTTCAAACTTGACACGTATTGGAGCTTTTCTATCAGGTGGCGCTTCTTCAGATTGGATGCTAGGAAGGCGGAACTCTGCCCTCATCAGGTATTCCTGATCAATTTGGGTTTTCAAAACAGCATCAAAGACTTGCAAGGTCAGATAAAGGCAACATAGCTTCTAAGTGCCAAATCCGATAATCAATCAGCAATATCATAGGGCATTGTCAAAACTGACCTTCCCACCAGGAAAAGACTTTATCTTCCAGACGAGTGCATCCTTTTCAGGAGCATAGAAAGCAGATCCCATTGATGTTCGGATGTTAGGATTCATGGCATCAGCAGGAACTGGAAGCTCAATCTCGACATTTGTGGCAGTACTGTACAAGACAAAAGGTTTGACCAATTCACAGATCAAACTTGCATATCATCACAATTTATTAACAGCTAGCATATGAGTAATCCCACCTTCTCTCTTTAAATTGACTTCGAGATTTCACAGTAATCTCAATCCGACTTCTTGAATGTCTTTCAATCTGAGCTTCCACCCAGATTAAAGGTTTCACCTGTCCGTTTATTTCCCAAAAAAAGGATTTAGTCAGGTGTTGAAGTTAAAAATAACAATTCAAGGACAGGATAAAAAAAAAAGAAGTATATGTCCCCGAAGAATGTATGACCTGTGTGCTCAGTCTATACGACATAAGATCAAAGGCTCCATCAGGAGGAACAAAAGATATTGTTCTGTCATTCTCAAATCGAGCTAGTCGAACACACCTAAATAAAAGCCATAGGGCACATGCATGGTCAGAAGAGAAATATAAGCAGTGACGCTTACTCAATAGCAGTAAATTAGAGACCATAGATAATAACTTCTGTAGCATACTGGTGAAATTTGATGTCATCAAGATCAATTGCTTTCCCTTTGGTAGCTCGTCCTTGTGCTTCCAAAAGCAATCGATCATTTAGGCCAAGCTTACACTCAGGCATACCGCTGCAGATAATAACACCAAGGTCACTTCTAGAGCTTACAGCTGGCTCACTTATATAGCATTTGAATGTTAGCATAATTAAAGCTCCAACAAAAAAACGATGACCAAAACTATGACCAAGACTACGATATAACCAACTGGGTCAGCACTAACACCACCTAAGAAACTTAACTTGAGTGTTGACAGGAAAAAGTTCACAAGCTCATGCATCAACACCCATAAAGGGAATACCTACTATACATAAAGAAGCAGGCCAGTACAGAAAGGTATCGATAAAAGCCCCTACAAGCTACCCCTATAAGATAAAAGGTGAAAGTTGGCAAATACGTATAGGATATATAGACATGTTCAAGCTCTGTTGAGAGAACAATTGTCAACAGCTAATTTTGATCAACTTCATCTTTATAAAGCAATTGGTTATCACTCAATCCAATACAAACCAACTTACACTGGATACAGTATAGCTCAACTAGAAAAGTGCAAAATAGAAGTATATCACATGGTTTGAAGAGGTGTAAATAGCCAAGCTAGATCTGGTCTTTGAAAGGATCAATGTCAAGCAATCAAGTCTTATGGCATTAGACCTCAGCAGTACGTCATCCTCAGTATATAACCGTCTTATGTATACTTTCAACTGAAGAATGTTATATAGGCAGCAGTTGCATATTTCCAGACATTTGAAGCCATCACATAATTAAGAAACCAATCCAGAACAGGAGAAGAACATCAATCACGAAAATGATCAAAATTTAGTCAAGAATCTCTCTCTTTATATAAGATAGAGTAACGTGTTGTTAGTAGTAATGACGATATTAACAGGGTTTGTCATTTGGGGGGGGGGGGGGGGGGGAAATATAAGCTGCTGGAGTTCCATAAATAGTAGTTAAGGAGGGATATCATGTGATTTGTTAAGCTAGTGCTTGGGTAAGTATCCTTTATAGGCAGTGAGAAGGGGAGAAATGATACCAAGCCGAGCAAGACACACGCGGCATCCGGCCTTCTATAGCTGGATGAAAATAGGGATACATAGAGCATCCGGTCTTCTATAGCCGGATGAAAATAGGACTTAGGCGGCATAAAATATACAGTCACAGCTGCTAAGAAGGGTAAAATTGTACTTATACATATGAAATACAGGCTGGCAGCGTAAGACCAGGTCCAAAAACTCTATAAATAGAGGTGTACCCTCATGAAATAAACACGTTCTGTTGGATTACTGAACTCAAGTTCGATCACAGCAGAAAGCTCTCTCTCTACTTCCTTTTACGAGATTTGTAGTTGGAACCAGGTAACACGTGGGGTTGTAAGTTGAATCCGAGTAAATTAGGATAGAATTCTCTGTTTCATTTGGCGCCGTCTGTGGGAAACGAACAGCAAGAAGCAACCACGAGACCACACAGAAACAGGGAAGTGATCCGTAACAATTCGTAATGGAAATCCTGAAATGACTAATAACATCTTTTGCAGAATCCGAATACGAGAAATGGCTCCGAGATCCAAGAAGACACCGAAGAGCACCACGAAGAGTATTGATCGCGTTGAAGAAGAAGTGAGTTCGGAGATGCCAGAAGCCATCTCCAAGAAAGATCTCGAGGACATGCTGAAGGGATTAGTCAGATCAATTGACGAGAAGATTGTAGAGGGAAACGAGACTCTACAGCAGGAATTAATGCAAAGAGATGAGGAGTATCAAAAGAAGTGGGATGAAATGACTGAAGCTATAGAACAGTTGAGAAATAAGGATTCCAAAGGCAGTAACGGCGAAGAAAGTAAAGATCGGAAGCGCAATTCAGTCATCAGCGAAGAAGAAATGGAGGAGGACGACCAAATAGACATGAGCTTGTACCCCTTCTCAGAAAAGATAAGGAAAGCAAGACTCCCGCCGCATTTCGTTGCTCCGGCGATTGAAAAATACGATGGGACAGGAGACCCCGCCCAACATATTAAGAAATTCATGTTTGCCATGAATACTCAAGGGATTAGTTCCCTCGCTCTCTGCAACTTATTTCCGGGAACGCTTTCGAAGAGAGCACTGGGGTGGATCTCCACGAGGCCGCCGCAGTCCATCACCAGCTTCAAACAGCTGACTGAGGAATTTCAACAATATTTCGCCGCAAGCAAGAGGGTGAAGAAGGAGACAATAGAGCTGATGGACGTCAAGCAACGAAAGGGAGAAACTGTGAAGGAGTATAGTGAGCGCTTCCATAAGAAGGTTGCAGAAATCGATGACATCGACGAAAAAATCTTGATTAAGGCCTTTGGAAATGGCTTGGCTCAACCTCGACTTGCTGGAAAGATTGCGACAAAAGCGCCAAAAACTCATGGGGAATTAGCTGAAATGATCCATGATTTTTTTGAAGTCTGAATAGCAGAGAACAAGGCTAAGGAGCTAGCAGATAGCTTCAAAAATACAACAGCATCGGAAAAAAGGAAGGGCAAGGTGGAAGTGCCGGAAGAGGAGGATCAAGATACAAGCCATATTATTACAAATCAACTGCCGGATCCTCCTCTCAGGGGCCGCAGCATCAGGGAGCAAGGACTGTTGTCTACATCGACCCAGGAAAGTACGCTGCCACAGTAAGGGATGGATACCTCCCTCAGCCAAGAAAGCCGCCACAGGGAGAAATTCCAGTTGCATTCTGTGAATACCATGGAAACCGCAGCCATCGAACCGTAAACTGTGCCACTCTGGCCAAAGAGCTCCGAGTCATTGAAGAGAATAAGAAGAAGGGAAAGCAACAAGCCGGAGCACAAAGGCAGTATGGCGGTCAGCAGGGCAGCACCCAGAATGTGTCACAGGGACGGCAGGAGGAGGAAGTCCATCCCAGGCTTAACCCTGGCAAATCGGTGGGTATGATAACAGGTCTGTAAGGAAAGTAAAGTTTCTTCTCTTTCCATTCGGACAAAAGGGCCTCTTAGGAAGTAAGGCTGGTCATAGGTTGTTTTCCCAAAAAATCAAACATATAGGAATAAATTGTCAAAAATCGTGCCATGAAATAAGAAGAGTAGAACTTTCATTTTTTCGCATTTTGTTTACAACAAAACCCCCTCTCTAAAAAAAAGAAAGAAAGAAGGCTAACAAAACTTTCTCTAAGAAAACTCACAGGGCTGTTTTCGGAGGTAGGACCACTAACCCCTAATGAAAGGAAAAGGCACATTCACCAAGTGCATCAGGAACTCCCGGAAAGGAAGATTGCCAAAAAGGAGGGCTTTCCTCCGATTTTCTTCTCCGACGAAGATGAAGATGGAGTGTTGTATCCACACAACGATCCACTTGTCATTCGTGCGCAAGTAAATGATCGAATGATGGAAGGGATCCTGATTGATAGTGGAGCCGGAGCAAACGTTATCTCAGCCGAAGCGGTTAAAAAGTTAGAGGTGCCTGAGAACCAGATTAAGCCATATTCGGCGGTTCTAGGAGGATTTGTAGGGGGAGTTTCTACCACATCTACCGGCAGTATAGATTTCACCATGACCCTCGGTCAAAACGATGAAAGGCGAATGGAGAAACTCAGCTTTTATTGTACCAGGTCTGTCCGGATATAACATGTATCTCGGAAGGCCAGGAATCAATGCTTTCAAAGCCATACATAGTACTCATCACTTGAAATTAAAGTATTTAACCACAAGCGGAAAGGTGGTTACGATAAGGGGAAGTCAAAAGATGGTCCGGATGTGTGAAGTTCGCATCATGGACAGTCTTCCTAGCGAGGAGGTAGTCAAAACTGTGGGGTCACAAAAAGAGTTTAAGGGAAAATTACCTTCTTCCCCGGAGCCAAGGCAAGAAAAAGAAGAACATCAAACAACTCAAGACTCCCCCAGAGAGGTACATTTAAAATCTGACCCTTCTAAATTTTTTAAAATAGGAACTGCGTTTGACAGTGGAGAACAGACTCACTTAATGAGATTCCTGGAAAAAAGAAGGGCAACATTCGCTTGGAGCACGGACGAGATGCCTGGTATAGACCCAAGCGTTATCCGGCATGAGCTCAGGGTAGACCCTAAACATCCGGCGGTCAGGCAAAGAAAAAGGGTAATAGGGGAAGAAAGAGATTTGGCCGCACGAACCGAGGTCCAAAAACTCCTCAAGGCCGGATTCATCAGGGAGGTTGCATACCCACGATGGCTGGCTAATGTCGTCATGGTGAAAAAAGCAAACGGAAAGTGGAGAATGTGTGTGGATTTCACAGATTTAAATAAGGCATGTCCTAAAGATTTCTATCCCCTACCATCAATAGATAGATTGGTGGTTTCAACTGCCCAGAGTTCTGTGTTAAGTTTTCTAGATGCTTTCTCCGGCTATAACCAAATAAAAATGAAAGAAGATGATTCGGAAAAGACATCCTTTATTACATCAGCCGGAACATTCTGTTACAAAGTAATGCCCTTCGGCCTGAAGAATGCAGGGGCCACCTTTCAGCGAATGATTGACAAGGTATTTTGTCAGCAAATTGCCCGGAATGTGGAAGCTTACGTTGATGATATAGTCGTAAAAAGTCCATCAAAAGAGCAACACATGAAGGATTTAGAAGAAACATTCGACACTCTGGACAAATACCAAATCAAACTGAACCCGGAGAAGTGTGTGTTTGGTGTAACCAAAGGGAGGTTTCTTGGTTTCATTGTTGGACAACGAGGTATCGAAGTCGATCCAGAAAAAAGTCAGGCAATCCTCAACCTTTCTCCTCCAAGAAATATCAAAGATGTCCAAGCCCTGAACGGAAGACTCACAGCTTTAAGTAGGTTTTGTTCTAAACTTCAGGAAAAGTCAATCCCATTCTTCAATATTCTAAGGAAGAACAGCAAATTCCAGTGGGGACAAAAGTGTATAGACGCATTTGAAAAGATCAAGGAAATGCTTCGGGATCTGCCTAAATTGGGTGTACCTGCCCCAGGACAGGATCTCTATCTTTACTTGTCCGCAACAGATTGGGCAGTTGCAACTGTCTTGATCATGGAAGAGAAAAAGGGAGATACCAGTCTACTATACGGGCAAAATCTTGAGCCCAACAGAAGGACGGTATACTAACATAGAGAAAATCTTGTTTGCACTGGTGGTGGCGTCAAGAAAATTACGACCCTATTTTCAGTCGCATCGAATATTTGTCAGGACCAATTGGCCGCTCAAACAAATTGCGAACAATCCGAATGCCTCCGGCCGGATGGTAAGCTGGACGGTGGAGCTGACACAATATGAGATTCACTTCTTGCCCAGAACAGCGATTAAGGCCCAAGCCTTGGCAGACTTCATAACAGAAACAAACTTTGCAAAAGAAGAGAAGCGGACTCAGAGTCCATATGTCATCTTGGTCGACGGAGCTCGATGCAAAAGTGGGGCAGAGCTGGAATAGTAGTACAAGCGCCGAATGGGCAAAGCTTGAATTATGCCTTCCGGCTGGACTTTGATGTTACCAATAATGAAGCCGAATACGAAGCCCTTATCCAGGGTTTGGAAGTAGCTACAGCCCTCGGGGCGACAGGTTCCATAGAAAGATACCTTCTCTATTCTTTCATTCTTATAAAATCCTGTCTGAAATAAAACTTATGAAAGTATAACCTATTTTTAACAGAGTTAGAAATATATTCGGACTCTATGTTGGTGGCAAGACAAAACGACAACATCTATGAAGTCAAAGAGGAAAAACTATGGAGATACTTGCTCAAGGTCCAGGAGCTAAAAGCAAATTTCCAAAGATGCGAACTAAAACACCTTCCTCGCGAGGAGAATGTCGAAGCTGACGCCTTAGCAAAATTGGCAAGTATGGCCGAAAGGGTACCCAATGAGATATGGCTAGAAATCAGAACTTCACCAAGCATAGATGGAACTCAGGTGTTGGCAGTAGAGTCAAGTGATAAAGAAGAATCCTGGATGACTCCAAATTACATACGGCAAGGAAAGTTGCCGGAAGAAGAAAAGGAAGCCAGGATAATAAAAAGGCGGGCCGCATCATTTTTCATTGAGGATAACCAGCTGTATAAGCGATCTTTCGCAAGACCAGCACTGAAGTGTTACCATAACTGAAGGAGCAGAATTAATAAGAGAGATACATGATGGGCTCTGTGGAAATCACCAGGGAGAAAGAACCACAACTCACAAAATCTTGAGACTCGGATACTTTTGGCCGAAAATGATGGAACATTGCAAAGAGTATATACGAAAATGTCGCAAGTGTCAGGAGCATGGAAACAAGATACACACTCCTCCGGCGGAGCGAAAATCTATTCTCTGCCCAATTCCCTTTGCTATGTGGGGGTTGGACATTGTGGGGCCATTCCCGGAAGCTTCACCAGGGAGGTTCAAGTTCATGTACGTTGCCATCGACTACTTCACAAAGTGGGTCGAGGCAATGCCCACTATCTCCATCACAGCTAGGAAGTCACAAGAATTCATCTGGAAATATGTGGTATGCAGGTTGGCATACCAAAGGCAATAATAACTGATAATGGAACACAGTTCAATTGCGAAAGCTTCCGAGAATTCTGTGAGGAATGGAAGATCGACTTAAGATTTGCATCAGTAGCACACCCTCAAGCAAATGGGCAGGTCGAGAATGTGAATGGGCAGATAGTAAGGGCAATAAAGAAGAAACTCGATGAGAAAAAAGGAAAGTGGGCAGAATTGTTACCCCAGGTCCTCTGGTCGTACAGAACGACGGAAAGGGGCCCAACGGGAGAGACGCCCTACAGACTGACATATGGTTTGGAAGCCGTCATTCCGGCGGAAATTGTGGTGCCATCCATAAGATGGGAATCATATGACGAAGAGGTCAACAATCAAGGAGTACAGAACCACCTAGACCTCCTCGAAGAAACTAGGATGGCCGCCGCAGTAAGGATGGCGAAAGATAAATCCAAGGTAGAGCGATATTTCAACCAAAGGATAAAAAACGAAGTTTCGCCCCAGGAGAGTTAGTCCTCCGAGAAGTTAAGCAGCCTAAAAAGCTGGAACCTCAATGGGAAGGACCATACATCATACACCAGAAGACGGAACGAGCTTCATACCGCCTGAAAAATGGTGAGGGGTACGAATTGCCGCATTCTTGGCATGGAAAATGTCTAAAAAAATTCTGTGTAAAATTTATGATTCTTCAATAAAGAGGTATTATTTTTTGGAAAAAGAAACAAAAGAAAGCACCGGCCAACGAGCCGCAGGCTATCATGCCTTGAAAGAAAAAGAAAGCACCGGCCAACGAGCCGCAGGCTATCATGCCTTGAAAGAAAAAGAAAGCACCGGCCAACGAGCCGCAGGCTATCATGCCTTGAAAAGAAAAAGAAAGCACCGGCCAACGAGCCGCAGGCTATCATGCCTTGAAAGAAAAAGAAAGCACCGGCCAACGAGCCGCAGGCTATCATGCCTGAAAGAAAGCACCGGCCAATGAGCCGCAGCCTATCATGCCTTGAAAGAAAAAGAAAGCACCGCCAACGAGCCGCAGGCTATCATGCCTTGAAAGAAAAAGAAAGCACCGGCCAACGAGCCGCAGGCTATCATGCCTTGAAAGAAAAGAAAGCACCGGCCAACGAGCCGCAGGCTATCATGCCTTGAAAGAAAAAGAAAGCACGGCCAACGAGCCGCAGGCTGTCATGCCTTGAAAGAAAGCACCGGCCAACGAGCCGCAGGTATCATGCCTTGAAAGAAAGCACCGGCCAACGAGCGCAGGCTGTCATGCCTTGAAAGAAAAAGAAAGCACCGGCCAACGAGCCGCAGGCTATCATGCCTTGAAAGAAAGCACCGGCCAACGAGCCGCAGGCTATCATGCCTTGAAAGAAAAAGAAAGCACCGGCCAACGAGCCGCAGGCTATCATGCCTTGAAAGAAAAAGAAAGCACCGGCCAACGAGCCGCAGGCTATCATGCCTTGAAAGAAAGCACTGGCCAACGAGTCGCAGGCTATCATGCCTTGAAAGAAAAAGAAAGCACTGGCCAACAAGCCGCAGGCCGCTGTGCCTTAGAAAAGAAAATCCGACCAAACGGCCATACAAAGAAGGAAAAAGATTCGGCCGCCAAAAACAGAAGTTCGGTCAATAAGTCACGAGCCCCTTGTATTGAAAAGGGTGAATACATAGCTAACACTACTTGTGTAACACGACCATATGTATTAATAAAAATGGTACAAAGCATAACTTATATTACCCCCAGAGATAGAAGTAAAAACAATTGCAAAATGTAGCCATTATAAAAGATTCGGTAAAAACGAAAGATACACAACAAAAACCCCTCCAAAAATAAAGAAACTCCTATTCTATCTTTTCTGCAGCTAGTCTATCACCACTACCAGCCACACTCTCAGAAGACTTGGACCTCTTAGAAAGACGCTGCATCCCTCCGGCGGACGGCAGGATGTTGCTTCCAGCTGGAAGGAATGAGGCTTCGCCGGCGCCAAAGCATGTCTCTCCAGGACTGCGGCAGAACCTCTCGAGCTCCAAAAAGAAGTTGGACTTCTGAGCAACAGCCTTGAATTCCAGCTTGTTGTACAGATCATCGTCCAGTAACTCTCCTTTCTCGAGAGAGTGCTCCGAGACAATCTGCTGGCAAATATCGACTATCCGGCGGCACTGAGAAGCAAAGGACTCCTTTAGATGGGCATTAATGGTGCCTTGCTTCTGTATCTCCTCCTGAGATTGCCGGGAAAATGACTTGAGCCTGGCCACTTGAGATTCAAGGGTCAGGACTTGGGCTTGATACTTATCACGTTCAGAATTGGCAAATGACAGCTCCTCCTTAACACTGACTACCCGACCATTCAACTGCTTGACGTGCTTCAGTAGGTTGGCAGAACTCAAGCCTAGCCGGAACACAAAAAGGAGTAAGAAGAAGAAGGGACAGAGGAAGAAACAAAAGTCGAAGATCTGAAAGTTTACCATGGCCCGATGACTCAGTATTCTCGGCTTGAGAACGAGACATGGCTTCCTCCAACTCTTTCACTCTCTTCCAGCCTGGTCCTCTCTTCTATCAAGGCAACTTTATCCGCACAAGGGTTTTCTTCTCCTCTTCCAAAAGAGAGCAATCTCGGAGCAGAGACTGCTTCTCTTGTTCGAAGGAAGACCTTGACTGCTCCTCCAGTGCGGCCTTTTCCTCCGACAGACGGTTAAGCTCCTGCATGAGCTTCTCTTTTTCCTCTACAAGGGCCTCATTCTCCCGCTGAAGAGTTTTCTTCTCCTGATCAAGCGTTTCAACCTCCTTCTTGAAGGAATTGCTCTCCTGATAGAAAAAGGCCTTGTCGGCCTGGAGGGAGTTCACCTCGTTCCGATGAGCAGTGCGCACCTGATCCAACAAAGCGTCTAGGTCAGAAAAGGCCCGAGCCAACTTATCTTTCCCAGTAGAAAGATGATTTTGTACCTCTATCAAGGTATTGTCAGCTTCCAGGATCCGGCTTTTTAAAGAAAAATTATCTTCACGAAGTTTCTTCAGTTGTGACTCATACGCGTCACGCTGACGGACGCACTCCTGCCGAGACAGCTGCAATCCTTGTTTATCGCCTCAGTCCTCTCCTTCACCTTGAGGTCGATCTCGTAGTTAATCTGATCAATATATGCGTCATGAGAAGAGCGGCTCAGCTTCAGCTCCTCCTGAGCATTATTGGCTCGACTCTCCTCATAACGGAGCCTGGATTGGAGGTCGCCGAAGTGAACCTCAGCACTTTGAGCCATGGACATCACCTAAAGTAAGCGGCGCAATTCACAGGGTTAAGAGGGGAGTAAAACAAACCAAGGAAGAAACACAAGGAAGAGAATTAAAAAGGGTGTATTCCTACCCGGAAGATACCCTCCCACATGAAGTCGAACACATCTTTTATTGGGAGGGAGTGCCGCATGATGGCATCTGCCCCCCACCTCCCATCCGCAGCATTTTCTTGGTGGCAGTAACAGTTGCCGGAGGAGCAAAGATCCCGTCTGGATGATCAGATCTCTTTATTGCCTCCTTCCAGGCAGTAGAGTACTTGGCGGATTCGCAGGAGATCAGAGGAAGAGGGCGCCCGCAATGGTAAAAACCATCCTTTTGAGAAGGACCGGTGTAGGATTCCTGGGCGGGAGGAGGTGGAGATGAAGAAGAAGAGGCCATGATGTCTTTCTTTGCTTACTCCGGAGCTCAGGGTCTTCGGGAACTTGCCGGTATTCTGCCACTCCTGCCCACGCCGCTTCTTTGGCCGCAGCAACATCAATGGAGAATGAGGCCGAGGCCTCAGGATCACCAGAGGTTTGTTCTTCTCCCGATATTACTGGCAGTAGAGCCTTTGGCTTTGATGTGGTTTTCTTCTTTAGTCTTTGCCTAGCAGGAGCAGAAACTGCCGCAGTGGTAAAAATGGATACAATGTCATTACTAGAAGCCTCAGGTGTATACGAAGCCGGAAGCAGAAGAGTACTACAAAAGCAAAAAAAAACAAAAAAAACAAGGGTTCAGTCAAACCATGGTCTGCCGGAAGTCCTGTTGCCTCCAAAGTGTTCCCTTGAGAAGGATCTGAAGAAAAGTAGCCCGACAAGTCAGGAAACTGCTCGCAAATCGGGGTCGGATGACCGGACTCCCGCTCCAAGCGAGAACCTAGATCCAGACCCGAACCAGGGGTGAGGGGAAGAAAAACACGGTGCCCAGACTCAGGGATCACGTGCCAAGTACCTGACAATCCGGCGGCGGCATGTTCAGGAGATTCCACCCTTCTCTTTTTCTTCAAGTAATCAGCTTGATCATCCCTGGACTCTTGCCTAGAACGCTTTGTAGAAGGGGGAGCATCCCCCAGGAGCTGTTCAGCCGCATCAGTAGCTGCATCCAGGGTATCGTAGTAATCGATCTTCTCGTCCCCAACCTTGAAGGTGACAAAATTCCAGCTGTGAAATGGACCGATCTTCTCCCCTTCTGGAAGAAATCTACGTTCAACGCACCAAAGTAATAAGAAAACAACGAAGACGGCAAAACTTGTACTAAAATCAAAAGGCACTTACTGTGATAAGTCTTCAAAGAGGATAGGCGTGCTTTTGTGAAAAACGCCTCGACGGTCGGTGGCTTTTTGTTTACTGCCCTCAGAATCTTCGAAATGGGCAGCTCGGCCGGAGAGGTTTCAGGAGAGATCAACTGGCCTTTGCCAACTTCACCGCAGTAAGGGACGCCCAAGACCCGGCGGATGGAGGGACAATGACGAACCACCGTGGACTCCACCCATGGACTTTCTTATAGTCGAAAAGGGAATATCCGGCTTTCGCAATTAGGGTTAGACTATCGGGATCAACTCTAACCGTGAAGAATCGAACAAAATCAGTACCTTCCGGACGAATCTTGCTTTCTTCACAGAGAGAACAAAGGCGTGAAGATGGGAAATGGCCTTTGGGTGAAGATGGGCAAGAGAACAGCAGCGGCGAAGGAGGAAGCCCAGGACAAAGGGATGAGGGGGAATGGTCAGGCCGGAGCGGAAGAAATCAGCATAGACCACGTACCCACGGCCGAAATCATCGTTGGGGTGAGAATCGGGAGACGGTAGGTAAATCTGGGTGCCCCGTGGGGCTTCGACGCCCCTGAGGCAATCGCAGAGGGAAGAATAATCAAGGGAGGAAGGAGAAGGCTCGCGCCGGATAAAAAGGCCTTTACAGGTTTCAGATACGTGGGGCGAAAGCCATTGGAGGAGCGGCAGCCCTGAATCGCCTCAATAGCCGGCGGAAAATTTGCAGCAAGCTTACTCTGTTTTGCGGCGGAGGTAGACATTGTTGAAGCTTAGTGAGGAAGCGAAGGACAACAACAGCAAAGGGGAGGACAGAACACGATAGCAGAGTGGCGAGAGGGAGAAGGGCAGTCGAAACAAGAGAGTAAAGGAAGAAAGAGAAAGAAGCTCAAAAACTCGGACTTTAAGAAAGTTTTCTCCCGCCCAAATAAATAATGTATATATGCATGTGCAAACAAAAAACACCTTTCTGCAGGGAAAAAGAAAGAGCCACACGCTTCCTAAAGACGGTTCCGACGTTTGGACGAAGGACCCTGCAAATTCCACACTGAAGACAGGCGGAAAATTCAAAAAAGCGGTAAAAAACGAGTTCGGGTCACGAGCTTCGCACATGGCCAATAAAAAGTTCTTTCTCTCCAAATATGAAGAAAAAGAACTTGTGGGACTGAGATGAGGGAAGGACGAAACACGGGCGAAACAAAGAGCCTCAGAGTTTAGCCAACTGCAGAATTTTTTCGCCAAAGATACAGAAGTTCTATCTTCTTCACCAAAAATTCAGAACGATAGAACTTGTGGGACTGATGAGAAGGGGAGAAATGATACCAACCGAGCAAGACACACGCGGCATCCGGCCTTCTATAGCTGGATGAAAATAGGGATACATAGAGCATCCGGCCTTCTATAGCCGGATGAAAATAGGACTTAGGCTGTATAAAATATAATGTGGCCAGTCGCCTGTGGCTGGCCACAGCTGCTAAGAAGGGTAAAATTGTACTTATACATATGAAATACAGGCTGACAGCGTAAGACCAGGTCCAAAAACTCTATAAATAGAGGTGTACCCTCATGAAATAAAACACGTTCTGTTGGATTACTGAACTCAAGTTCGATCACAGCAGAAAGCTCTCTCTCTACTTCCTTTTACGAGATTTGTAGTTGGAACCAGGTAACACGTGGGGTTGTAAGTTGAATCCGAGTAAATTAGGATAGAATTCTCTGTTTCAGGCAGTTAGTTACATCTCTCTTTGGGAGGCCCCTTTCGGGGATTTGTTTTGCAATGATACCACTATCTTCTTGATTTTCTCTCTCGGTCTCTATTATCTCTAACAAATTGGTGCGGTGAGCGTAGAACTTTCCGGAGGGAATGACCAACACCAAAATGGAGGCCTGAGTTGAAGCGTTAGAGAGGATCCAGGAGAGAGGGGAAAAAAACCAACGCTGAATTACGAGAGAAAACGAGCTCACCACTCCGCAAGGTCGATCAGTTTTCAGTCTCACTTGGAGCGGATCAAACAGATAGTTGCCACGATCGCTGGACGACAAGGCTCGCAATCTTTTTCCTCAAGTGGAAGCAATGGCGACAGTGAAGGTGGTGAGAACCATGGTGGTAGCCGATATTTCATATCAGCAAGGAAGGTGGAGCTTCCAAGCTTCAATGGCGACGATCCTCTGTCGTGGCTGGCCAAAGCAGAATTATACTTTTCGATTCAAAATACGGCAGATCGGATGAAGATTCGTTGGGCTCTGGTCTGTATGGAAGGGTCAGCATTGCATTGGAGCCAGTGGTTGCATAAGAGGAAGCGTTATTGTATCTTTATCGAACAGGCATAATTAATCTAGGAAATAGTTTACTATTCCTCTGTAATTAATAGTTGCTAGGTGTCTGTTCGGTTATTACTTATTTATTAGTGTATGTTCAGATATTGCACTAATATAAGTGTCTGTTCAGATGTATTCTACCTAGACAGTCATCTCTAGAAATTTCCTAGAACTCCTCCATCTTCTTAGTAGTTCCTATATACATAGGGTTGTATATCTCTGGAATAAGCAAGCAGATACAAATAATAATACTTGAGAAAACTTCATGGTATCAGAACACTTGCTCTCCGCTGTGCTTCTCTTTACCTCTAGCTGTCATCCACCCCTAACACTAACCTAAGGGTGCCTTCACCCTAAATCTCCCACCAAAAAAAGGAGTCTCCGCCCTAATCCTCTATCTCAAAGGTATCTCTACTTCTTCATTTTAATCCTCCAGAAGTTGTCTGTTTTGCTGTAGCTGCCAGATCTTAATCCTCTCTACAATGATGACTTCAACTGATGCTGCTGCTTCGGTCATCACTGCCGCTGCTAAAAAAAGGTAGAGCTTTCACCCATTCAATCACCCTACAAACTGAATGGAAAAAACTACCTAATCAGGTCACAACTGGTTCTGACTTACCTTAAAGCTAAAGAAATCAATTATCTTCTTGCTGAGGCGAAACCAAACGATACAGATGCTAAAGTTCTGAATGGAAGAAGGTGAAAGCTAATATTTGGGCTTGGCTATGGGATTCAATGGATCCAGACATTAGTATCACCTGTATGTTCCTCGAGACAGCAAAAGAAATTTGAGAGTTCATTCAAAAGCCCTACTCAACAGCAAAAGATGCTGCTCTTACTTATGATTTGTGGCTGAAAAATAACAACTAAGCAAGAAAACAAAACTGTCTCCGAATATGCCACTACTCTCCAGCGTTGGCGGTCTGAATTTGACCAATACCAAAGCTTCTGTTGGGAAACTACAGGGGATGCACTCCAGTACAAAAAGGTAATCAATCAACAACGTGTCTACAGCTTCTTAGCCGGTTTTAAACTCAGTTTACAACCCGGTTAGGGTTCAAATCCTCGGGCACAGGGAAATACCAACTATAGAGGAGACAATTGCTACCATCAAATCAGAAGAAAACCGTCGCTCTGTGATGCGCAAAAGCAAGTATTGAAAGCACAGCTCTGGCTACAAAAGAAGATTCAAAAGGAGGTAAAGGTGGCAGATGGTGTGATCACTGGAAGCTCTCAAATCATAATATTGATCAATATTGGCAGCTATATCCTCACCCATAGAAGGAGCGTAAAGGCAAAGATAAATGTGTACCAGCAAGAGCTCATACTGCACCCCCCCCCCCCCCCCCCCCCAAGTGCTGCTACAACTACAACTACTGAAAAAGGGGAATCTGCTCAGATCTCTCAAGAGAGCTAAACCAGATTCGAACTATGCTGAAATCCTTAAGACCAACTTAAGCTCCAACCAATGCTCTCTTGCCATGTAGTGGTAACTCTCATAAATTTTTATCTCAGTGCTTTAGAACAAACTCTTTCCCAAAATTGGATCCTTGATTCTGGTGCTACATCACACATGACTTCCACTTCTTCCTCACTTACCAAATACCGCCATTGTCCAACCAAACTGCATATCACCACTGCCAATGTTACTTTAGCATCTATTTACAGGACAAGGAACCATTGTCATCTCAGACCAACTGAGCCTTAGGAACCTTGCTTCACTTTACAAACTTACCTGTGATCTTAATTGTTTTGTTGTTTTCTCCCCCTTTGTGGTGTTTTTGCATGATCAACACTCGGGAGGATGACTGGAACTGGTAGCCAGCGGAATGGACTGTATTCCCTAGATAAACCTGTTGTGCCAAAAGCCCTTGCTTTTGCTGATAAGACCACCACAATATGGCTTTACCACCAACGTTTTGGCCACCCTTCCTTTTCAGTTACGAAAGTTATGTTTCCATATTTATTCCTTAATCTTGATGTTTCTATTTTCCGATGTGATCTGTGCGAGCAATCAAAGCACTATCTTAACTCTTTTCCTTATAGTAACACTAGAAGTACACAGCCTTTTGCCCTTACGCATAGTGATGTCTGGGGTCCTTCTCCCATTCCAAATATATCGGCCTTTTACACCACAATAAGGCTTTACCACCGACGTTTTGGCCACCCTTTTCAGTTATGAAAACTATGTTTCCAGATTTATTCCTCAATCTTGATGTTTCTATTTTCCAGTGTGATGTGTGTGAGCAGTTAAAGCACTCTCGTAACTCTTTTCCTTTAAGTAATATCAGAAGTACATAGCCTTTTGCCCTTATTCATAGTGAAGTCTGGGTCCTTCCCCCATTCCAAATATCTTGGGTGCTCGCTGGTTTCTTATCTTCGTTGATGATTGTACCAGGTTCACTTGGGCATTTTACTGAAACACAAAAATGAAGTAAGTTCCATTATTCCCATCTTTTGCAACTTGATTGATACACAATTCTCCACCCGAATTCAAAGAATGCGGACAGATAATGGGACCGAGTACTTCAACCACACAGTGACATCATTCTTCCAATCTAAGGGTATTATCCATGAAACATCTTGTGTTAACACTCCAAAATATAATGGGCTAGCAGAAAGAAAAATTCGACATCTCTTAGAGATGACTAGGGCCTTGCTATTTCAATCTCATGCTCCAAAAATTTATTGGGGACAAGCTACTATGACTTCTTGTCACCTCATCAACAAACTTCCCACTCGAACCTTACAAAATAAATCTTCGGTTGAGTGTCTTCGCCACTTCTTTCCATACTATAAGATTTCTTCTGATATAGATCTACGAGTCTTTGGTTGTACCTACTTTGTTCATGTTCACACACCTCATAGAGGGAAATTGGATCCTTGTTCAATTAAGTGCATATTCCTTGGGTATTCTCCAACTCATAAAAGGTACAAGTGCTACAATCCTCCTACTCGGAAAACCTATACAACTGCTGATGTTACCTTTCATGAGGACACCCCTTATTACCCTGTTGTAGATGCTTCCTCAACCAACACTCCATCTCCTCCCGCTTCACCATTCCCCTACATCTTTGATACTACCACCTCCCTCTCAATACCCCAAAGTCAACCCTTACCACAAGATTTGCAATAGTCTCCACCTAATATGGAATCTCTACCTAACCCAGACTCACCACCACCTATCACACAGGTATATTCAAGGCAACACATTTCCAGACCGTTTCTGACTCAGGAGTCAGGACCAATTGTCTGAACCAAGTGTTGATCCCACTCCTACGGCCACCAATTCCGATCTCGATCAACCTATTGCTCTTCGCCAAGGTACTCGTACTTGCACTAAAACACCTCTTTATCCCTTGGCAAATTTCATCTCTTTTGGCAATTTTCTCCATCAAATGATATGATTGTCAAAAGTCTCAATCAAATTCTCATTCCAAACACTGTCTCTGAAGCACTAGCAAAGAGAGAACGGAGAGAAGCTATGCAAGAAGAGATCAGGGCATTAGAGAAAAAAACACTTGGGATATTATTAACAAACCTGTTGGCAAAAATGTTGTTGATACAGGCGGATCTTTACACTCAAGTACAATGCTGATGGTTCACTTGAACCCTATAAAGAACGACTAGTAGCAAAAGGATACACACAGACCTATGGGATTGACTATCAAAAGACCTTTGCCCCTGTCACGAAGTTGAACACAGTTCGTATCTTATTGTCTTTGGCACTCATTTTGATTGGATGTTATCCCAATATGATGTTAGAAATGCCTTTATTCACGGTGACTTGCATGAAGAAATATATATATGTGCATTCCTTCGGGTTTCTGTGGTGCTAATGATTCCACGAAAGTGCCGTCTCAAGAAGGCTCTTTATGGCCTCAAGCAATCTCTACGGGCATGGTTTGAACGATTTGCTAATGTTGTATGTGCTGCTGGCTATAAGCAAAGTCAGGGTGATCATACTTTATTTGTCAAGCACTCTCGTCCAGGGGGAGTCACTATCTTGGTTGTATATGTTGATGACATTATTGTCACTGGAAACAATCATCCAGAACGTCACCGATTAGAGAAGCAACTACAAGCCAACTTTGAGATCAAGTCACTTGGCTCGTTATCCTTCTTAGCATTGAAGTTGCTCGCTTATATCATGGATTTTAAATTATTCAACAAAAATATGTAACTGATCTTCTAATTGAAACAGAGAAAAGTGAAGGTCGACCGACCACTTCTCTAATGGATCCAAATCACAAGTTGGGAGAAACTTTGGATGAGCCGAAAGTTGATATCTCTATGTATTAGTGCTTATGTGGAAAACTGATTTACCTTTCTCATAATTGTCCAGACATTGCTTATACAGTGAGTATCCTTAGCCAATGTATGCATGATCCAAGCAAACCACATCTTGAGGCAGCGTATAGAGTACTTCATTAATTAAAAGGGGCACCAGGAAGAGGAATGTTTTTGAGAAAAGGAAGAAATTAACTCTTCAAGCCTTCACTGATGCTGATTATGGAGGTTCTCTTGTTAATAGACGATCTACTACAAGCTATTGCATCAATCAGGGAGGAAATCTAATCACGTGGAGGAGAAAGAAACAAAATGTAGTAGCTCGATTGTCTACAGAATATGAATTCAGAGCTCTTGCTCATGGACTTTGTGAGCTATTATGGGTCCGGATCATTCTATCTAAGCTGTAGATTACGTGGGAAGGTCCTATGTAGCTAAGATGTGATGACAAGTCAGCTCTAAGTAAGCCCACAACCCAGTCCAACATGATCAGACTAAACACATAGAAATTGATCGACACTTATCAAAGAGAAGATAGAAGGAGGGTTGATCAGGCTTGATTATATTGCTTCAAAAGACCAAATAGCCGATGTCTTTACTAAGCCCCTTCATAGTCCAAGATTTCTTGACCTCATTACCATTCTAGGATTGCAGAACATCTATAGTCCAGGTTGAAGGGGGCTGTTATTGTTGTGCCTTTATCGAACATGCATAATTAATCTAGGAAATAGTTTATTATTCCTCTGTAATTAATAGTTGCTAGGTGTCTGTTTGGCTGTTATTTATTTGTGTATGTTCAGATGTATTCTACCTAGATAGTCATCTCTAGAAGTTTCCTAGAACTCCCTCATCTTCTTAGTAGTTCCTATATATAGAGTTGCATATCTCTAGAATAAGCAAGCAGATACAAATATACTACAGAAAAATTCAGGAAGCCATCACTAACATGGGAAGAGTTGAAGGTGGAGTTGCTACAGCAATTTGCATCTCAAATTGCAGTCAATCCCTACAAGGCTTTTGCGACGGTTCAGCAATGGAGTTCAGTATCCTCTTACATCAACCAATTCATTGCTCGTTCATTTTGTGTGGCTGATTTGGAGGCGCATTTTGTAGGTTGTTTCCTAAACGGCTTGCGGGAAGAAATTTGTATCCACATCCGTTCTTATGAGGTCTCCGACATCTATGGCACCATGAATTTAGCTCAAGAAATTAAGCGGGAGCTCGATGCAGCTAATAATTGGGGAAAAGGACACGACAAGGGACAGGCGACATAGGTGCCTTGATTTGGCCTGGGAGATCGGCCCGTTGTAGCAACAGGTTATGGATCGACCTCTTCCTTGGGTGGAATTAGATCGAATTTTGTTTTTACTCCAGCCTCTTCTCATTGTGATCCGGCAGTCACTGGAGGGGGGCTGCTGTCCTCAACGATGGCGTCGGGAGTCAAGCCCAATCCGAAATCTCCCTACAATGATGGTTCTTCTCATTCTGCTTCGGTAATTGCGGCTTCAGCAGGATCTTCTAACTCTCGCCCTTCATCTGATCGAACCATCAAAACCGCTCACCCAAGTACGTACCAGGTGTATGCTGATTTGCGGACACAAGGGTTGTGTTTCAAGTGCAAACAGCCGTACTCTCCTACTCACCAATGTCCGAATCGTGGTCTGCGGACCTTGATTCTCGCTGAGGATGAAGAGTTTACACCTAAGCACTTTGATCCAGGGGGCACAGTGGAGGGAGAAGTTCTGAGGACATAGCAGAGCCCTTGAATCTGAGGAGATTTGGCTGTTCAACTCCATTTCCAAAGTTACCCTTGTCACCATTTGCTGATCAAGTGGCACTAGTTAGCTGCAGAGGAAGTTTTCTGTGTTGCTTTTTTTTTTTTTTTGCCATTCCAACCTTGTGGGCAAGGCTTGTTTGAGAAGGGATGGTGTCGTTAGTAGTAATGACACTATTAACAGGGTTTTGGGGGGGGGGGGGTAAAAGGAGGAAGGGGAATAATAAGCTGCTAGAGTCCTATAAATAATAGTTAAGGGGGAATAAGGAGGGATATCGTGTGATTTGTTAAGCTAGTGCTTCTCTCTATGAGAGGGCCCTTTTGGGGGAATTAGTTTTGAACATGCATCAGCTAATTCAACTCATGTGGGTTACCTACAAAATTTTACTACTAGCCAGACTGGTTAGGAAACCCTATGTAGAACCATTGATAACTAAGACAAACACATTTTATAATAACAAAAATTATAAGGAATATCCCTTAGCTAACTTGAGGGAACACATATCTCAAAAGCATACTATGGTTATTTGACGCACCTCAAGTATGTTCTCATCTTCAAAGCCCCAACAACATCAGACCTGACTATTTGTCCATTGCTGTTGACAATTATATTCACACTCTCAACAACATCTAAGAAAACCTGAATTATGAAGAAAAAAACTTTCAAGTAAATATCAAGGCAATATGCTCACGGAGAATTCTATAGCACTGACATACTTCATTCTTCTTGTAGGATATTCCTTCGCTGCGCCATGATACAGCATTGGTCACAGCCATTGGAGGCCTTTGTGTGACCTCCATTCTATACGCATCAGTTTTGATGAACTCTTTGAGAATCTTCGCTTCAGTAAACTGGGGGTAGCCAAAATCCATGATTTCATCCAGTAGTTCATACTGCCCCAAAAAAAGCAGAAGCCACAAGAAAACTCCATTCAACATATCCATGACGCTTTTTAATGACAAAAGGCAAAATTTCAAAATCTGTTCTCACCACAACAACAAAATTATCTCTAAGCGATTCCTCTTCAAGTACTTCAAAGTAATGCTTAAAAACCTGCATAAACAGGGGATACCTGATTAAACTACCTTACATTAAATGTTTTCATATCAATAGCCTCAGATAATACTCTCTTGTCAAGAGTCGTGCTGACCTAAACCATTCAAAGCAGGCCATTAAGTAGATCTTACATCAACTATACGGTGCAGAAAGAGAAGGTGACTGGCAGCATTGCAATTCTGCCGAGCAGCAGCCATCAGATAGATGTTACTATGTTGAACAAACATGTATGTCACTCCATTATCATACACCACTGGATCTTGAGATTGCGGATCTCCCTGAAAAAGACACACCGACATTGACTAATGTAAGATGGCATAGGTATAGGAAGATGAAAGTACAGAACGCCAAAAGAACTCAACTGGGAAAATATAGTATAGCTACATCAGATATGGAACCTCAAAATAAACTTGCAAAAAGTTTTCGTCAAACTATTCAGAGCATGGACGCATAATTGAGAAAATACTTCACGAAAAGTCAGTGAATGTAAGAGACCATCATATCTAAGGCCACCGGGCAAGAAAACTAGCATGGAAACACTGATGCAGCAAGGCTGAGTGACTGATCATTCTGTTGTGAGAATAAGCAAAATCATAAGAGTAACCAGATTCAGGATCGGTATGCATGGATATCAGCTCAAGGTCACAGAAAACCAAAAAGTTTTCATCAAACTATTCAGAGCACGGACGCAGAATTGAGAAAATTCTTCACAAAAAGTCAGTGAATGTAAGCGACCGTCATATATAAGGCCACGGGGTAAGCAAACTAGCATGGAAACACTGATGCAGCAAGGCTGAGTAACTGATCATTCTGTTGTGAGAATCAAGCAAAATCATAGAGGAACCAGATTCAGGATCGATATGCATGGGTATCAGCTCAAGGTCACGGATAAAGAGCAGAAGCAGGCAATAATAGAAGGAACAAACTCTAATCGGGAGAAGCACAGAGCCAGCACCGTAATCATCTGTAAGCCACCGCAGGCATCCTAAAGGTTACTGTAAAATCTATGAAATTAGGTAACTGTTTCGGGTTGAACAGCTCGAGATCGCATCTCTGGTAACTCTGACAAATGTATAATCGCTTAAAAGATCGCCCATATCAGTAGAAAGCCGAGCTCCATATCAAGCTAGCAGCCGAAAGAGAGATGGATAAAGGATTCTGGGAAAAAACCTCTTTCTCGATGAGCTTGGTGAAGAAGCGCTCAGCTTGTGTAGCCGAGACGTCTCCACGGTAATCCCGCCATATAAGAACGCGGCCTTTGATATCAAGAAGGAAAAGCGCTGAGGCCGCTCCCGACATCTCTTTCTTCTCACTCTTTAGCAAACCGACTGCGAAGAACTCCGAGAATAATCTTTCAAAGGATATCTTCCCCGAGAAGAAGTCCTCTCAATCACACCACTTTCCTGAATATCAGACAAATGACTTGCTTGTCAACTACAACCGGCACATACCACGAGATCTGTGCGGCCGAGAAAGCAGTTTCAAGATTCCATTACTCAGCTTGTCTTTTGAAGCTCGAACCGTTCCTTCCTGCTAAGTACCAGTTGGAAATCTCTTGTGATCTGTCTTCCCATCCACCGCCTGGATCCTGGGGTCATATTTCGTATCGCCTTGGAGTTGAAAAATGGAAAACTAAGGCAATGTTTGGTTCACGGGGATGGGGATGGGGATGGGAACCGGAATGGGGATGGGAACCGGAATGGGAATGGGAATGGGAATGGGGAATGCCGAATGTGTGTGAGATAGTTGAGTTGGTGAATTATATTTTGTCCATGTTTCATAAATATGTGATAATGATTATATGTAATACATTAGCTTATAATTCTAAAATTATTTTTCTAGTTAAAAAGATTTCAAACTACTTTAACAAAAAAAAAAAACGAATGGAATATATAATTTCAATTATGGTAAGATAAATTGGGGAACTGTAAAAAAAAGTAAGATTTTTGTGCCTTAAAAAAGAAGTTAACATTTATTAAATAAAAACCACCAAACTAAAATAAGTTTCTTCCAAAGGGGCAAAGTATGGTGGAGTGACATAATATTGTGTTTTGCAGCGAATCTATAAGTAGAACGAAGGGGAATGCAATTGCAACGCATTTTGTAGCTAAATACTATTGGTAGTAAATGTGGAAACTAGAACCAAGTCATTTAATTTACTCTTGTTTTAGTTTGATCTGGCCACATCCCTTTCCAATCAGCATTACCTAAACATTGAAAACTATGTTGAATTAGGAAACAAAAGTAAAGGAGATAATACTTAACTCACCATGATTGAAATAAAAAATAGGAGACTAAATGAAATTAACATTACACTATAATATACCATGACTGGGTTTGATCCCTGAACATCATGAGGGAAAATGAAATACCCGCGAATTTCAAGTTAGTAAATGCATATTATTGAGTAAATTTAATCCATTTAATGGGCTGATCCTTGCGTTATTGAGTATACCCACGATAAGTATAGTATTGGGCCTAGGGAAATTAAAATCATTATCCTATCCTTTCATTTCTCCTTTCTAAATTAATTATGATTATATTTGAAATACCCAGAAAATTCCAAGCTAGGAATAATATAGTATATGGTATGGGCAATATGTCTGAGGTTAGTTAAGGTGGCCCAGGGAATTAGACGACACTCTTTTCGGAATTAATCTTTCTCCTTAAAGTGTTTTTGTATATTGGTAACGTTTTGCCTTAATGGTTTTGGTTATATTTCGGTTATTATACTATTTGGATATTACGTTATCCTCTTAACCTCGTTTTATTTATTTAAGCTTTAAAATACTATTCTAGAATCTTCTTCCCAATTTATTAACTTTAGATATTTGGAGTTCGAATTCGATTTGGCTTTCTCCTTGTAGTTATTTAATTTCAGGAGTTCAAATCCCGATTGGCCACTCAGTATAATATTTATTAACTCTCCTTATTCTTCTCTCAGCAAATATATTACTAGCCTTTTGATTCACTCTTTTAACGTGATTGTTTTTCGTTGCTGTTGAACTTTGAAACCATTTCCAATATATGTTTATTTATTTCTAAACTACTTCCTTCCATGTAGATGTTTATTAATTGAGTTCCTGAATATTTTATTTCTCATCCTTATCTTGTTACAACGGTTAACCACGTTCTTCTAATTTCAAGTTGTTGATTCATTAGTTTAACTATAAGTTCTACACCTTTTAAATATTGGCAATACTGAATTCTCTTTTGATATTTAATATCTTCTCTCCTTAAACATAGACTTTTAATTACTAAATTAATAAATCCCTTATTGTTTTACAATTATTTTTCTATTTAAAACATCGGTTTCCTCATTCTTCTTCATCCTCAATACGCTGTTCTTGTGCTTATACTCTGCCCAATATTTTCACTCTCTTCCTCTTCAAACCCTTGGTGAATTCTCGCTAGTTCCGTCGAGGTCTAATCAATTCCCTGGTGTCCCATTGGTAGATTGTCGGGTAATGTATTCTACCTAGTTGTTTAGTTATCTACTCGTTGTTCGTTGAATTCTGATTGTTAATTTTGGTTACCTAGACGCCGATTACATCGACGGGTGCTATCAATAGTTGGGAGCAGTTGGGCTCTTGAGGGTTTTGGATTGTTCCAGGTAAATTCTATGCTCAATGAATTTGACTGTTGTTTTACAAAATATTGGAAAAGGGTTCCACTGTGCTTTTATGTCGATTGTGTGTTGGAAATTAGGAATTGTTCCCACGATTTGGAATTGAGTAATTGGTTTGTGCTGTGGATTTTGGTTCTGGATTTTGGGGGTCTTTCACAGGTTGTATTCTATTGTTTGGGAGCCCATAGGTGCTCCCCATGATTGTTAATATTTGCGTTGCACACATTGTTGCAGTTAAGCCCTTTGATCTACTTTATGTCACTGCTGTCTCATAGGGGGTGTGCACACTTAAGGACTTAGGGTGAGGTGGTTGTTTGACGGTCCCATAGGTGACTGTCCTGGAATTGTTGTTTGGGGTCCCGTAGGTGACCCAGTGTGTGGATTTATGGTTATCTCCTGTTGAAAGCTCCCTACTGCGGTTTTGGTGTTGATATGTTTTCTGGAAATTCATCAACTGTTCAATAAAACCTTCTCACCTGATTATTAACGGCAAATGAGTTCTAAAATGTATTTTACATGTTGAGGTGGAATTTACTCAGTTTTTCTGATTTGTGCGATCCTTTCTGTGCTTTGTCTATGTTTTATGATCGCAGGTATGGATGACTAAGTGTGGGGATTGGGACGGCGAATCACATAGTTTAGGGACTACGAATTAATAAGGCGATGTTTTGTATTTCAATGGTTAAGAGATGTTGTGTTGTTTCTAAGGTTTTACACTTTGAATGTTTGTTTTGGCTTCCGCATAACTTGAGTTAACCTTTGTTTTGGTGTTATTCAGTTCCTTAGCCTGAGCACCCATGGGAATTGGGTGTGGCGGTAATGCCCTGGATGTTTTGAAGTCAACTGCTGTTTTGAGATTATGTTTATTCGAGTATTTCCTATCGGTAATTATTGGCGGTTTATGAATCAGTTTTATTAAGATTGAGCTTTGTATTGAGTACTTAATAATGACCTTATCTGCTCAAGAGTTTCTCATATTGTTATTGTGTTTTATGTAAGTGTTTCTAGTGATTTTTGGTTTCTGTTTATGTTTTAAAAACTGCAATTAAGGACCTGTCCGAACGTCCGTCCGGACATCAATGTTCGGACAGGCCCCGAAAGTTTCTAAAGGTTTTCATCGTTTGGCTGTGTCCGAACATCTGTCCGAGCATCAAGTTCGGACAGCATGCGAGGACGGGTCCAGCTTGCAAGTCTCGACCTATGTCCGAACTTGCAAGTTCGGACCAATGTTCGGACCACGTAAGGATTTTTTCGAAGTTTTGAAACTCGACTTGTGTCCGAACATCAATGTCCGGACACAATTTCGGACGGATGGTTTTCTGCAGTCTATTTTCTTCGGCTTGTGTCTGAACTTACCATGTCCGGACACAAGTTCGGACCAACTCTGTTTTGCACTTTTAGGTCTCGTTTGGAGTCCGTTTTTGATCCCGTTTGCGCCGTTAGATTTGTATTTTTGTAAGCTATGTTATGAGGCAAAAATCCAGAGTGTTACAAGGTGGTATCAGAGCCGTGTTTTTGAAATAAGATGAAACTTGAGTAAACCGGATTAAAAACTTGGGGATAAGCCGTTTGGGGAAGTTATGATGGACTATGTGTGATATTGTGAGCTGTTGAGTTATATTGGACATCTTGGTGTGATGCTTGAAGATTATAAAGGGATTATTGTTTATTAGTTACTCATTGTGTGAATTGTATTGTACCTACTGTATATATATTTGTTAAATCTGAATTGTCTACCCGAGGATTGGGTAGTATGAGTATAGTAGAACTTAAGGGGATATTTGTAGGAATTTAAATTCCTTGAATTCGTGACTCATAATCAGGAGTCCATCTTGAATAGAGTAGACTGGCAGGCCGACTGAATTTCTTCTACAACACCAGAAGTCGAAGCAGAAGCACTACCATGGTAGCCAACGACCCAATGAGACAACTCCAGGAGCTTGCCTTGAACCTGGGCCAGATTGTGCAACGCCAAGCCCAGCGGGACAATGTGCCAGAAGACTACACGAAGAGGATTTTCCACCTGAAGCCGACTGCATTCAAGGGGGAGGAGGACCCAGTAGTACTGGAGGATTGGCTGCGAGAGTTCGACAAGATCTTTGAGGCAGTCAAGCCCTGCTGATAGGAGAGTCAATGCCGCCGTGTACTACTTCAAGAGCGAGGCTGACATCTGGTTGTCTGCCAACAATGACGCTCTTCTGGCGGGACCTGACTTTGGATGGGAGGCATTGAAGGAGGCCATGCGAAGACGATTCTACCCCGAACACGTCCGGATGCAGAAGTATTTGGAGTTCTCTGAGCTTAAGCAGCAAACCCGGAGTGTGAAGGAGTACCACTCCAAGTTTCTTGAGCTGGCGAGGTTCGCACCGACGATGGTCCCTGATGAAGCCTCCAATGTGCAGAGGTTTGTAGGGGGACTCAACTGGAGTCTCCAGGAGGCTTTGAGCTTGCTGACAATACCCACCCTCCAAGACGCATATGGAAAGGCTGCTATCCTGTACCGGGTGCAGCAGAAGAGGAGGGAGGTACAAGCGGGCCAAAAGAGGAAGATGGAGGACGGGGAAGAGTCCCGGAGTCGAGACGACCGACATCAGAGGCCCCATCAGGACAAGAGGTGGAGGCCTAACTCAGGTGATGGGAGGAGGTTTGATGTGAACCAGAGGAATGATCAGAGGCGGAATGATAGGCCCCAGGGGCAGGTTCAGAGAGCAGAGTACGGGCGTGGCAGGCACTTCCACTACAGGAGATGCCACAAGGATCACCCGGGGAAGGACTGTGAAGGAAATCTAGTGGCGTGCTTCCGGTGTGGCAAGAAGGGCCACAGAGCTTTTGAGTGCTTCCAGGATCCCCAAGGAGGCATTCAATAGAAGGGAAATGGCAGAGACCGGACCTACAGACCAGTAGACTCCTAGCCCCGAGGCAGAGATCTGCACCAGGGCCAGAACCAGTGAGGGGATGCTCCCCAGCGTGGCAATGGCGGGGCTGGAAACGGAGGTAACCGAGGTCAAGGGGAGAACCGAGACAATGGTAGAGCTCCTGGGAGGATTAATGTTATGAGTCGGGCCGAGGCGGAGGCCGAACCTGAGGTGTTAGCAGGTACCTTTTCTGTTCATGGTACTTCTGTCCGTGTTTTGTTCGATACTGGAGCTTCTTATTCTTTCATTTCTGAGAATTTTATTAAGGAACTGGGTCTAGAAACTTGTAAGTCCCCTACTATAGCAGTATCTATACCCTCAGGGCGGGTTATTTCTTGTAATCATGTATTGAAAGATGTGGGGGTAGACATAAAGGTGGAAATATTTGTAACTGACCTGATCCAGTTCGTCCTCCCCGACTTTGATATCATTTTGGGGATGGACTGGCTAAGCAAGTACAAAGGGAAGATCGATTGTGGAGAGCAGAAGATCATCTTGAGAGGACCGGGCCGAAGAGTGTAACACCCCTACTACGCACTTAACAATAATAGAAAATCGCAGCGGAAATAAACAACTATCAACAACTAAACGATTCGGTGTTACAATGTCGTTAACCACCCACGTGGTTAACAAGGCAGAATAAATACAAATGTACCGGTCTGATGATCAGACTCCCGAGCATAGAACTAATAACCTTTAACACATAAACATAATACCGAGTATGTAACTACATCCATAACTGTAAATTGTACACCACAAACTGTCACTGCAAACTGATAACACCAAAATATAACGCCACGGGAGCACAGGCGCACCCCGGGCTTAACATCCAAATATACCAAAATATTCCCACAACCTAGGTTCTAAAGCCACTCCGCTTCTTCGATCCTCATCCTGCAATAAAATATATGGAGCCCCCGAGGGGGTCAGCAACCCTTGGCTGGTATGGTTAACGCGCAGCCCATCGGCTACCGAGATACGCACAACTATTTGTCATGATAACATGGCATTCATTTTAACATACAACAAATACATATGGCATAGCAAAAACATTGCATAGCACAACAATACACACTTAGTGAGAACATATCACTTAACAGCAAACCGAGAAGGTTAGTCAACATCATAAGCCTAGAGAATGGTTCACCCTCATGTTAAGCTTGTTACACAAACTCATTACTGTTCTGTTAGTCGAACGAGTAACTTAACTCACAGACGGATCGGATATTGTGACCCGAACACACCCCACAAACACATGTTCCCACTAGACCGATCATAAGTCAGAATAGGTAAGCTTTGGAGGAAGCTAACGGGAGATCGAACGCCAAATAAAGGAGAACAATCTTAACATTATAAGAGTCGAATCTGATACAGATATCTACTCTTATACTTACGCGTGGCCGGACATCCGGATTCCTCACCCCTAGTTAACACTCGTTAGAAGTTCACTGTTGGAACTTAATAACAAATCACAACATGTGGTTAAGTCTTGTTAGACACACACAAGGGATATGAGTTACACTTCAATCAATACAATAATATAAACAACTGTAAACTCGTTACATGACTTAAGTCTTACAAGGTCATAAACATGGAGAAAAACAAACAGCACACAAGCCGGTGTAAACCGGTAGGCAACAGACTGTAAGAAAACCATACCTTGGTCCTTGCTTCGACTGGTTTCCACCTTTGGAGAATCCTATACATTTAGTAACGTCAGTTAATTAACGCACTAGTCCATTATTAACTTACTACTTCACATATCCAGTTTTTTTATTTCCACATCTTGTTATAACTTCCCACTTTTTAAATTGTCATTATAACACACCTAACATGTCTTAGACAACCTCATAACATCATTACTAACTAATCCCCATCATTAGACATCATTTTTATAATCTTAAACTCAAATTTTTAAGTGGTCCGGGACTTGGTCCCCAACTAAGGTCTCGGACCGTGTCATTGTAAAACTCTCGGGCTGATTTCAGGTAGTGGTCCAGGACTTCATACAGGTCCTAAGTCCCGGACCAATGTAGGCAAAAACTCTCGGGGGTATATTAGGGGGTGGTCTGGAACTTCTTACAAAACTTAAGTCCCGGACCAAGGTTGTGTAAGAACTCTCGGCCCCTTTTAATGCATGGTCCGGGACATTACCCAAGACCTAAGTCCCGGACCACTGCTACAGATTTGCATTTTTAACATTTTCTAAGTCTTGTTGCAATGGTTCTCCTTACCCATTATATGTATAGACTTCCCAAATGATCTTAGGTATATTCTAATGCCAAAATATCATCTTAAACACACCTAGTTCCTTGTCTAACTTGTTACTCAATTTTCTCATAAAATTCACCAACACTTACAACATTTCTTACAAGGTTTCTAAATGGTGTTTCTCACCTATGATAACCACTATCCCAAAATGCTTTCTCCTCACCATAACATCATCTTCAAGCATCTTTTCTTACCAACCTAAACTCCTAGTTGATGTCTAAGTCCTTTTTGTTTCCTAGAACACCTAAGACATTATTTCTTCTCTATTAAAACACCTAGACATTTCTAACACTTCCTAGTTCACCAAATCTTATTTAAACACTTAGAACTTCTTGTACATTACCTAAATTTTGACATGAACTCTCCTAGAACATTACTAAGCCAAAACACATTGTTTTCACCATTAAACATCCAAGAACACTAAAATCCATCAAGAACATCCTTGTACACAAAGCTTCACCAAACTTACACTACATCACAATATAGTGCATTATTTAAATTGCTTGACACTTAGGCCCTTAAATTGCATAAATCTTAAACACTGAATTTCCCACACTATATTTGCCTTTGACCTGCAAATACACCCAACAATACATATGCCTTTTAATAAACCCTTGATAGTATTTTTCTAAGTCATTTACCATTGGCTCCTTAGGTAGTTTTAATAAGCAATAAGCTCATTTATCCTAAGACACTATAAGCTACATTAGGTTAGCATATTTACCTCTTTTCCTCACAAACTTCTTTCTTGTTTCCTTGATTAAAATCGGTAAGGATGTTTGATTGCTTGTCAACTTCTAAACAATTACAAGCAATGAAATGAGTATTCAAGCTTTGTGCTTCATCTCATTGTAAACCCTAGGTACATATATTGTCTTAGAACATTTATGATTGTTTTACCTTGGATATGAAAGAGAGTTTGGATATGTAGCAAGAGAGGACTCCACCTAGTCCATGAAAGGTTGAAATGAAGCTAGAACAAGCAATATAAAGAACACCATCAATGACGATTCTCGGTCAACATCAAAACAAGAAGGAAATGGAGTTTTTATTTGAGTTTCCTTACCTAGAAGCAAAGGAGAACAATAATATGTGGAAAGATGAGCTCAAGCTCCTCCCATGGAGATTCCTCTTGGCACCGAAATGGAGCTCTTGGAATTTTGAGAAGACAAGGTTGGAGAGCTTGATGAGACTAAGAGAATGGTGGTCTTAGTTTTTGATTTGGTAAAGAGAGCTAGAAGATACAAGAGGTCAAAGATGGAGAATGGTGTGAGAGCTGTTGCAAACCGATGGAGAGAGGAAGAAGATGAAGTTGGAGACGGTGGGAATGCAAGAGAAATGAGAGAATGAGTTTGAAGTTTGCTTTTGGAAGATATTAAGTAGTAAAGCAAATAGTAACTTGCTTTTTCATTTGTTATTTACTTGTTAACTTGCAAGGTGGTGACCCACCTCATAAAAACTGGCCCCCATTAGTTATCTAGGGTGTTTTAGTCTTTGTTGACCATTTAACTTACTTATATAGACTTATGTTATAAACTAGCTTATTTAGTTACTATTCATAAAACAAGGCACATATTTGTGAAATTTTTGATTTCCATTGATTTAGACTTCCTAATGTGATACTAAGTAGTACACATGTTAATTAAAGAGTAATGATGGACATTTAGCCACTCAAAACTCATTTACAAGACAATTTTTCAAAAATGTGCTTTAAGACTCCTTAAAGCACATTTTGTGTTTTAACTTGTTTTCAAGCTTGGTTTTCTTTGTTAATTGGTTTAATATGTCCATTAATATATAAATAAGGTCTTGGTAAGCTCATTAGGTCTTAACCAAGCTAATCCCAAGCTTGAGAACATTTTTGCCCATATTGACTTTAAGGTATTTATTTGTGTTTCCTATGGTTTAAATTGTTTACTAATGTTTCCAAGACTCTTTTTAGTCTTAGTATACCATATTTTAATGTTCAAATGACATACTAAGGTTTGGGGTATTTCAATCTACCCCCTTAAAAGAACTTTGTCCCCAAAGTTCATACTTCCCACATATCCTAAATATTAGAACACGGGAATACATATAAACAATACTTCCATAACAACATACTTACATAGCACCGGACACAGGGTCCAAACAACATAACAACATAACGTCATTCTGACACAATGGTCTGTAACATAACAAGATAACAACATAACACATAGACAATGTATCCAAATACATGTCGTACACACATAACCGAAACGGCTCTACCCCCCCTTAAAATAGGGGTACGCCCGTACCCTATACATACAAATACTAAGAAGTAAACAATGACGGGTACTTCGCCTTCATCTTATCTTCCAGCTCCCAAGTGGCCTCTTCAACGTCCTGGTTAGACCAGAGTACCTTCACCAGTCTCACAGACTTATGGCGAGTGTATCGAGTCTTAGTATCCAGAATCCGTACCGGGGTCTCCACTGATCGCATGGTCGGCTCTAAGGTTAGCCTTTCAGGCTGAAGGACATGAGACGGATGAGACATATATTTCTTCAACTGGGACACATGAAATACATCATGTACCTTACCCAGCTCGGCGGGTAAATCAAGTCTGTAAGCTACCGGGCCGATCCGCTCCATCACAACATATGGCCCCACATATTTCGGGCTCAACTTGCCTTTCTGGCCAAAACGAAACACTCCCTTCATGGGGGATACTCTAAGAAATACCTGATCGCCCACGGCGAACTCCAGGTCACGTCTGCGCACATCGGCGTATGATTTCTGCCTATCCTGAGCTAACTTCATATTAGCCCGGATCTGTCGTACTTCTGCTTGAACTTGCTCCAGATACTCTGGTCCTATAATGACCGTCTCACTCGACTCATCCCAGCATAATGGCGTGCGGCATGGTCTATCGTACAAAGCCTGGAAGGGAGACATCTTGATCGAAGCATGGTAACTTGTTGTTGTAGCTAAACTCGATCAGATGTAACTTGTCAATCCAGCTGGTCTGAAAATCAAGTGCACATGCACGTAACATATCCTCAAGTGTCTGGATGGTGCGCTCACTCTGACCATCTGTCTGTGGGTGGAATGCCGTACTTAGCTTCAGCTCGGTACCAAGCGCTTCCCGTGTAGTTCTCCAGTACCTCGAGAGGAATCTGGTATCCCTATCAGACACGATAGTCTTCGGTACCCCATGATGCCGAACAATCTCTCTATCAAAGAGCTCTACAAGTCTTGCCACTTTCCAAGTGTCCTTTATCGGAATGAATCGGGCCACCTTGGTCAGTCGGTCAACAACAACCCAAATCATATTCAGACCTCCCCTTGCAGGCAAAAGCCCTACCACGAAGTCCATGGAAATGTCATGGAACTTCCACTCAAGCACTGGCATTGGCTGTACCATACCACCAGGCCGTCGGTGCTCAAACTTGACCTTTTGACAAGTGAGACACCTTAACACATAATCGTTCACATCCTTTTTCATTCCAGTCCACCAAAAATATCTTTTCATACCTTTATACATCTTTGAAGCTCCGGGGTGAATCGAAGTCGTAGAACAATGGGATTCACTCAGTATGCACTCCTTCAGCTCAGCGCTACTCCTCGGAATGCACAATCGGCCATTAAGCCTAATCAGGTCATCATCGTGGAGTCGGAAGTCGTACTTCTAACCCTCAAATGTGCCATCAATAAGCTTCTGCCTGATCTCCAACATATACTAATCCGACATCTGAGCACTCCGCACCTCTTCAACCAAGCCAGTATGAGAGACTAACGAATGGAGAGAGTGTGCTCGGCGACTCAGTGCGTCAGCTACCACATTTGTCTTACCCTCTTTATACTGTAGATTGATGTCGTAATCGTTTAGAAACTCGACCCACCTTCTTTGTCTCATGTTCAACTCCTTCTGAGTGAACAAGTACTTTAAACTCTTGTGGTCAGAATAAATTGTCACACTTACCCCACACAAGTGATGTCGCCATATCTTCAGTGCGAAGACAATGGCACCCAATTCTAAGTCGTGGGTAGGGTAGTTCTCTTCATGCTTCTTCAGCTGTTAGGAGGCGTATGCGATGACCTTCCCGTGTTGCATCAATACACAACCCATACCTCTGCCTGATGCGTCGCAATAGACCTCAAAACCATCTGGACTGTCTGGTATAGTCAGGACTGGTGCAGATGTCAGAGCATCCTTTAGCCTCTGAAAAGAACTCTCACAGTCATCTGTCCACTCGAATGGAGCATCCTTCTTCATCAAGGAAGCCATCGGCTTCAAGACACTGGAGAAGTCCTTCACAAACCTCCTATAATAACCTGCCAAACCGAGGAAGCTCCGGATATCGGTAACTGTCTTCGGCCTAGGCCAGGTGCGCACTGCATCAATCTTTGCCGGATCAACAGCGATCCCGGCCTCAGAAATCACATGTCCAAGAAAGGATACTTGGTTCAACCAAAACTCACACTTTGAAAATTTAGCATACAACTGATTCTTTCTCAACGTTTGCAACACATCTCAGGTGGCTTTCATGCTCACCTTTCGATTTCGAGTACACAAGTATATCGTCGATGAAGACTACCACTGACTTGTCCAACTGATCTTGGAACAAGCGGTTCATTAAGTCCATGAACTTGGCTGGTGCATTGGATAAACCAAACGGCATAACCGTAAACTCATAATGTCCATATCTGGTTCTGAATGCGGTCTTCTCAATGTCTCTCTCACGGATGACAATCTGATGGTATCCGGATCGTAGATCTATCTTGGAGAATACTGATGCTCCTCTCAACTGATCAAATAAGTCGTCGATGCGTGGTAAAGGATAACGGTTCTTCACCGTAACTGCATTCAGCTCTCGATAATCAATACAAAGGCGGAGACTACCGTCCTTCTTCTTCACGAAAAGGACTGGCGCTCCCCATGGTGAAACGCTAGGGCGGATAAATCCCTTATCAAGTAGGTCTCTCAGCTGCTCCTTGAGCTCTGTCATCTCTGCTGGAGCCATACGATAGGGCGCCTTCGCAATTGGTCCGGTCCCCGGAACCAAATCAATCTCAAAATCAACTTCCCGTGCTGGCGGCATGCCCGGCAGTTCCTTAGGAAATACATTAGGAAACTCCGACACTACCGGCACATCCGGGCTAAACTCTGGGTCTCTCTCTATGTCCTGGACATAGCAGAGGTATACATCATTCCCTCGTCGTAGTTCACGATACATAGCCATGGCGGTGATGATCTGAGTCGAAGGCTCCCTGGGCCTCTAGTGGTAAGATATAGTAACCCCAGACGGACTCCGAAGAAGCAGACGATGCTCGGCACACATGATTCTGCCCTTGTACCACTCCAACCAGTTCATCCCGACAATCACATCAAAACCAAGTCCCTCGAACTCTATCAAGTCGATCAGAAACTCTTCATCACTAATTCGTACAACCACATCTCGGTGGTAGCGGGTACACCTGATCCGCTCTTTCGATGGGAGAGTGACTAGAAAGTCTGGCATCTCTTCACCGTCTAACCCCAGCCTCTTCGCAAAAGATAGCGAAATAAATGTATGAGAGGCTCCGGAGTCGAACAAGATTGAAGCGTCCACGCCATTAACTGGAAAGGTACCGGTGAGGATTGTGCCGCTCTTGCCGGCTTCTGCCTCATTGCAGACACTCAGTATACCTCCCGTTCCGAGTGCACAACCTAATTCATTGGCAAACTAATAAGTCTTTGGTAATAACACGGTTGACATACTTCAAATAACTCCACTTTATTCATTAACACACTCTTTACAACATACGTTGGTTCACATTGCTGACATAATTAACACATACAACATCCTTAACATACACTGGTTTAACACATTACATAATTATACAAGGCTTAAAACTGTCTGAAGGTCAAATTCAAATGTCCGGGTTTCATGTGTGTGGCATTGATCACTGCCGATGGTGCGGTATTCAGATTGATCTTCTTGATGCAATGATATAGCATCCTTGACTGCCCACCCATGACTAACACATCTCCTGACTTCAGTATTAACTTCTTTGCGAGATCACCACGCTTCTGCTCGCCGTAAATAAACACTGTCGTATCACCAATGGACCAAGACACCACGGGTACTCCCTTACTTAGAGACTCGGGTGACTCGTCCTTATCTTGGTGTAACCCTAACCGTCCACCTTTATGGTAGAAGTTCACAATACACAAATCTGCTTTAACACTCGGAATTGGATCCGATTCAACTTGCTGAGCAATTCCCACGGTGTGGTTAACGACCGCAAGGAACTCCTCGGGTACACTTGGTACAGTTGCTCCGTCTTCAGCTCGCACTTCTTGATATGTCTTGGTGTAAGGATTCCAGTCCCTACCCATGCACATCATCTTCAATTTCATCCTCGATCCGCTCGGGTATTCAGGTGTGTGGAAACCTCCAGGTGCTGCTCCAAATTTGTCGCATCGTCGGATAATGTGGATTTGTGCTTCCGGTGTCAGGTATCCATTTAAGAGTATCATACCTGGTTGGATGACCTGACATTGCTCCATTGGAAAGTCGGTGATGCTGATGGTGGTTTCTTCAGGGTTTGGTGTGGGTGGGATTGGATAGCGAATATTGAAGGTCCCTAAGTTTTCAAATCACCTAATTTAGGTGTCTTTCACATTATACTTTAATTCTTTACTCACATGGAAGTACATTTAGACTCACTAACACACATGCATGAAATGCGGTATGCAATCACTTATTTCACTCAACAGTTTAGGCGGTACTTGGTCTAGAAGAGGGTCCTGGCGCCTCAGACCGGTCCACCACATTCAGGGCGGCCTTGCCGGATCCTGCCCCTTTCCCCTTCTGGGAATCAGTGTTCCTCTGATCCGTGGGTGGCTGGTTAGCCGACTTCGGGCCATCGATGGTCGCGGTGGCCATACCCTTCCACTGCCCCTTGGGCTTATTGTTTCTACTGTTGGGGTTCCGGTAGCACTCATAGTCACGGTGACCCCACTTCTCGCAGTAGCGACACTGCACGTCATTTCCTTTGCAGTCCTTGCCGGGGTGGTCTCCGTTACATCACTTATAGTAATAGTGGCGCTCCGGTCCAGAGCCCGTGCTGGCTGCTATCCAATACACAATCAATACTTACTTCATATCTCAACAACATACACTTCAACTTGACACACATGATTAAGTAATTACCCTTAGGCGGGTAAAGAGCGTAGGGGTTTCGCCGCATATGCGTATGTGAGCTTCAGTGGCTCCTCAGCTGTGGTGGTCTGGGCTTGGCCCTTGTCACCCTGGTGCTGACTCTTCTGGGGCTGGGGGTAAGGCTTCTTTTTCTTTCCTCCCCCGTACCCCTACGGACTCTGGCCCTCGCTCGTGGCCTTGCGCTTGTGCGCATTCTCCTCGTCCCTCAGACGGACGGTAATCTCAACCTTAGCAGCGACATGATAGCACTCCTAAATTTAGGACGTCAGTCATGCCCCGCAAAACAAACTCACAAACTCACATTAACATTTACTTACGATACAAAATGGTTCACATAACGGTATTTAATTACCTGCAAGGTAGTATACTCAGCTGGCCCCATCCCGTAGCGAAGACGGTGGCTGAGACCGTTGTAGAAACGGTTCACCAACACCCGGTTCGAGTATCCCGGTCCGTACAGGTGGATAAGGCCGTGAAAGCGGTGTAGTAGTCATCAACCACATCTTATCCCCTGCCTCAGGCTATCCAGCTTTAGGCCTTGGCCTCTTGTACATGCACAGGATAATACCTTGGCTCGCAGCAGAGCCGTATACTCTCTCCAACCAACTGAGGATCCGTCATCCGATCCTCTCTCACAGCTTCCACCAACTTTGTGCCAAACCTTTCAAGTAGTAAGCGGCAAACGGACCTTGGCTCCAGCAGGCACATCCAAGGTCTCATAGGCTCTCCAACTCGGAGATATACGCCTCCAGCTTACGAGGGTCGTGTCTCCCCATTAAACGACGGGGGTCTCAAATCAGCTACGCCTTGACCTAGTTGGTCCTCTCGTGGCGGTGGCGGTGGTGGTTTGAACTTCGGGCTGTTGCCCCTGCTGAATCGCAGCTACTAGTTGTGGGACCATCTGGGCTACTGCGGCCGCTACAACATCGGCCATGACTTGTGCCGTAGGGTTCTCTCCCTGGTTCCCCGGGATCACCAATGCCGCGCCCGCGGCCTCTACCACGTGGTCTTCATGACATCTGAATTCACATGAACTTCATTAGCATTATGCTTCAAACTTAAGGTCCAACGTTGTACATCTTCCCGACAATAAGGTAATCTCCACAATTAGTTATGGTTAACCTTTACATAACTGCTCACTTAGGAACTGTGGTTAGGTTTCCTAACTCGGTATATTCCTAAGCTCGGTATTCTAGTCATCAGAGCGATACTTCGCTCTGATACCACTTTTTGTAACACCCCTACTACGCACTTAACATAATGAAATCGCAGCGGAAATAAACAACTAACAACTAAACGGTTCGGTGTACAACGCCGTTAACCACCCACGTGGTTAACAAGGCAGAATAAATACAAGTGTACCGGTCTGATGATCAGACTCCCGAGCATAGAACTAAAACCTAACACATAAACATAATACCGAGTATGTAACTCATCCATAACTGTACACAAACTGATAACACCAAAATATAACGCCACGGGAGCACAGGCGCACCCGGCTACATCCAAAATACCAAAAGTATTCAACCTATCTAAGCCACTCCGCTTCTTCGATCCTCATCCTGCAATAAATATGGAGCCCCCGAGGGGGTCAGCAACCCTTGGCTGGTATGGTTAACGCGCAGCCCATCGGCTACCGGGATACGCGCAACTATTGTCATGATAACATGGCATTCATTTTAACATACAACAAATACATATGGCATAGCAAAAATTGCATAGCACAACAATACACACTAGTGAGAACATTCACTTAACACAAACCGAGAAGGTTAGTCAACATCATAAGCCTAGAGAATGGTTCACCCTCATGTTAAGCTTGTTACACAAACTCATTACCGTTCTGTTAGTCGAACGAGTAACTTAACTCACAGATGGATCGGATATTGTGACCCGAACACACCACACAAACACATGTTCCCACTAGACCGATCATAAGTCAGAATAGGTAAGCTTTGGAGGAAGCTAACGGGAGATCGAACGCCAAATAAAGGAGAACAATCTTAACATTATAAGAGTCGAATCTGATACAGATATCTACTCTTATACTTACACGCGTGACCGGACAACCAGATTCCTCACCCCAAGTTAACACTCGTTAGAAGTTCACTGTTGGAACTTAATAACAAATCACAACATGTGGTTAAGTCTTGTCAGACACACACAAGGGATATGAGTCACACTTCAATCAATACAATAATATAAACAACTGTAAACTCGTTACATGACTTAAGTCTTACAAGGTCATAAACATGCAGAAAAACAAACAGCACACAAGCCGGTGTAAACCGGTAGGCAACAGACTGCAAGAAAACCATACCTTGGTCCTTGCTTCGACTGGTTTCCACCTTTGGAGAATCCTATACACATTTAGTAACGTCGGTTAATTTAACGTACTAGTCCATATTAACTTACTTTACATTCTAGTTATTTTATTCCACATCTTGTTATAACTTCCCTTTTTAAATTGTCATTATACACACCTAACATGTCCTTAGACAACCTTATAACATCATTACTAACTAATCCCCATCATTAGACATCATTTTTAACTTAAACTCAACTTTTAAGTGGTCCGGGACTTGGTCCCCAACTAAGTCCCGACCGTGTCATTGTAAAACTCTCGGGCTGATTTCAGGTAGTGGTCCGGGACTTCATACAGGTCCTAGGTCCCGGACCAATGTAGGCAAAAACTCTCGGGGGTATTAGGGGGTGGTCCGGAACTTCTTACAAAACTTAAGTCCGGACCAAGTGTGTAAGAACTCTCGGCCTTTTAATGCATGGTCCGGGACATTACCCAAGACCTAAGTCCCGGACCACTGCTACAGATTTGCATTTTTAACTTTTAAGTCTTGTTGCAATGGTTCTCCTTACCCATTATATGTATAGACTTCCCAAATGATCTAGGTATATTCTAATGCCAAAATATCATCTTAAACACACCTAGTTCCTTGTCTAACTTGTTACTCAATTTTCTCATAAAATTCACCAACACTTACAACATTTCTTACAAGGTTTCTAAATGGTGTTTCTCACCTATGATAACCACTATCCCAAAATGCTTTCTCCTCACCATAACATCATCTCCCAAGCATCTTTTCTTACCAACCTAAACTCCTAGTTGATGTCTAAGTCCTTTTTGTTTCCTAGAACACCTAAGACATTATTTCTTCTCTATTAAAACACCTAGACATTTCTAACACTTCCTAGTTCACCAAATCTTATTTAAACACTTAGAACTTCTTGTACATTACCTAAATTTTGACATGAACTCTCCTAGAACATTACTAAGCCAAAACACATTGTTTTCACCATTAAACATCCAAGAACACTAAAATCCATCAAGAACATTCTTGTACACAAAGCTTCACCAAACTTACACTACATCACAATATAGTGCATTATTTAAATTGCTTGGCACTTAGGCCCTTAAATTGCATAAATCTTAAACACTGAATTTCCCACACTATATTTGCCTTTGACCTGCAAATACACCCAATAATACATATGCCTTTTAATAAACCCTTGAGAGTATTTTTCTAAGTCATTTACCATTGGCTCCTTAGGGAGTTTTAATAAGCAATAAGCTCATTTATCCTAAGACACTATAAGCTACATTAGGTTAGCATATTTACCTCTTTTCCTCACAAACTTCTTTCTTGTTTCCTTGATTAAAATCGGTAAGGATGTTTGATTGCTTGTCAACTTCTAAACAATATACAAGCAATGAAATGAGTATTCAAGCTTTGTGCTTCATCTCATTGTAAACCCTAGATACATATATTGTCTTAGAACATTTAGATGATTGTTTTACCTTGGATATGAAAGAGAGTTTGGATATGTAGCAAGAGAGGACTCCACCTAGTCCATGAAAGGTTGAAATGAAGCTAGAACAAAGCAATATAAAGAACACCATCAATGACGATTCTCGGTCAACATCAAAACAAGAAGGAAATGGAGTTTTTATTTGAGTTTCCTTACCTAGAAGCAAAGAACAATAATATGTGGAAAGATGAGCTCAAGCTCCTCCCATGGAGATTCCTCTTGGCACCGAAATGGAGCTCTTGGAATTTTGAGAAGACAAGGTTGGAGAGCTTGATGAGACTAAGAGAATGGTGGTCTTAGTTTTTGATTTGGTAAAGAGAGCTAGGAGATACAAGAGGTCAAAGATGGAGAATGGTGTGAGAGCTGTTGCAAACCGATGGAGAGAGGAAGAAGATGAAGTTGGAGATGGTGGGAATGCAAGAGAAATGAGAGAATGAGTTTGAAGTTTGCTTTTGGAAGATATTAAGTAGTAAAGCAAATAGTAACTTGCTTTTTCATTTGTTATTTACTTGTTAACTTGCAAGGTGGTGACTCACCTCATAAAAACCGGCCCCATTAGTTATCTAGGGTGTTTTAGTCTTTGTTTACCATTTAACTTACTTATATTGACTTATGTTATAAACTAGCTTATTTTAGTTACTATTCATAAAACAAGGCACATATTTGTGAAATTTTTGATTTCCCATTGATTTAGACTTCCTAATGTGATACTAAGTAGTACACATGTTAATTAAAGAGTAATGATGGACATTTAGCCACTCAAAACTCATTTACAAGACAATTTTTCAAAAATGTGCTTTAAGACTCCTTAAAGCACATTTTGTGTTTTAACTTGTTTTCAAGCTTGGTTTTCTTTGGTAATTGGTTTAATATGTCCATTAATATATAAATAAGGTCTTGGTATGCTCATTAGGTCTTAACCAAGCTTACCCCAAGCTTAGAGCACATTTTTGCCCATATTAACTTTAAGGTATTTATTTGTGTTTCCTATGGTTTAAATTGTTTACTAATGTTTCTAAGACTCTTTTTAGTCTTAGTATACCATATTTTAATGTTCAAATGACATACTAAGGTTTGGGGTATTTCAAAGAGTCTCCTACAGTAGCGTGGAGAAGAAACCGGGAGTAAAGCTAGTCTCCGCCATGTCAATTCTCTGCCAAGTGAGGAAGGGACAGCAGGCATACCTTTGCCATGTCCAGGACCTGAGCCGAGAGCCAAGCCCATTAGAAGAGATCTGAGTCGTGAATGAGTTCCCTGACATCTTTCCAGATGAGATTCCTGGTATGCCGCCAGGCAGGGAGGTGGAATTCAGCGTCGACCTCGTGCCGGGAGCAGTGCCTATTTTCAAGGCCCCATACCATATGGAGCCATCAGAATTGAAGGAACTGAAGGTTCAGTTGGAGGACCTCTTGGAGATGGGATACATTCGCCCGAGTGTATCACCTTGGGGAGCTCTTGTCTTGTTCGTGAAGAAGAAGGATGGGAGCATGAGGCTGTGCATAGACTACCGGGAGTTGAATCAGTTCACTGTGAAGAACCGGTACCCCTTGCCCAGAATCGACGACCTTTTCGACCAGCTTCAGGGTGCAGGAGTCTTCTCCAAGATAGACCTGAGGTCGGGATACCACCAGCTACATGTTGCAGAGAAAGACATTCTGAAGACTGCTTTCCGGACCAGATATGGGCACTTCGAGTTCCTGGTGATGCCCTTTGGATTGACGAATGCGCCGGCAGTCTTCATGGACCTCATGAACTGGATCTTTAACCCCTATTTAGACCGGTTCGTGGTGGTATTTATTGATGATATTCTCATCTACTCCAAGGATGAGGAAGAGCATGAGGAGCACCTGAGATCAGTCCTACAGATCCTGAGGGAGCAGCAGCTTTATGCCAAGCTGTCCAAGTGCGACTTTTGGTTGGACCGAGTGGCATTCCTGGGCCACATCATTACCAAGAAGGGAATCTCAGTGGATCCGGCCAAGATCCAAGCAGTGAAAGAGTGGCCGAGACCGAGCAATCTGACAGAGGTTCGTAGCTTCTTGGGTCTAGCGGGGTACTACAAAAGATTTGTGAAGGATTTATCAAAGATAGCTAGACCCCTCACAAACCTCATGAAGAAGGTAACCAAGTTTCAGTGGGACGATGATTGCGAAAAGGCGTTCTAGATGTTGAAGGATAGGTTGACCACAACCCCAGTGTTGACCTTGCCCTCAGAGACAGACGGATTCGAGGTTTTCAGTGACGCTTCCAAGTATGGCTTGGGGTGTGTCTTGATGCAGCACGGGAAAGTCATAGCCTATGCATCGAGACAGCTGAAGGAATATGAGACCCGATACCCGACGCACGACTTAGAGCTTGCAGCAGTAGTCTTCGCTCTTATGATCTGGAGGCATTACCTCTACGGTGTCACCTGCAAGATCTACACTGACCACAAGAGCCTCAAGTACATCTTCACCCAGAAGGAACTTAATATGAGGCAGAGGAGATGGCTGGAATTGATCAAGGATTACGACTTAGTGATTTTGTACCATGAAGGGAAGTCTAATCTGGTGGCCGATGCTCTAAGTAGGAAGAAAAGCCATTCTGTGAATTCGATGTGGGTTCTTCCAGAAGAGTTAGTTCGTGACTTCCAGAAGCTGAACCTGGAGGTGATGGTGGCTGGAGGAGTAGAGCGAGAGGTGAGGTTGTACCACATGAGTGTCTATTCTGACATCTATGGGGAGATACTCAAAGGGCAGCCTGGTGATGCGAAGTTAGAGCGGGTCCGAGAAAAGATGAAGGAAGGTAAAACAGAGGGCTTCGAGATCCACAGCGATGGCAGCTTGAGATTCAGAGGCCGATGGTGTGTGCCTCAAGGATGTGCCGAGGTAAAGGAGAGACTAATGAGGGAAGCCCATAATACTCCCTATTCAGTTCATCCTGGCGGTGATAAGTTGTATAAGGACCTAAAGACGACGTTTTGGTGGCCTAAGATGAAGAGGGAAGTCATGGAGTTTGTGTCGAAGTGCCTTACCTGTCAAAATGTCAAATTCGAACATAAGAGGATGGGAAGTTTACTACAACCGCTGGAGGCCCCGAAGTGGAAGTGGGACTCCATCTCCATGGATTTCGTGATGGGTTTACCACCGGGAAGGGAGGAGTCAATCAGATTTGGGTGATAGTGGACCGACTCACTAAGTCTGCACGGTTCATACCCATGAAGAAGACGTGGTCCATGAGCCAGTTAGTGGATGCCTACATCAGAAACGTGGTAAGATATCATGGAGTACCTGAGACCATTATATCAAACAGAGACTCGAGGTTCTTAGCCCATTTCTGGCAACAATTTCAGAAAGCGATGGGCACCAAGCTGAAGTTAAGTACTACATTTCATCCAGCCACTGATGGGCAGACCGAGAGAACCATCCAAACCTTAGAGGACATGCTTCGGGCATGTGTGATGGAAATCCAGGGTTCGTGGGCCGATATGCTGCACTTGGTGGAATTCTCTTACAACAACAGTTACCACACCAGCATCCAGATGGCTCTGCATGAGGCTTTGTATGGGAGGAAGTGTAGGACACCGTTATGTTGGAGCGACATTAGTGAGACTGTTGTTTTGGGGCCTCAGTTGATTGAAGAGACTATGGAGCAAGTCCGGATGATCCAGAGTCGAATGAAGGCAGCCCAGGACAGGCAGAAGTCCTATGCCGACCTCAAGCGCAGACCAGTTGAGTTCGAGGTGGGGGACAGAGTTTTCCTGAAAGTATCTCCTGTGAGAGGAGTAACCAGGTTCGGGAAGAAAGGGAAGCTCAGCCCCAAATTCGTTGGACCTTATGAGATCTTAGAGAGGATTGGAGAGGTAGCATACCGACTAGCGCTTCCTTGTGAACTAGAGAAAGTTCACAACGTCTTCCACGTATCCCAGCTGAAGCGGTATGTTCCCGACCCTTCGCATGTGTTGTAGCCAGAGGTCCTGGAGCTAGAGCAGAATCTATCCTATGAGGAGTATCCCATCAGAGTAATGGACACTAAGACCAGGGAGACACGATCGAAGTCCATCCGTATGGTCAAAGTCTTATGGTCTAATCATGGAACCGAAGAGGCCACGTGGGAGGTAGAGGAGGAGATGAGGAAGAAGTACCCACAGCTCTTCGATCAGGTAACCGCTCAAGTCAGTACCTTCGTTTAGCAAGTTTTTCGCCTTATGGATAAGTTTCAGCTTCGAGGGCGAAGCTTTCTTTTAAGGGGGATGAGATGAAATACCCAGAAAATTCCAAGCTAGGAATAATATAGTATATGGTATGGGCAATATGTCTGAGGTTAGTTAAGGTGGCCCAGGGAATTAGACGACACTCTTTTCAGAATTAATCTTTCTCCTTAAAGTGTTTCTGTATATTGGTAACGTTTTGCCTTAACGGTTTTGGTTATATTTCGGTTATTATACTATTTGGATATTACGTTATCCTCTTAACCTCGTTTTATTTATTTAAGCTTTAAAATACTATTCTAGAATCTTCTTCCCAATTTATTAACTTTAGATATTTGGAGTTCGAATTCGATTTGGCTTTCTCCTTGTAGTTATTTAATTTTAGGAGTTCAAATCCCGATTGACTACTTAGTATAATATTTATTAACTCTCCTTATTCTTCTCTCAGCAAATATATTACTAGCCTTTTGATTCACTCTTTTAACGTGATTGTTTTTCTTTGCTATTGAACTTTGAAACCATTTCCAATATATGTTTATTTATTTCTAAACTACTTCCTTCCATGTAGATGTTTATTAATTGAGTTCCTGAATATTTTATTTCTCATCCTTATCTTGTTACAACGGTTAACCACGTTCTTCTAATTTCAAGTTGTTGATTCATTAGTTTAATTATAAGTTCTACACCTTTTAAATATGGGCAATACTGAATTCTCTTTTGATATTTAATATCTTCTCCTTAAACATAGACTTTTAATTACTAAATTAATAAATCCCTTATTGTTTTACAATTATTTTTCAATTTAAAACATCGGCTTCCTCATTCTTATTCATCCTCAATACGTCGTTCTTGCGCTTATACTCTGCCCAATATTTTCACTCTCTTCCTCTTCAAACCCTTGGTGAATTCTCGCTAGTTCCGTCGAGGTCTAATCAATTCCCTGGTGTCCCATTGGTAGATTGCCGGTGAAATACCCCAAACCTTAATATGTTGTGTAAACACCTAAATATGGTATATTAAGACTAAAAAGAGTCTTAGAAGCATTAGTAAACAAATCTAAACAATAGAAAACACAAAATGTGCTTTAAGGTCAATAAAGGCCAAAATGTGCTCTAAGCTTGGGATAAGCTTGGTTAAGACCTAATGAACTTACCAAGACCTTATTTATATACTAATGAACATATTAAACCAATTATCAAAGAAAACCAAGCTTGAAAACAAGCTAAAACACAAAATGTGCTTTAAGGAGTCTTAAAGCACATTTTTGAAAAATTGTCTTGTAAATGAGTTTTGAATGGCTAAATGTCCATCATTACTCTTTAATTAACATGTGTACTATATAGTATCACATTTGGAAGTCTATATCAATGGGAAATCAAAAGTTTCACATCTATGTGCCTTGTTTTAGTGAATATTAACTAAAATAAGCTAGTTTGTAACATATGTTTGTATAAGTAATTAAATTGACCAACAAAGACTAAAATGCCCTTAGTGACATTAAGGGGGCCGGTTTTTATGGTGGTGACTCACCATACTTAAACAAAAATAAAGCTAACTAAAGTAGTAAAGTAGAAGTACTATTTGCTTTTACTACTTAAATATCTAAAACTTACAACTTATCTCATTCTCTCATTTCCCTCCTCATTTCCCACGGTTCCAAGCTCTCTTCTACCTCCTTCTTGTTCTTCATTCACGGTTTTGCAATAGTACCACCACCATTCTTCATCTTCAACCTCTTGTAACTCCTAGCTCACTTTGCCAAATCAAGAACAAAGACCACCATTCTCTTAGTCTCATCAAGCTCTTCATTCCTATCTTCTCAAATTTCCAAGAGCTCCATTTCGGTGCCAAGAGGAATCACCATGGGAGGAGCTTGAGCTCATCTTTTCACATATTGTTGTTCTCCTTTGCTTCTAGGTAAGGAAACTCAAAGAAAAATAACATTTCCTTCATGTTTGTGTGTTGTCCGAAAATCACCATTGATGGTGTCCTTACCTTGCTTGTTTTAGCTTCATTTGAATCTTCCAAGGGCTTGGTGGAGTCCTCTCTTGCTACATATCCAAACTCTCTTTCCATTCCAAGGTAAAACAATCATCTTAATGCTTTAAAATAATATATGTAACTAGGGTTTACAATGAGATTAAGCTTGAAGCTTGAATGCTCACTATGTTGTTTGTATAATGTATAGAGGTTGACAAGCTATCAAACATCCTTACCGGTTTTATAAGGAAATAAGAAAGAAGTTGTGAGGAAAAGAGGTAAATATGCTAACCTAATGTAGTTTAATGCCTTAGGAAAAATGAGCTTATAATGCTTGTCAAAATTACCTAAAGAGCAAATGGTAAATGATTTAGTGAGATGTTCTCAAGGAGACTAGTAAAAGGACATATGTGTTGTTGTATGTATTTGCAGGTCAAAGGCATATATATTGTGGAAATTCAGTGTTTAAGATTTAAGCATTTTAAGGGCCTAAGTGCCATGCAATTTAAATTATGCACTATATTGTAATGTAGTGTACTTTGGGTGAAACTTTGTGTGTGAGAGTGTTCTTGGTGAAATTAGGTGCTCTTGTGTGCTTAATGGAGAAAACAATGTGTTTAGGCTTAGTAATGTTCTAGGAGAACCATGTCAAAAATTGGGTAATGTATAGGAGGTTATAAGTGTTTAAGAGGATTTTGGGAAACTAGGAAGTCTTGTGAAGGGCTAGGTATTTTACTAGGAAAGAAACTTGTAAAGATGTTTAAGAAGTTGTTTAGAAAGAAAAGATGTTTGGGAGATGATGTTGTAGTGGTGAGGAAGCATTTTGGACATAGTGGTTATCATAGGTATGAAACACCACTTAGAGAACCAAGGAGAAAATAGTATAAGTGTTAGAAATTTCGGTATAAGATGAGTAAGTGTTTAAGGTGATAGATAATGAATTTTATGAATGATGTATGAGGGTTTAAGTGTACTAAGTGATGTTAGAAAACATTAGGAGGCTTAAGGAGAAGTTTGGTGAAAATTTGACAAGTTTGGGCGAGTTTTGGTGGCGTCCGACCCAGGGGTCCGACCCAAGTTTGGGTCGGACAGCCTCTGTTAGACGTTAGTAAATGGTTCTGGAACGGTCAGACCCAGAGGACTTGGGTCGGACATGGGTCGGACGGTCGTGTTTTGTAAGGCGGTAAATGTTCTGTAATGGTCCGACCCAGTCGAGTGAGTCGGACATGGGTCGGACATGTATGTTCAAAGGTCGATAAAATCTCTGGAATGGTCCGACCCAGAAGGTTGGGTCGGACATGGGTCGGACAAGTTAAGTTTTTTTTTCAAACCCGAAAATCACTGGAAGGGTCCGACCCAGTTGTGGGTCGGACGGTGGGTCGGACAGACCAAAAATATATATATAAAAAATATAAAGAGTGTGGCTAATGTAGTTAACCCTAGGGGTATAATGTAGGTAATGAAGGACTAGTTGGGCATTAAAAACATGTCATACAATCATGTTAATCATTTAGTAAGTTTGAAGTTAAGTAAATAATTAACCGGCATTCTTAAACATGTTTAGGAGTGACCTACGGTGGAAATCAAACGAAGCAAGGACTAAGGTATGGTTTTCTTGTAGTCTGTTGCATACCGGTCTACACCGGCTTGTGTGTTGTTTGTTTTCTGTGTGCTTTCGACCTTGTAAGATTAAAGCATGTAAAGAGTTTACAGTTGTTGAATATTATTATGTTGTTAAGTATGACTCTCTCTTCCCTTGGGTGTGTCTAACAAGACTTGACCAATTATTGTGAGTTGTTTACTGAGTTCTATGTTGAACTACTAACAAGTACTAACGGGGGAAGTGAGGAGTCCGGTCTGTTCCGGCCACGCGTGTGAGTATGGGAGTCGATGTCATAACCGGTTCGATTCTCTCTGTATGCTATGGTTGTTTTTCCAATTTGGTTTCCAACCTTCCCTTTAGCTTAACCAAGGCTATTTTACTGACTCACATCGGGCCACAGTGGCATACTATGTGTTGTTTCGGTGCGCTTGGATCACTATATCCGAGGCACCTTGTGTTAAGTTATCCGTTCAATCTAACAGGACGGTAACGAGTTATGTAACGAGCTTAGCATGAGCATGGCAACATTCTCTAGGCTCACCATGGAAACTAATTGTATTGGTTCACTTCCTAAACGGAATTGTTCTTGTGTGTTATGTGTGATGTTGTGTACAATACCTATGTTATGATAATGCATGTGTCGTGTGTTTAAAAATGAATGCCATGTCACCATGACAATTAGTTGCGCGTATCCCGGTAGCCGATGGGCTGCGCGTTAACCATACCAGCCAAGGGTTGCTGACCCCCTCGGGGGCTCCATATTTCTTTACTGCAGGATGAGGATCGAAGAAGCGGAATGGCTTTAGATTTTAGGATGCAGGTTTACTTTTGATTACTTTTGGATGTTGGGCCCGGGATGCGCCTGTGCTCCCGTGGCGTTATATATTTTGGTTGTGAACAGATTACAACGATGGTTTACAGTGAAGGATGTAAGTAAATACTTGGTATTGTGTTTATGTATATATGGTTATTAGTTCTATGCTCGGGAGTCTGATCATCAGACCGATACATTTGTATTTATTCAGCCTTGTTAACCACGTGGGTGGTTGACGGCATTGTAGCACCAATCGTTTAGTTGTTTAAATTCCGCTGCGATTTCAAGTAATGTTATGTGCGTAGTAGGGGTGTTACAGCCGGGTAATGTATTCTACCTAGTTGTTTAGTTATCTACTCGTTGTTCGTTGAATTCTGATTGTTAATTTTGGTTACCTAGACGCCGATTACATCGACGGGTGCTATCAATAGTTGGGAGCAGTTGGGCTCTTGAGGGTTTTGGATTGTTCCAGATAAATTCTATGCTTAATGAATTCGACTGTTGTTTTACAAAATATTGGAAAAGGGTTTCACTGTGCTTTTATGTCGATTGTGTGTTGGAAATTGGGAATTGTTCCCACGATTTGGAATTGAGTAATTGGTTTGTGCTATGGATTTTGGTTCTGGATTTTGGGGGTCTTTCACAGGTTGTATTCTATTGTTTGGGAGCCCATAGGTGCTCCCCATGATTGTTAATATTTGCGCTGCACACATTGTTGCAATTAAGCCCTTTGATCTACTCTATGTTACTGCTGTCTCATAGGGGGTGTGCACACTTAAGGACTTAGGGTGAGGTGGTTGTTTGACGGTCCCATAGGTGACTGTCTTGGAATCGTTGTTTGGGGTCCCGCAGGTGACCCCGTGTGTGGATTTATGGTTATCTCCTGTTGAAAGCTCCCTACTGCGGTTTCGGTGTTGATATGTTTTCTAGAAATTCATCAACTGTTCAATAAAACCTTCTCACCTGATTATTAACGGCAAATGAGTTCTAAAATGTATTTTACATGTTGAGGTGGAATTTACTCAGTTTTTCTGATTTGTGCGATCCTTTCTGTGCTTTGTCTATGTTTTATGATCGCAGGTATGGATGACTAAGTGTGGGGATCGGGACGGCGAATCACATAGTTTAGGGACTACGAATTAATAAGGCGATGTTTTGTATTTCAATGGTTAAGAGATGTTGTGTTGTTTCTAAGGTTTTCCACTTTGAATGTTTGTTTTGGCTTCCGCATAACTTGAGTTAACCTTTGTTTTGGTGTTATTCAGTTCCTTAGCCTGAGCACCCATGGGAATTGGGTGTGGCGGTAATGCCCTGGATGTTTTGAAGTCAACTGCTGTTTTGAGATTATGTTTATTCGAGTATTTCCTATCGGTAATTATTGGCGTTTATGAATCAGTTTTATTAAGATTGAGCTTTGTATTGAGTACTTAATAATGACCTTATCTGCTCAAGAGTTTCTCATATTGTTATTGTGTTTTATGTAAGTGTTTCTAGTGATTTTTGGTTTCTGTTTACGTTTTAAAAACTGCAATTAAGGACCTGTCCGAACGTCCGTCTGGACATCAATGTTCGGACAGGCCCCGAAAGTTTCCCAAGGTTTTCATCGTTTGGCTGTGTCCGAACATCTGTCCGAGCATCAAGTTCGGACAGCATGCGAGGACGGGTCCAACTTGCAAGTCTCGACCTATGTCCGAACTTGCAAGTTCGGACCAATGTTCGGACCACGTAAGGATTTTTCCGAAGTTTTGAAACTCGACTTGTGTCCAAACATCAATGTCCGGACACAAGTTCGGACGGATGGTTTTCTGCAGTCTGTTTTCTTCGGCTTGTGTCCGAACTTACCATGTCCGGACACAAGTTCATACCAACTCTGTTTTGCACTTTTAGGACTCGTTTGGAGTCCGTTTTTGATCCCGTTTGCGCCGTTAGATTTGTATTTTCGTAAGCTATGTTATGAGGCAAAATCCAGGGTGTTACAATATTATACCTTTTATCTATTTCCTCCCAAATTATTTAATTCTCAATATTCCATCTCCTATTGCTGTTACAGCAATCTTCCCACTTCCCTCAAATTAATTACCCAATATTATTATTTCCCCTTCTAGATAATCATCCCTCCCTAGAAAGATGCACGTTCATCCTTATCCTCCCGCAACTGATAGATTATCTTACTTTTCACTTAAATTCAACTTGTTTTATTTATTTCTTTTAATAGGAAATTACTTCCTTTATCTAAATTAATTACAATATTAATTATTATTATCTCTCTCTTCCTCTTTACAATAACAATTCTATTTATATTTCATTACCCCCACTCTCTTTCCTTTCATCGACATCACGACGTTCATACGCCCTCACTCTCCCAAACTACTAAATCTCTCGCTCTTCCTATATTTCTTCACGCTCTTTCCCTGATGCCAAGGTCAGGATTAAGGAGGGTAAGGTCTACTACTTGGATAGCGTTCCAATTTATTTTCGGTTGTGATTGGCGAATTTTGATTGTTGATTGTTATGAATCTAGACACCGAAATCGACAACAAGTGCTACCTGTGATATTGTTGAATTGTCTTCCTAAGTCACGTGAATAACCAGGTAAATTTTGTGCTCATGTTTGTTCCGATTGTGTGAAATTGTGGTTATTGGAAAATGTTTTGGAAACCCTAGTGAGGATTTTGGATTGGGATTTATCTCCACGCAATGCGAATTTACAATTGAGGTTTATCAATGGATATTGGATTGTGGTTTTGGGAGTCTTTTATAGGATTAATTGCCTTACCGATGGGGCCCATAAGTGCTCCATATTAATTGTTGGTACCTTGTACCTTTTGAGTCACGTGAATAACCAGGTAAATTTTGTGCTCATGTTTGTTCCGATTGTGTGAAATTGTGGTTATTGGAAAATGTTTTGGAAACCCTAGTGAGGATTTTGGATTGGGATTTATCTCCACGCAATGCGAATTTACAATTGAGGTTTATCAATGGATATTGGATTGTGGTTTTGGGAGTCTTTTATAGGATTAATTGCCTTACCGATGGGGCCCATAAGTGCTCCATATTAATTGTTGGTACCTTGTACCTTTTTGTGTATATATATTTGCATTGCGAACAATGAAACACAGTTAAGCTCTATGATCTACTCTTAGGTTAAAACGACTCGTAATAAGCCGTAATTAAACTAAGTAGAGGAAAAACGACTTCGAGGGGTAATGAAAGTAATTGAACCCTAAATAAGTCGAATATCAAGCCCCCGATCCCGAACTCTCCTTTCCTAATTTACCCTAGGTCAAAATTAGGTGGCGACTCTAATTAGGTTCCGGTGAGCTAGCTTAGGTTTTAATAATTAATGGTTTATGACATAGTTATTAAACTTAGGTTATAAGTGGACCTAGAACCCGACCAGATCCTAGTCAACCTGAATCAACATAGGATAGGGTTCAAAAACCGAGGCTCACAGTTATGCAATCTACATTAAGAACTTTATCTTAATATTTTGTAACATTCCATGACCTATCTTTTTAATTCCTAAGGTTTATTTTAATACTAACCTTAGTCTATAAATTCCATTTTCTCATTAATTGTCACATTATTTATGTGAATGTTATACATGATAATTGTTTCATTTAATCACATTAATACTATATAATATCTATAGTATTTATATCATTGTAAACCATAGCTTAAATTTCATTTTCTAACTCTTATTATTTGCGCACAGCCCTTTAAGTTTTACTAATTATGTTTTGACCACATAATCTTATACAATGTTACATTAATATCATTATACCATATGATATGATATTTTATCTCATTAAATATTATAACCTATAGTTTTAAAACTATATTGTTGCCGAAAAGCTTCTACATTGAAATTCTGATTTTTACAACTCCTCAAATATTTCCATTATTACAATTTTGCCACATATTTAATTTAATGTTATACATATCATATGTTATATCATTTTAACCTTATAATAACTATAACCTATAGTTATATTATAAAGTTGTCATATTGCCGAATTGGCACATATGTTATAACTCCATTTTCCTTCATATTATATACTTTTCTTTTATTCCCATTTATACCACACATATTGTATAATGTAACATATACTTTATATTATATCACTTTAACCTTATAATTAATATAACCTATGGTTATATATTTTTAAATTTCCGAACAGACCCTAAGGGCTGTTTTAATTCATTTCTCAGCACACTATAACTTTCTATATTTATACTTTTACCACATATTTCATGATATGTCACAAATAGCATATGTTATATCATTTCTTCATTTAAAAGATGTATAACCTATAGTTTAGGTTTATTTAATTTACGAACAGGCCCTAAGGCCATTTTAACTTATTTTCTCCCCCACATACTTCTTATATTTATGGTTTTGACCACACTTTTATAATCTATACTTTTAATGTTATAAAAACCATATATTATACACTTATCTTAATATAACCTTTTATATAATTCAAAAAATCACCAAACTTCATACAAATGTTATAAACTGTTATATTTGTAGGTTTAACCCACAACTTTCGGTAATTATGGTTCATACCCCATAAGTTTTGTAAATTTGATATTTAACTTATAATGTTTTATAGTTGACCCAAAGGCTGCCTGTTTGACCATAATTCATTTTAATAGCTTTTAAAGTATGGTTTTCGGCTATATTTAATATTTAGCCCCTAAATTTATTTTAATTACAAACTAACCCCAAATTGTTTTCGGTAATTATTTATTTAATTCTAAACTTAATTTAAACTTAATAAAACATAAAATTAAATGGCCTAAAGTACTTGACCTTATTACAAACCTTAGCTTATAATATTAATTACATATAAATGTCATAAAAGGCATAACCAACTCACGGCTTGGTATATTTTTTTCCAGATTATTTATAAATTGCATTTTAACTATGTAATTAATTCCTATGACATTATATGTCACATAAACATTAGGTTAACTTATCAAAAAAGTTATACAACATTTTAATATATAGTTTGGCCATAACATTCCTTGTAAACTCACGGCTTCCATTATTCATACCCAAATAATTTTATAAATTATATTTTGCCACTTATATTATTTTTCTATGACATTATAAGTCATTTATAAACTAAGTAAGCTAGCCAAATGTTATACAATATTATAGTACATATTTAAGTTATTTTATATCCTTAATGCTCTCGGCTTTGTTATATATGTAACATAATGACATGAAAACTTTATAATATACAAGATTAGTATAATCACTTGATTTCCAAGCACTTAAATCAGCCAAGCAACTCCAATGCCCACGGCTAGACATAAACATATATCTAAGTTAGTTTTTTTAACATAATTATACCCACATGAACACTTGATTAATACTTCATTTAGGTAGTAATTACCTTAATTTGACAAGCTTTCCCACACACTTGTCCTCTAGCATTTTTTGACAGAATTTTCCCCATGTTCCAGCACATACACGCCACCATTTTTTGCAAGGAAAGAGATGTGTATTAGTCATCTTATTACCAAGGGTAATTAAGGACTAAATTAAGCATAGTTTAACTTGACTTTTACCTTGATAATTGTAGGCTTAGGTGGGGTTATTTACGCCTGAAATTTGGAGTTAAAAGAGGTGTAAAACACCACACAAACTAGTATATAAACTGGCAATACAAGGTGGGGATTAGCTAGGAATTACCTTGTTATAAAATCACCAAAGATGGTGTTTTGGCATGGCTATTGCTAGATCTTCCAAGTGTGGTTATGTGTACTGAATAACCATGAAAAGAACAAGGAAATAAGCTGGTGAAACTAAGGAGAAAAACCAGAATGGAAGAGGAGGAAGACAAACATGGTTTTACCTTATTTTCAACTTAAGATCAACTTCCCTTCTCCTTAGTGTTTTCAGCCGAAAATAGGTCAATCTTCCAGCACCAACTCACACCAAATGGCTGGATGGAAATGAGGATGGGTGAGCTCAAAGGAAAGAGGAAGAAAAGAGGAAGGAAATGAGCATAAACTTGTCTTAGGACCTTACCTAGATTAAGAGATCTTACTCCTTGAAGATGGCTGCCATTTACGGTTTTGGAGGAAGAAGTTAGGGAGCTGGAGTTGAACTTCTTGGCTGGGAGTAAGGTGGAATGAGAGGAAGAAAAGAAAAACTAGCTTATAAGGTAAGAATACTTTACTTTATGTAATAGTCTTGATGAGTCATAAAGTTAGCTAGATATTTAATTGGAGCTTGCTTCAGCATGAGGAAACCCTCTTAAGTGGGCGGAAGGGCTTGTTCAAGGCAAGAAGACTCATGTTGAACATATGACTAGATTAAGTGTAAAATGTGACAAAATGCCCATTTTAAGGAATAGTCTTTGATGACATGTTACTGGATATTTCAAGGATGTATAAGGTCAAGGGATACCTCTTATATGATCGGAAATGGGTGGTCAAAGTCAAGGGACAAGGTTGACCACTAACTAGATTAAGTAATTAAGTGTTATTTTGGGTACTATTCACCCATTTTCACCCATTTTGATTTTATTTGAAAAATTTAAATTAAAACTTATAATGTGGTACATCATGACACATTAGTTTAATAATGAATTTAATCTAGTCCTTAAAGTGACATAAAACCAATACTTTTGGAGTTATACACAAAAATGTGCTTTAAGGAGTTTTTGTGCATATTTTGTGTTAAAGCTTGTGTTAGAGCTTGGTTTTCTTTGGTAATTGTTTTATTACATCCATTACATGATTACTAAACTTAGAAATCCAATTTGGACTTTAATTGAGGTCATAAAACCTTTAAGGTTTCTTAGAGCACATTTTTGCCCTAAGTGACTTTTAAGCATGTTAATGCTTGTTCTTTTGTGTTGGAGTGTTGTCCAATAGTTTTATTACGTTAATTTACGAGTTAGTATGCTTAGTAACTAATTTGGGATCCTAAGGAATTAATTTGGGCATATATTTGCCCTAAATGGCCAAAGGGTGCTATCTTTGCTTTATGTTGACCATTGTTGTTTTGAAATTGGTTTTAAGGCATGTTTAGGCCTTAATTTAATTGATTAAATGTTTTAATCAATGTTTAATTAGTTAGGGGTATTTCAGTCTACCCCCCTTGTAACACCCCTACCGCTAATCCTCTAATCAACGCCTACTCACCTCGGTCATTATACTAATCACAGCAGAAAATCAAAGCAAACGGCGGGTGATACAATACTGTTAGTCGCCCACACGACTAACAAGGCCTAAACTACCAACAGTTACGGTCTGATAAATATGATTACCAAGCTTACTTAAATACATTCCATAACGACTTCTATCACAATGGATTACCGAGTATCTAAGTGCATAATTTAATTACATCAAATCTCGAATCCAACATGATTTACAATTTCCCAAAATCAAAAAAGGAGTTGAAAATACAAGATTGGTCCCTCCTATCTCACAGACATACAGAACACCGAGAGTTATAGTGGTTCGGCCAATAATCTGGCCTACATCCACTTCTAGACAGTATCTTTATTCACTTCTTTGGTATTACAACTTTAGAGAGCTTTCTAGTGTTTTCTCTCTCCTCTAATATTGTGTCCCCTTACAAGTGAGCCTCCCATCTCTATTTATAGATTTTCTAGGGTGAAGTCTACCTCTTAACCTTTGTACATGTGATACTATTTTATTGGAGCCTCCCCTCTAGTCTTGGTACTTCTTTCCTTATAAAGCCTTCCGGTCCCAAAGTGTAAGGTGCGGGATCCGGTCACGGAGTACGGGGCCGGAATACGGGGCCTGGTCATAGAATGTGGAGCCGGAATACAGAACCCGATTATGAAACATAAGACCCGGATTGATGTTTGATGTCCAAACTGGAGCCCGAACAAGGTCTTGAAGGGGGCCCGGGGTCTAGATCGGAATCTGCGGCCTGGACTGCTTTGACCCTCTTGTCTTCGTCATATTCTTGTCCTTGTCATCAGTCCCACAAGTTCTACTTTTTGCTACTTAAAAAAGTGGAACTTTACAAAAAGAAAAATTGAAATCTACATTCTTTCTTCATTCTTTCCATTTCTTCCCTTCTCCTATCTTCTAGTCCCACAAGTTCTTTTTCTTTTAGCTCTTACAAAGAAAAATGAGCTTACAAAAAGAAAGTTGGTATAGTGTAATCAAAGTCCCACAAGTGTCTTCTTTCTGACAAATTGGAAATCATCTTTGAAATGATATATCTTGATGGATGAATCCCATGACATCTTGATGGATGAATCTCTTGAGGTCTTTCATAAAGAAGACCAATGGTTCCTTTAATAAGAACCATTCCCTTTTTGAAAGGGTTAAATATTTTGATGACAAAGTCCTTGCTTATACTAGCCAAAGGATGATAATTCCCTTAAAGGGAGAATAAAGGTAACATATTTTCCCAACTTTGCTTATGCTAGCCAAAGGATGGTACTTGTGATTCAAGTATGGTGCGGCGTCCCACACCTAACAATGCACCCATTACAGGCGACCAGAGCTCCTGATGGGTCCAGAGATGGGTTTTTTTTTGTTGGCTCGTTGGCCGGGTTTCATTTCAACCCTAAGTGTTACTTTTCAAGGCACAAGTGCCTGCGGCTCGTTGGCCGGTGCTTTCTTTTACTTTCAAGGCTAGCCTGCGGCTCGTTGGCCGGTTTTTACTTTCAAGGCTAGCCTGCGGCTCGTTGGCCGGTGCTTTCTTTTACTTTCAAGGCATATAGCCTGCGGCTCGTTGGCCGGTGCTTTCTTTTACTTTCAAGGCATATAGCCTGCGGCTCGTTGGCCGGTGCTTTCTTTTACTTTCAAGGCATATAGCCTGCGGCTCGTTGGCCGGTGCTTTCTTTGAATACTTCAGGGGGTGATCAGCCCCCTGGTAAAAAGTACCTGCACTTTCTTTAGAGACCTTGTTAGCTCTCTTGAGGCAGAGTAGGACATGTTGCACATGATAAATATTTTAAGATATCAAATCAGTTTGTAATTGTGCATAAATCAAGGTCAAGCTCAATAGACTCATGTAATAATATACAAGTCTGGTACTTATATTTAGAATCATGCATTTAGTTGACGCTGAATGAAGCATTCTATAACCAAAATACTCAAGGTGGTTTTATGAGTTTCAAACATTCTCATCATGTCCGCTTACCAGCTGAAAACATAGGCAATAGATTAGCCTAAACACTGTCTATGCAGTAGCTCAATATTCGTGACATAGTGCCCGGGAAGAGCAAGATAAGTGGGTGAGTTATGAACACCATTTCCAAGAAGCATGACAAGAGTAGGCAAGGCATTTTGTTTCCATAAGTTGGATTTTAACAGCAATATCATGATGCAGTAAAACAGAATGGTGTATGAGAGTTTTAAGAGTTTGGTTACTTTCAAGCAGGTCTTGTCATGCTTTAAGAGGTGGTACAAAGTCAAGAAAAACTGAAGCAGATATGAACCGCTTGCCAGCTCATAATAGGCCACAACTAGAGGTGTTTCAGAGTGAAGATATATGGCAATATACCCTCTTTTAAACCAGCAAACAGCAGCAAAAGGATTGCTGTACAACAGTTCCTAAAGTGCAAAATAACAAAGTTTGAATGGTGCTTGAAGCAGCAGCCTAACAGATGGAGTAAGACAGTAGCAGCAGGGAACTACAATCAATTAAAGACCCTCTTATTTGCTGATCAAACAACACAGACCAAGAGTAAAAGAGCTTGCCATTCATGTCATCTCAGGTTTAGACATCAGATAACAAATGAAGTATTATCTCATAAACAGAGGGATGTTTTAAAATTGTCCAGATTATAGCAGTACCCAAAAACAGAGAGTGGAATCTAGCAAACTACCAACTATTAATCCTCAATTGTTTAAAGCACGATGCAAAAGGGAAGCGGATAACAACAAGTAAATAGAAACTTATGCAAATTTCAGATAAAAGAGGCTTAAAACAAACAAACTCTGAACAGAAAGCTAACAGACAACTTGTGACAGTAAGTGCGATTCAAAACATGCTTTCATTACTGTTTATTAAAGCTGTAAAACAATTCGTAGAATGAAAATCAAAGTTCACACTCTTTAAAACTGCACACAACTTTTGGACTATAACTACGCTAATAGTGGCATTACCGAGCAGTGAAACAGATAAGCTGTGCAGAAACTAGCTGAAAGTTTAGAAACTGAAACAACACCCAATTTCCTTGGTAGAGTAGATGCTAAGCTTAGCAGTTTTTGCAAAAGGTAGATAGATTGTCTTAGATTATCTGTTATCAGATGGAATGCTTAGGAGATTCTATTTTAATGACTAAGCAGCAAGATACATATCAGGAATGAATATTACCCAACCAGCAACATTCTATCGATTCATAGCTGTAACACTTATCCAGGCTACTATCCAAGACCAAGATTTTGACCACAGTGCCTAATATACCTCAACATCCTGCAGATGTCAGGAAGAGGAGGACGACGTGGACAGGCTGATGAGGAGCCAAACCCAGGCCAAAAGAATGGAGCTAGCGATACTCGCCCTCCACCAACAAACCAAACTCAGGGGTACAAGGGCAAAGGCCCAGCATCGGGACCCGCCCTGCATGTCATGGACCGCTCAGATGAGGCTGGTCCTTCTACTAACCCAGGTATTTCTAAACCGTGTGAACCTATTATCGAGCAATGGATGATGTGAATGAGTGCTTGCATGCCTTGATTGCCTAATTGAGTAGGAAAGAATTAGTAAGACTCACTAGTAAAAATTTAAACCACGTAGGAAGCTATAAGATATGCTTTCCTATCCCCTCACCGCCCTCCCTGGAGGAAAACATTATCAAGGTGCAAGAACCAGGGAACGAACAATGTAAGGTTATCCAACCAGGTTTGATATTACTCAAAGGATACCTAACACCGGAGACACAAATTGCAATCATCAGAAAATGTCAAGAATTAGGAGCAGGACCAGGAGGGTTCTACACTCCAGAATTTCCAGGAGGATCAAAAATGAAGCTGAAAATGATGTGTTTGGGAAAGGATTGGAATCCTTATACCAAGAACTACCAGGATACAAGAAATGGAGATGGAGCACAAGTACCAAAAATCCCAGAAGAATTTTTACCAATTGTGGAACAAGCAGTTAATACAGCTCAACAGCTAGAAGAAGATCCAGTTCCCAATCTAAGGGCTGATCTATGTATCATCAACTTCTATGAAGAAGGAGGCCGCTTAGGACTACACCAGGACAATGATGAAACAAAAGGGTCCCTTGAACAGGGAATACCAGTATTATCTTTGTCAATTGGAGATGACGCAGAGTTCCTTTATGGCGAGCAGAAGCGTGTGGACCTTGCAAAGAAAATAATATTGAGTTCAGGAGATGTTTTGATAATGGGTGGAAAGTCAAGGTTGCTATACCATGGAATTAAAAGGATTAAGCTAAACACAGCACCTTCGACAGTGATAAACACCACTCACATGAGACCAGGAAGATTACGTTTAACCTTTAGAAAGTACTAGTGTTGTAATTGTTTTTGGACTCCAGAAAGGAGATCATCTCATCAATGAAGCATTATTGTTTGTGAAAGTGAATGTCCTTAGACCCCATCATGTATCAAGGTACTTACTCAGATTCTGTTATTAGGTTGTGCTAAGGAGACGGAAGGTGCCTTAAGTATACTTACTGAGGAGGAGGCCCGCAAGGGTGGCTCGATTCTCACTGGTACCTTTCCGGTTAATGGAGTGGATGCATTAGTACTGTTCGACTCCGGAGCCTCACACACTTTCGTTTCGCCTACGCTTGCGGGGAAGTTGGGGCTAGACGCAGTAGAGTTACCTGATTTTAAGGTGGCACTCCCGTCTAAGGAGAAGATCAGTTGCACTCGTCTTTATAGAGGAGCCACTATCAGTATTAAGGAGGAGGAATTTCCTATTGACCTTATTGAGTTCAGAGGTCTAGGATTCGACGTTATAGCCGGGATGGACTGGCTGGGGCGGCACAGAGGCCGCATCCTTTGTGCAGAGCGCAGACTGTTGCTTAAGAGCCCATCAGGAGTGACAATATCTTACCGTCAGAGCCCTAGGGCACCATCGATAAAAGTTATATCTGCCATGTCCATGTACAAGCACGTCAGGAAGCAGAAGGAGGTTTATCTATGTTATGTTCAGAATGTAGAGCATGACCCTGATTTTGATCCAGCTATGCCAGTGGTGTCGGATTTTCCAGTTATCTTTCCAAAGGAACTTCCGGGCTTACCGCCATCCAGAGAGGTAGAGTTCTCCATCGAATTACTACCAGGTACCGGTCCCATAGCTAAGGCACTGTACCGTATGGCACCAGCAGAGATGGCTGAGCTGAAGGAGCAGCTGAAAGATTTATTGGATAAGGGATACATACGACCTAGCGTATCTCCTTGGGGAGCACCAGTCTTATTTGTGAAGAAGAAGGATGGAAGCCTTCGTTTATGTATTGATTACAGAGAGCTTAATGCAGTATCGGTGAAGAACAAATACCCACTACCACGGATCGACGATTTGTTTGATCAGTTGAGAGGAGCAAAAGTATTTTCGAAGATCGATTTGAGATCAGGCTACCATCAGATACCCATCAGGGAGCAAGACATAGAAAAGACAGCCTTCAGAACACGGTATGGCCATTATGTGTTTACAGTCATGCCTTTTGGCTTGTCAAATGCACCTGCAGTCTTCATGGATTTGATGAACAGATTATTCAGAGAGCAGTTGGATAAGACCGTGGTTGTATTCATCGATGACATCCTAATCTACTCAAAGTCTAAAGAAGAGCATGAGAGTCACCTTCGACATACACTTCAGATCTTAAGGGAGAACCAGCTTTATGCTAAGTTCTCCAAATGTGAATTTTGGTTGGACAGAGTTTCCTTTTTAGGACATGTTATCTCTGATGCTGGGATCGCAGTGGATCCAGCAAAGATAGAAGCAGTTCGCACTTGGCCTAGGCCAAAGACAGTTACGGACATCAGGAGTTTCCTTGGTTTAGCAGGATACTACAGAAGGTTTGTCAGAGACTTCTCCAAAATAGCCAAACCTATGACCAACTTAATGAAGAAGGATGCACCTTTCACATGGACTACTGAATGTGAGACCTCATTCGAGCTTTTGAAGAATGCTTTGACATCAGCACCAGTTTTGACTATACCTGAAGGCACAGAGGGTTATGAAGTTTACTGTGATGCATCAGGCAGAGGATTAGGGTGTGTACTCATGCAGAATGGGAAGGTAGTCGCCTACGCTTCCCGACAGTTGAAGAAACATGAGGAAAATTATCCCACACATGACTTGGAGCTTGGAGCTATTGTTTTTGCATTGAAGATCTGGCGCCACTACCTGTATGGTGTCCAGATGACCGTATATTCGGATCACAAGAGTTTGAAGTATGTATTCACCCAGAAAGAGTTAAACATGAGACAAAGAAGATGGGTTGAATTTCTTAAGGATTATGATATTGATTTGCAGTACAAGGAAGGGAAAGCTAATGTTGTAGCAGACGCACTGAGTCGACGAGCACATTCCCTAAATGCCAGTGTGGCTAGCTCGAGTCTTATAGACGACATACGTAGAGCACAGCAGAGTGATCAGCGAATGATGGAGATCAGTCAGAAGTTGTCTGACGGTACATTTGAGGGTGGAAAGTATGAGTTTCAGCTACATGATGATGGACTAATCATTGAAGGGAAGATTGTGTATTCCCAGAGACAGCACGATATAAAGGAGCATATTCTTCGAGAGTCCCACACTTCTACCACATCTGTCCATCCAGGAGCTTCTAAGATGTACAGAGATCTAAAGAGGTATTTCTGGTGGAGTGGTATGAAGGGCGACGTGACAGAGTATGTGATTCGATGTCTCACTTGTCAGAAAGTGAAATTCGAACATAGACGACCAGGAGGTATGGTACAGTCTATGCCAGTTCCAGAGTGGAAGTTTTATGATTTCTATGGACTTCGTGGTGGGACTACCACCTACGAGAGGAGGCCTTAATATGATTTGGGTTGTTGTTGATCGACTGACTAAGGTTGCTAGGTTTATTCCGATGAAAGACACTTGGAAAGTGCCAAAGTTGCAGAGCTATTTGAGCAGAGATTATCAGACATCATGGAGTACCTAAGACTATTGTTTCAGATCGAGACACTAGATTTCTCTCACGATACTGGCGAGCTACTCGCGAGGCACTTGGCACTGAGTTGAAGCTTAGCACAGCATTTCATCCTCAGACAGATGGTCAGTCAGAGAGGACTATTCAGACCTTAGAGGACATGCTACGAGCATGTGCCTTGGATTTTCAGGGCAGCTGGATAGATAGATTACATCTCATCGAGTTTGCTTACAATAACAGCTATCACGCCTCTATACAGATGTCACCTTTTCAGGCTTTATACGGCAGACCATGCCGCACACCTTTGTGCTGGGACGAGTCTAGTGAGACCGTCATCATTGGGCCTGAGTACTTGGAGCAAGTCCAGGCAGAAGTTCAGCAGATCAGAAACAATATGAAAGCAGCACAGGACAGACAGAAATCATATGCTGATGAGAGGCGACGAGACCTTGAGTTCGCAGTTGGCGACCAGGTATTTCTACGAGTTTCACCCATGAAGGGTGTATTCAGATTTGGTCAGAAGGGCAAGCTAAGCCCGAAATTTGTAGGACCCTACGCTATCATAGAGCGGGTGGGCCTAGTGGCATATCGACTTGATTTGCCAGCCGAGTTGGGCAAAGTACACAATGTTTTTCACGTGTCTCAGCTTAAGAAATACATGCCTCATCCTTCTCATGTTCTACAACCAGAGACACTCTTTTAGAACCAACAATGCGGTATGTGGAAACACCGCAAAGAATCTTAGATAGAAGACACGAGAGACTCGAAACAAGTCTGTGAGCCTCGTGAAGGTTCTTTGGTCGAACCACGATGTGGAAGAGGCCACATGGGAACTCGAAGCTGATATGCGAGCGAAGTTTCCCTCATTATTTACCGACTAGGCACTTTAGTCTAGGGTACGGGGGCGTACCCCTTCTTTTTGGGGGGTAGAGCCTTTTTCATTTTTGAGTTTAGTGTGCACTTTGTTGCACCTTTGTGCATTGCATTTGTTGCTTTTGTGCATTTCAGTTGTTGCACTTTTGTGCATTTCAGTTGTTGCACTTTTGTGCATTTCAGTTGTTGCACTTTTGTGCATTTCAGTTGTTGCACTTTGTGCATTTCAGTGACACCTTGTCTTGTATGTGTTCTTGTGTAACACTGTGTTTGAATGTACCTTGTACTTCTACTTGATTGTGTGTACTTCATTACACTACAATGGAAATATTATATGCACTACGTTGCACCATTTGAAATGAAAAGTGATTGTGTTCACTACCTTGCTTTACACTGCAAGTATATGTTATGACATTCCAAGTATTTCTGTTGTACTTGATATACACTATGAACTTAGGGATATAGAGACTTGGGACTTGATCCCTAAAAATTAGATTGAGTTGTGGATACTTAGTGGAACTTGATTCCCCCACAACCTTATACTTTAAATATGAGACTTCGGGGCGAAGTCCTTTTTAAGGGGGGTAGATTGAAATACCCCAAATCTAAATAATATTATTTAATCATTATTTATTGGAATATAATCCAAATATAAATCATTTCACGTACGCATGCAAACCCATGCATGAAAACGTTACGTAAAAACAGTCGTTTCACCATAAACGCTAAAACGCCTTAGAAGCATATGGTCAAACATGACCTTGTATGACCCCTAATATTCAAACTAAATGGTCATACAATTATTATATGAATATACAAATATATTCCCTAAGCTATATTCAGTCAAATACGCAAAATGCTCGGGAGTGCTCACACCCGCTCCTTAAAGCACGAAAAGTCCGGAGGAGTGCCGAGGTGGCACGAACTCCTATAAAATTAATTCCTAGAGTTCCTAACATCATTATTTATCATTCTAAAGAGAACCCACGAAGTGGTTTCTCAAAATTCAGCAAAAACCAAAGGAGGATTTCTTAGCGCTCCTTTTTGGCCCGGGAGTGTCCCGATGGCCCGTAAATTATGTCACGGGTTGATATAACCCCATATAACTCAATGTAACATCTTAGTATATGTTTATTTACTATAAGTGTTTACAAACACTTGGAACTCATAAGAACAATTGGTTTCCCAAAATTTCCTTAGAGCACAAAAACACACCTTCGGGTGTCACGAAAATGCGTTTTACGCAATTACCTTGTAGTTTTTGACATGCCACGAATTGGTAATCTTAAAAAGGGTTAAAATGACCTTCTAAATCAGTTGGTGTGACTAGTCAACAAGGTCTCTATAGGGGCCGATTTTAAGGGCAAAAACTAGTATAAAATTTGCTTTAAAAATTTATAAAAGGCTTAAAACATGATGACTCATCATCCCATGTGTTACATTACTTAATGCCAAAGTATGTAGGTCTCATTTGACCATGTGCTGTCGAAATTATGAAGAGAAAAGGCCATGTGAGTAGGAAGAAGACAAAATGTAAAAAGCAAAAGTGGATCTAGATTCCACCTTTTCATTTCTTAAAATTCAAGACCTTCCAAGCTTCTTCCTTGGCTCTTCATCAACGAATTGAGACCCCTCTTTAGCCTTGAAATCGTGCACCATAATGAGGAAGAAGACAAGGCTAACTTAGAAAAATCAAAAGTACAACTTACCTAAATTTCCTTGTCTTCTAGCTCACAATTATTTCCTTTCCAACTCTTGCCTTGTCACACCTCACATGTCCTCTATTATGTCCGTTTTTAAGCTGGAAAGGAGGCATTTATTGAGCCAATCAACCATGAATAAACTAAGGAAAAGTATAGTCATTTGACATTAAAAATTGACAAAACAAAATCAAATTCCAAATGTCTTCTTTCATTTACGTAAGTTAGCTTCATTTCCCTCCTTGCACAATTCTTGCACGGTTTGGTAAGCTCCTCCTCTCTCTCTCTAGCTTCATCTTCTTCCTTTGAAGCTCTTAAGTCCATTAATGGAGTTTTAACTTCTATCTTCATCTTTAAGGTAATTTCCTAGCATTTCTTGGCAAGTCTTGAAGCAAAACTCTTCCTAGCATAACAAGGTGTGTTCGGCTTCATTAGTTCTCCAAGGAGATTGTCCAAACCAACATTAAACCAAGGAGCATCTCAAGGTTATCTTAAGGTAGTTTTAATGCTTGAAAATCCTTAAAGCACATTTTTATGTGTAACCAAGTTCTACTTCTTCTAAGGTTCTTTCCTTCTTCATTTTCATGAAGGAAACCTTGTTCTTTCTACCTTAGGAGTGCCGAATTCATAAGGAGAAAAGTCTAAGGTAAACTCTTGTAAAAATACTTACAAATCTACTTAAGATCTTTATTCAAGATCTAACTCCTAAAACTCCTTCACCACTTGCATATAACCGAAGTGGAGCATCTATATTACCTTGGAGAAAGCTTGGAGATTCAAGAAGAAGTTCAAGCACTTAACCACCTTGTTAAGAAGTAAGTTTACTATATAAATCTTTATATTATAAGCTTTGTTAAGCTTCTAAAAATTGTACAAAAATTATGTACACCTCCTAGGTTTATTAATACCGAAATTATATGGTTTATATGCCAAAAATATAACTATAACATATATAGAAAATATTTACCTTAAGACACATTTTTGTGTCACAAAATTCATTTATGTTACAAATAAATTTAGGCCGAAAAGTCTTAGGCAAAAATGCTTTATTTTGAGCTTAGAATTTATATAAGACATTACAATAATTTATACATGAGTTATATGACTCCTATGAATTTATTTATAATTACTTAGACATATAAATCCACTTTTATATAACATAAGGTCTCATTTAAATTATGGCCGAATGTTCTACTTGATAAATAAGTTTTAATGAGCTACTTAGGTATATAAATTTATATCATAAAGTTTGGTGAGTTAAAAATTCTTTTAGTGTCTAAATGACTAATTAATTAAGTTATGTGGATTAAATGTAATTTTTACAAAGTTTAGTGTACTTATATTAAAAACCGAGAGCTAAAGGGCTGTTTGGTGTAATTATAATATAATATAAGGTTAGGAATTAAGTTTAAGAATTTTAGATAATTTAAACAAGCTTTGAAATAACTTTTTATAAAGTTTTGGGCTATTATGTAATTTATAAAAGTTGTTATGAAAGTTTATAATTTATTAGTGGGCGAATTCATAATTAAGAGAATTATTAGGTTCACTTTCGAAATTTTAAGGGATTAAATATTTAGACTATAGTTTATAAGTTATTAAGTAACTAATAGAAAGTTTTGGGGTGAAAATGTAATTAATGGAAAGTTCAAGACCAAAGCCGAATTCTTTGGGGTTAGTTTGGTAATTTAGGAATTTATAAATATATATTCGGCATTTATGGAGAATTAAAATTAAAACTATAGTTTACATGACATTGTGAAAAAGTTATAAGATTTTGTGGTTAGATTGTAATTATAAGAAATAAATTATTAAAGCCGAGAATTTAAGGGGCTAAGTTGTAATTTTTGAGAGTTATAATATTTAAAAGCTATATACCAAAATATTAGGGATGGCTTTGCAATTTAGCTAAATAAGAAGTTAAAACTCTATAATATAAAGAGATTAGAATTTAAGAGTAAAGTTTATGAATTAATGTGGTTGTTTTGTAAATAACCGAAATACAAGTTTAAGAATTTAGATTTAAATAAATATAGGTCCTATATGGATATTTGGAGGATTTAGAAGAAAGAATTTTGATTAAAGGAATTATGGAATTGGAACTATGGCTTACATGGTTATAAGGAATTAAAAGATAAACAATAAATATTATTTATGGTTAAAAGGAGAATAATAAAACTATAAGAATTTTATGTCTATGTATGACATATAAATATAGTTAAGAGATTATAAGTTGTTATGTCACCTAGACAAATAAAATAAACAACAAATGCAATAAACACATATATGTGCATTAAAGGATTTATAAATAAATCAAAAGGGATAACAAATAAGTTATACATTAAATCATGAGGTGATTAAAAGAAATAAACCTCACATGAAATAACAATATGAAATTTGTTAAAAGATCCAATAGAATTATTATATAAGGGTAACATAAATTAACCCTCTCAGTTAATCCTATTCTAGGACTTTGTTTGACCAGACGTTGACCGGGAATTTACAAGTACAGTCTACGGTGAACGGTATGGGATTCTTGCAACCTGTTTTCTAACGGATTACACCGGCTTGTGTGCTATCTGTTGTTTGAAATAACGACCAAGATAATTAATGTAAAATGTTGTTTTACTCTTGTGCACTGTTGTATTATTTTTGTGTGTGTGATTATTGCTGACTACAACGTGTATGTCCCACGCATACAAACACTACTATACCAGTGGATTAAATACCTGCGTTTCAGTATACCGAGGACTTGTACTCAAGTCTCTCACTAACTTCACTTTATAACAAACGTCATTATCCTAAACGTGATAATTGACAATACACATTGTGTTCTTGTTTAACGTCTTTATATGACACTTAACAATTATATACTTCGAGATTGAGGAGCCCAGTTGGATCTGGCCATGCATGCTACGGGAGTTGTACCTGTCTCAGGTCGTCTCCTACTACGTCGCGACGGAACATTCAGTTGGGAGGAAGACTTTATTCCTTCCGGGATTCAAATGCCCTTCAGTTCGAGGAAGACTTTATTCCTCTAGTGGGTTCTTATTTCCCACGCCATTCAGTTCAGGGTTTAACTACGTTATCTCCTGGGGTTTTTATACCCAACCTTTCTCTATAACGAGGTCACTATACCTCCACTATTTCAGATATTCAGTTATAACTGTCAGTCCCATTGTGTGGACCGACTATCAGTAAAGAATTTCAGTTCAGCTAACTCGACCTTCTGTGTCTTGTTCTATGTGACATTATTGTCCTTGTATGGATACTTGTTATTATCAGACTATGCTTGTTTACAGCTTTATAAAAATGAACTGCATGTGTTCGACAAAGTAGTTGGTGTGGCCCGGTAGACGATGGGCTGCACGTTTTCCATACCAGCATTGTTTGCTGAGCCCCTTTGGGGGCACCCCCATTTTTCAGGTACCTGAAGTTGAGGAGATCACCACACTGAGTGTAGGTGGGGTAGACCAAGCTTTGGGAGTCTACTATTAGTTAATTGTTTATTTCAGTATTGTACTTTTGAGTTTGATTCCTAGTATCTCGGGTTGTATCTGTATTCCAGACCGTGACATTTGAGGACTGTATTTGGACTTAGCCTTGTTGGTCACAAGGGTGGCCAACGGCATTGTAATACCGCCCGGTTGTTGTATTTATTTCCGCTGCAGTTGTATTTTATTTGGGAGTGATCGCCGTTCAGTTTATTGGATTTCGGGTTGGGGTATTACAAAAATGGTATCAGAGCGTAGTTACGCTCTGGATACAAGGATACACCGAGATTAGGATATCTAAGACTTTAGGTTACGGGTTGAGTGATAGTTTTGAAAGGAGTTTAAGTTAGTTTCACTTAGACTACTATCCAAGACCAAGATTTTGACCACAGTGCCTAATATACCTCAACATCCTGCAGATGTCAGGAAGAGGAGGACGACGTGGACAGGCTGATGAGGAGCCAAACCCAGGCCAAAAGAATGGAGCTAGCGATACTCGCCCTCCACCAACAAACCAAACTCAGGGGTACAAGGGCAAAGGCCCAGCATCGGGACCCGCCCTGCATGTCATGGACCGCTCAGATGAGGCTGGTCCTTCTACTAACCCAGGTATTTCTAAACCGTGTGAACCTATTATCGAGCAATGGATGATGTGAATGAGTGCTTGCATGCCTTGATTGCCTAATTGAGTAGGAAAGAATTAGTAAGACTCACTAGTAAAAATTTAAACCACGTAGGAAGCTATAAGATATGCTTTCCTATCCCCTCACCGCCCTCCCTGGAGGAAAACATTATCAAGGTGCAAGAACCAGGGAACGAACAATGTAAGGTTATCCAACCAGGTTTGATATTACTCAAAGGATACCTAACACCGGAGACACAAATTGCAATCATCAGAAAATGTCAAGAATTAGGAGCAGGACCAGGAGGGTTCTACACTCCAGAATTTCCAGGAGGATCAAAAATGAAGCTGAAAATGATGTGTTTGGGAAAGGATTGGAATCCTTATACAAGAACTACCAGGATACAAGAAATGGAGATGGAGCACAAGTACCAAAAATCCCAGAAGAATTTTTACCAATTGTGGAACAAGCAGTTAATACAGCTCAACAGCTAGAAGAAGATCCAGTTCCCAATCTAAGGGCTGATCTATGTATCATCAACTTCTATGAAGAAGGAGGCCGCTTAGGACTACACCAGGACAATGATGAAACAAAAGGGTCCCTTGAACAGGGAATACCAGTATTATCTTTGTCAATTGGAGATGACGCAGAGTTCCTTTATGGCGAGCAGAAGCGTGTGGACCTTGCAAAGAAAATAATATTGAGTTCAGGAGATGTTTTGATAATGGGTGGAAAGTCAAGGTTGCTATACCATGGAATTAAAAGGATTAAGCTAAACACAGCACCTTCGACAGTGATAAACACCACTCACATGAGACCAGGAAGATTTTTAACCTTTAGAAAGTACTAGTGTTGTAATTGTTTTTGGACTCCAGAAAGGAGATCATCTCATCAATGAAGCATTATTGTTTGTGAAAGTGAATGTCTTTAGACCCCATCATGTATCAAGGTACTTACTCAGATTCTGTTATTAGGTTGTGCTAAGGAGACGGAAGGTGCCTTAAGTATACTTACTGAGGAGGAGGCCCGCAAGGGCGGCTCGATTCTCACTGGTACCTTTCCGGTTAATGGAGTGGATGCATTAGTACTGTTCGACTCCGGAGCCTCACACACTTTCGTTTCGCCTACGCTTGCGGGGAAGTTGGGGCTAGACGCAGTAGAGTTACCTGATTTTAAGGTGGCACTCCCGTCTAAGGAGAAGATCAGTTGCACTCGTCTTTATAGAGGAGCCACTATCAGTATTAAGGAGGAGGAATTTCCTATTGACCTTATTGAGTTCAGAGGTCTAGGATTCGACGTTATAGCCGGGATGGACTGGCTGGGGCGGCACAGAGGCCGCATCCTTTGTGCAGAGCGCAGACTGTTGCTTAAGAGCCCATCAGGAGTGACAATATCTTACCGTCAGAGCCCTAGGGCACCATCGATAAAAGTTATATCTGCCATGTCCATGTACAAGCACGTCAGGAAGCAGAGGTATATCTATGTTATGTTCAGAATGTAGAGCATGACCCTGATTTTGATCCAGCTATGCCAGTGGTGTCGGATTTTCCAGTTATCTTTCCAAAGGAACTTCCGGCTTACCGCCATCCAGAGAGGTAGAGTTCTCCATCGAATTACTACCAGGTACCGGTCCCATAGCTAAGGCACCGTACCGTATGGCACCAGCAGAGATGGCTGAGCTGAAGGAGCAGCTGAAAGATTTATTGGACAAGGGATACATACGACAGCTATCTCCTTGGGGAGCACCAGTCTATTTGTGAAGAAGAAGGATGGAAGCCTTCGTTTATGTATTGATTACAGAGAGCTTAATGCAGTATCGGTGAAGAACAATACCCACTACCACGGATCGACGATTTGTTTGATCAGTTGAGAGGAGCAAAATTTTCGAAGATCGATTTGAGATCAGGCTACCATCAGATACCCATCAGGGAGCAAGACATAGAAAAGACAGCCTTCAGAACACGGTATGGCCACTATGAGTTTACAGTCATGCCTTTTGGCTTGTCAAATGCACCTGCAGTCTTCATGGATTTGATGAACAGATTATTCAGAGAGCAGTTGGATAAGACCGTGGTTGTATTCATCGATGACATCCTAATCTACTCAAAGTCTAAAGAAGAGCATGAGAGTCACCTTCGACATACACTTCAGATCTTAAGGGAGAACCAGCTTTATGCTAAGTTCTCCAAATGTGAATTTTGGTTGGACAGAGTTTCCTTTTTAGGACATGTTATCTCTGATGCTGGGATCGCAGTGGATCCAGCAAAGATAGAAGCAGTTCGCACTTGGCCTAGGCCAAAGACAGTTACGGACATCAGGAGTTTCCTTGGTTTAGCAGGATACTACAGAAGGTTTGTCAGAGACTTCTCCAAAATAGCCAAACCTATGACCAGCTTAATGAAGAAGGATGCACCTTTCACATGGACTACTGAATGTGAGACCTCATTCGAGCTTTTGAAGAATGCTTTGACATCAGCACCAGTTTTGACTATACCTGAAGGCACAGAGGGTTATGAAGTTTACTGTGATGCATCAGGCAGAGGATTAGGGTGTGTACTCATGCAGAATGGGAAGGTAGTCGCCTACGCTTCCCGACAGTTGAAGAAACATGAGGAAAAATATCCCACACATGACTTGGAGCTTGGAGCTATTGTTTTTGCATTGAAGATCTGGCGCCACTACCTGTATGGTGTCCAGATGACCGTATATTCGGATCACAAGAGTTTGAAGTATGTATTCACCCAGAAAGTTAAACATGAGACAAAGAAGATGGGTTGAATTTCTTAAGGATTATGATATTGATTTGCAGTACAAGGAAGGGAAAGCTAATGTTGTAGCAGACGCACTGAGTCGACGAGCACATTCCTAAATGCCATGTGGCTAGCTCGAGTCTTATAGACGACATACGTAGAGCACAGCAGAGTGATCAGCGAATGATGGAGATCAGTCAGAAGTTGTCTGACGGTACATTTGAGGGTGGAAAGTATGAGTTTCAGCTACATGATGATGGACTAATCAGATTGAAGGGAAGATTGTGTATTCCCAGACAGCACGATATAAAGGAACATATTCTTCGAGAGTCCCACACTTCTACCACATCTGTCCATCCAGGAGCTTCTAAGATGTACAAGATCTAAAGAGGTATTTCTGGTGGAGTGGTATGAAGGGCGACGTGACAGAGTATGTGATTCGATGTCTCACTTGTCAGAAAGTGAAATTCGAACATAGACGACCAGGAGGTATGGTACAGTCTATGCCAGTTCCAGAATGGAAGTTTTATGACATTTCTATGGACTTCGTGGTGGGACTACCACCTACGAGAGGAGGCCTTAATATGATTTGGGTTGTTGTTGATCGACTGACTAAGGTTGCTAGGTTTATTCCGATGAAAGACACTTGGAAAGTGCCAAAGTTGGCAGAACTATTTGAGCAGAGATTATCAGACATCATGGAGTACCTAAGACTATTGTTTCAGATCGAGACACTAGATTTCTCTCACGATACTGGCGAGCTACTCGCGAGGCACTTGGCACTGAGTTGAAGCTTAGCACAGCATTTCATCCTCAGACAGATGGTCAGTCAGAGAGGACTATTCAGACCTTAGAGGACATGCTACGAGCATGTGCCTTGGATTTTCAGGGCAGCTGGATAGATAGATTACATCTCATCGAGTTTGCTTACAATAACAGCTATCACGCCTCTATACAGATGTCACCTTTTCAGGCTTTATACGGCAGACCATGCCGCACACCTTTGTGCTGGGACGAGTCTAGTGAGACCGTCATCATTGGGCCTGAGTACTTGGAGCAAGTCCAGGCAGAAGTTCAGCAGATCAGAAACAATATGAAAGCAGCACAGGACAGACAGAAATCATATGCTGATGAGAGGCGACGAGACCTTGAGTTCGCAGTTGGCGACCAGGTATTTCTACGAGTTTCACCCATGAAGGGTGTATTCAGATTTGGTCAGAAGGGCAAGCTAAGCCCGAAATTTGTAGGACCCTACGCTATCATAGAGCGGGTGGGCCTAGTGGCATATCGACTTGATTTGCCAGCCGAGTTGGGCAAAGTACACAATGTTTTTCACGTGTCTCAGCTTAAGAAATACATGCCTCATCCTTCTCATGTTCTACAACCAGAGACACTCTCTTTAGAACCAACAATGCGGTATGTGGAAACACCGCAAAGAATCTTAGATAGAAGACACGAGAGACTCGAAACAAGTCTGTGAGCCTCGTGAAGGTTCTTTGGTCGAACCACGATGTGGAAGAGGCCACATGGGAACTCGAAGCTGATATGCGAGCGAAGTTTCCCTCATTATTTACCGACTAGGCACTTTAGTCTAGGGTACGGGGGCGTACCCCTTCTTTTTGGGGGGTAGAGCCTTTTTCATTTTTGAGTTTAGTGTGCACTTTGTTGCACCTTTGTGCATTGCATTTGTTGCTTTTGTGCATTTCAGTTGTTGCACTTTTGTGCATTTCAGTTGTTTGCACTTTTGTGCATTTCAGTTGTTGCACTTTTGTGCATTTCAGTTGTTGCACTTTTGTGCATTTCAGTGACACCTTGTCTTGTATGTGTTTTGTGTAACACTGTGTTTGAATGTACCTTGTACTTCTACTTGATTGTGTGTACTTCATTACACTACAATGGAAATATTATATGCACTACGTTGCACCATTTGAAATGAAAAGTGATTGTGTTCACTACCTTGCTTTACACTGCAAGTATATGTTATGACATTCCAAGTATTTCTGTTGTACTTGATATACACTATGAACTTAGGGATATAGAGACTTGGGACTTGATCCCTAAAAATTAGATTGAGTTGTGGATACTTAGTGGAACTTGATTCCCCCACAACCTTATACTTTAAATATGAGACTTCGGGGCGAAGTCCTTTTTAAGGGGGGTAGATTGAAATACCCCAAATCTAAATAATATTATTTAATCATTATTTATTGGAATATAATCCAAATATAAATCATTTCACGTACGCATGCAAACCCATGCATGAAAACGTTACGTAAAAACAGTCGTTTCACCATAAACGCTAAAACGCCTTAGAAGCATATGGTCAAACATGACCTTGTATGACCCTCTAATATTCAAACTAAATGGTCATACAATTATTATATGAATATACAAATATATTCCCTAAGCTATATTCAGTCAAATACGCAAAATGCTCGGGAGTGCTCACACCCGCTCCTTAAAGCACGAAAAGTCCGGAGGAGTGCCGAGGTGGCACGAACTCCTATAAAATTAATTCCTAGAGTTCCTAACATCATTATTTATCATTCTAAAGAGAACCCACGAAGTGGTTTCTCAAAATTCAGCAAAAACCAAAGGAGGATTTCTTAGCGCTCCTTTTTGGCCCGGGAGTGTCCCGATGGCCCGTAAATTATGTCACGGGTTGATATAACCCCATATAACTCAATGTAACATCTTAGTATATGTTTATTTACTATAATAAGTGTTTACAAACACTTGGAACTCATAAGAACAATTGGTTTCCCAAAATTTCCTTAGAGCACAAAAACACACCTTCGGGTGTCACGAAAATGCGTTTTACGCAATTACCTTGTAGTTTTTGACATGCCACGAATTGGTAATCTTAAAAAGGGTTAAAATTACCTTCCAAATCAGTTGGTGTGACTAGTCAACAAGGGTCTCTATAGGGGCCGATTTTAAGGGCAAAAACTAGTATAAAATTTGCTTTAAAAATTTATAAAAGGCTTAAAACATGATGACTCATCATCCCATGTGTTACATTACTTAATGCCAAAGTATGTAGGTCTCATTTGACCATGTGGCTGTCGAAATTATGAAGAGAAACAAGGCCATGTGAGTTAGGAAGAAGACAAAATGTAAAAAGGCAAAAGTGGATCTAGATTCCACCTTTTCATTTCTTAAAATTCAAGAGACCTTCCAAGCTTCTTCCTTGGCTCTTCATCAACGAATTGAGACCCCTCTTTAGCCTTGAAATCGTGCACCATAATGAGGAAGAAGACAAGGCTTTAACTTAGTAAAATCAAAAGTACAACTTACCTAAATTTCCTTGTCTTCTAGCTCACAATTATTTCCTTTCCAACTCTTGCCTTGTCACACCTCACATGTCCTCTATTATGTCCGTTTTTAAGCTGGAAAGGAGGCATTTATTGAGCCAATCAACCATGAATAAACTAAGGAAAAGTATAGTCATTTGACATTAAAAATTGACAAAAAAAATCAAATTCCAATGTCTTCTTTCATTTACGTAAGTTAGCTTCATTTCCCTCCTTGCACATTCTTGCACTCTTGGTATAAGCTCCTCCTCTCTCTTCTAGCTTCATCTTCTTCCTTTGAAGCTCTTAAGTCCATTAATGGAGTTTTAACTTCTATCTTCATCTTTAAGGTAATTTCCTAGCATTTCTTGGCAAGTCTTGAAGCAAACTCTTCCTAGCATAACAAGGTGTGTTCGGCTTCATTTAGTTCTCCAAGGAGATTGTCCAAACCAACATTAAACCAAGGAGCATCTCAAGGTTATCTTAAGGTAGTTTTAATGCTTGAAAATCCTTAAAGCACATTTTTATGTGTAACCAAGTTCTACTTCTTCTAAGTTCTTTCTTCTTCATTTTCATGAAGGAAACTTGTTCTTTATCTACCTTAGGAGTGCCGAATTCATAAGGAGAAAAGTCTAAGGTAAATCTTGTAAAACTACTTACAAATCTACTTAAGATCTTTATTCAAGATCTAACTCCTAAAACTCCTTCACCACTTGCATAAACCGAAGTGGAGCATCAATTACCTTGGAGAAAGCTTGGAGATTCAAGAAGAAGTTCAAGCACTTAACCACCTTGTTAAGAAGTAAGTTTACTATATAAATCTTTATATTATAAGCTTTGTTAAGCTTCTAAAAATTGTACAAAAATTATGTACACCTCCTAGGTTTATTAATACCGAAATTATATGGTTTTATATGCCAAAAATAAACTATAACATATATAGAAAATATTTACCTTAAGACACATTTTTGTGTCACAAAATTTTATGTTACAAATAAATTTAGGCCGAAATCTTAGGCAAAAATGCTTTATTTTGAGCTTAGAATTTATATAAGACATTACAATAATTTATACATGAGTTATATGACTCCTATGAATTTATTTATAATTACTTAGACATATAAATCCACTTTTATATATAAGGTCTCATTTAAATTATGGCCGAATGTTCTACTTGATAAATATTTTAATGAGCTACTTAGGTATATAAATTTATATCATAAAGTTTGGTGAGTTAAAAATATTCTTTAGTGTCTAAATGACTAATTAATTAAGTTATGTGGATTAAATGTAATTTTTACAAAGTTTAGTGTACTTATATAAAAACCGAGAGCTAAAGGGCTGTTTGGTGTAATTATAATATAATATAAGGTTAGGAATTAAGTTTAAGAATTTTAGATAATTTAAACAAGCTTTGAAATAACTTTTTATAAAGTTTTGGGCTATTATGTAATTTATAAAAGTTGTTATGAAAGTTTATAATTTATTAGTGGGCGAATTCATAATTAAGAGAATTATTAGGTTCACTTTCGAAATTTTAAGGATTAAATATTTAGACTATAGTTTATAAGTTATTAAGTAACTAATAGAAAGTTTTGGGGTGAAAATGTAATTAATGGAAAGTTCAAGACCAAAGCCGAATTCTTTGGGGTTAGTTTGGTAATTTAGGAATTTATAAATATATATTCGGCATTTATGGAGAATTAAAATTAAAACTATAGTTTACATGACATTGTGAAAAGTTATAAGATTTTGTGGTTAGATTGTAATTATAAGAAATAAATTATTAAAGCCGAGAATTTAAGGGGCTAAGTTGTAATTTTGAGAGTTATAATATTTAAAAGCTATATACCAAAATATTAGGGATGGCTTTGCAATTTAGCTAAATAAGAAGTTAAAACTCTATAATATAAAGAGATTAGAATTTAAGAGTAAAGTTTATGAATTAATGTGGTTGTTTTGTAAATAACCGAAATACAAGTTTAAGAATTTAGATTTAAATAAATATAGGTCCTATATGGATATTTGGAGGATTTAGAAGAAAGAATTTTGATTAAAGGAATTATGGAATTGGAACTATGGCTTACATGGTTATAAGGAATTAAAGGATAAACAATAAATATTATTTATGGTTAAAAGGAGAATAATAAAACTATAAGAATTTTATGTCTATGTATGACATATAAATATAGTTAAGAGATTATAAGTTGTTATGTCACCTAGACAAATAAAATAAACAACAAATGCAATAAACACATATATGTGCATTAAAGGATTTATAAATAAATCAAAAGGGATAACAATAAGTTATACATTAAATCATGAGGTGATTAAAAGAAATAAACCTCACATGAAATAACAATATGAAATTTGTTAAAAGATCCAATAGAATTATTATATAAGGGTAACATAAATTAACCCTCTCAGTTAATCCTATTCTAGGACTTTGTTTGACCAGACGTTGACCGGGAATTTACAAGTACAGTCTACGGTGAACGGTATGGGATTCTTGCAACCTGTTTTCTAACGGATTACACCGGCTTGTGTGCTATCTGTTGTTTGAAATAACGACCAAGATAATTAATGTAAAATGTTGTTTTACTCTTGTGCACTGTGTATTATTTTTGTGTGTGTGATTTTGCTGACTACAACGTGTATGTCCCACGCATACAAACACTACTATACCAGTGGATTAAATACCTGCGTTTCAGTATACCGAGGACTTGTACTCAAGTCTCTCACTAACTTCACTTTATAACAACGTCATTATCCTAAACGTGATAATTGACAATACACATTGTGTTCTTGTTTAACGTCTTTATATGACACTTAACAATTATATACTTCGAGATTGAGGAGCCCAGTTGGATCTGGCCATGCATGCTACGGGAGTTGTACCTGTCTCAGGTCGTCTCCTACTACGTCGCGACGGAACATTCAGTTGGGAGGAAGACTTTATTCCTTCCGGGATTCAAATGCCCTTCAGTTCGAGGAAGACTTTATTCCTCTAGTGGGTTCTTATTTCCCACGCCATTCAGTTCAGGGTTTAACTACGTCCCTGGGGTTTTTATACCCAACCTTTCTCTATAACGAGGTCACTATACCTCCACTATTTCAGATATTCAGTTATAACTGTCAGTCCCATTGTGTGGACCGACTATCAGTAAAGAATTTCAGTTCAGCTAACTCGACCTTCTGTGTCTTGTTCTATGTGACATTATTGTCCTTGTATGGATACTTGTTATTATCAGACTATGCTTGTTTACAGCTTTATAAAAATGAACTGCATGTGTTCGACAAAGTAGTTGGTGTGGCCCGGTAGACGATGGGCTGCACGTTTTCCATACCAGCATTGTTTGCTGAGCCCCTTTGGGGGCACCCCCATTTTTCAGGTACCTGAAGTTGAGAGATCACCACACTGAGTGTAGGTGGGGTAGACCAAGCTTTGGGAGTCTACTATTAGTTATTGTTATTTCAGTATTGTACTTTTGAGTTTGATTCCTAGTATCTCGGGTTGTATCTGTATTCCAGACCGTGACATTTGAGGACTGTATTTGGACTTTGCCTTGTTGGTCACAAGGGTGGCCAACGGCATTGTAATACCGCCCGGTTGTTGTATTTATTTCCGCTGCAGTTGTATTTTATTTGGGAGTGATCGCCGTTCAGTTTATTGGATTTCGGGTTGGGGTATTACAATAAGAAAAGCAGTAGATTGAAGCTCTGCATTTGTATTCTTTTATGCGAAAGCAAAGTAATATTTGTAGCAGTCGATCAGCTATAATCCAGAAGCATGAAAAGGTCAAAGCCTTAATCAGAAGAATTTTACTGCTGATCTAATTGAAATAACACATTAGTTGTCTTTCATCTTTTTCATCAAATTCTTTGATTACTCTCAGGTTTCAGGCATTGGAGTTTGCACAACCAGTAGAAAGTGACAGTAGAAAACAAATGAGTATGAGCATTACTTGAGATGTCAAGTAGACAGAGCTTTGCTATGGTATTTAAACAGAAGCAGCACCTTTTAAACACATCAATATCATAAATATCCCCTGAGTTTTAAATTAATGGACTTATCTTGGCGATTTGCGTCCTCAGCTGTCTGTAGAGTTTATCATCCCTTCTTCACTTTGTTTTGCCAGCGGTGTCTGTTCATGCGCGGACTGTTTCGTGGCCCCACTATCTCCCAAAACTCACCCTTGAAAGAATTTCAGCTTGCTTCCCGTGTGATTCTGTTTGTCGCGGGCCTTCACCCTTTTAGCCGGAATGCTGAGATGGCGGGCTTACTGCCTAACATCTTTGTGCATTTGTGCCTTATGTTAGTGATGAAGTCACCAAGTGCCTGCAGTTACTCATATCAGAATAGAATATAAAGAGAAGTGTAATAATAGATTTAAACCGTGCCGAAACAGATTACACAATACGTTTTCATGATTGATGTAGTAGCACAGGTTTTTGTTTTAGAATGAGCAACTTTTGCGTAGCCTGGCTGCTGAGATTTTAAAATACTCCAGATAATGTACACCATGCAGGGAATAAACTTGTTCTTGATACAGACACCCAAAGTTTGATCCAAGAATCCATAGAAGAAGCACAATCAGAAGTGGCAAGTTAAAATGGGTAACTTAAGTGGTACCGCTTGTGACTGCTGAGCCTGCTTATTTAATTAGTCAGAAGCGATTGCAGCATGTGCTAGATGCAGAAATGAATTTAAACTTGAAATTTCAAAAAAAATCACTGAAGTACTTTGCTTTAAATTGCAGAAATTGACTTGATGCTGCATCAGCATTCATGTGCCAAACATGAGGAATCAAACAGCAGCCAATCAGTAAAACCTTAATCATATAATACAGAAATGATTTACCTTCTGCCCATTGGTTTTTGGATTTTCATAAAGTTGAAGTGATCAGACAAATTTAAGCAAGACATGCTCACAGCAAAGCAAACAACAGCATATGAACTGCATTTTCCTATCAGCGTAATTGAGGCAATTTAGAGGTTGTGTCTTTTTCGTGCTATGATTTCTGGTCATCAATGGGCACTTAGTGAAGCTTTGAAAGAGACAATTAAAAGTAGAAGAGAGTACGTTCCTCCAGCATTGTTAAAAACGGTTTAGATTGATGACTCGATTTTTGCTATTTTCCCACTAGCTCAGCCTTGCTGCTACCAGAGTTTTGTCAAGAGATGAGTTAGTAAAGTTACCTTAAGTCTGCAACTTTTAAATTTTACATTACCAGAGCTTCTGCGGGCTTGAGTCTGTATCTAAGTCTGATCTGCATTTTTTAAACGCTTGCTCTCGGGCGCCTTCATAGGCTACCAGCCATTTTTATAGAAATCAGAGCCGAGCTGTTGCTGTAGCTTCTATAACAGCAGTATGATGCACAAGAAAATTTTAACAGAAATTGCTAGCACCAAGACCGTATATCAGATTCACGAGCAGTAGAGTTTAAAGACAATTGCAGGTTGTGAAATTTGTAACTAAACATAGCTAAAGAAGATACCATGATGAGCAATGAAGACAATAAGAGGTTTATATCGTTTTATCATCACTGGGGCTGGACATAAAAATGTACCTCTTTTAATGGTTTTGCAGTAACAGCACATACTTACAAGGCATAAGAGTTATTTTGTAGTACTCAAAAACTGTTACGTAATGATATTTATTGACCAGAGAATGTGACTGCACACAACAGTAACTTGATCATTTCTGATATAACAAGGACACAATCGGACTCAGAAAATTTCAAACAGATCTTACTGCTGTAAGAAGCGATAGGCAAAACAGCATGTTTAGGAGTATGTGCAAGGATTCAACTTCTTGTCAAATATTAGGAGTATTCCAGGAGAGAAAACAGTAGCTAGCAAGTAGTCAAGATATTGAAGCAAAGTTATCTGAAGCAAAGATGTATGATGTGACAGAAATTATCCAAGAATGTGAAATGTTTAAACTGAAACCACCCAAGAAAGAGAAAAGCTGAAGCTGAAATCATCCAAGAATGTGAAATTGCTCACAACAGCAGGCTACATAGCTTATTTTAGAGATCATGCATGCTTTGAACTTGAGAATTGCTACAACAAGCCTAGTCAAGTTCAATTTTAGGATGGAGCTCGAATGATTGAGGGAGAAAGAGTAGTCCAGAGACCAAACACTTTAATTATTTTGTAAAAAAGGATGCTACCAGCCCCCTTTTAAATCAGAATCCTTGAGAAAGGTAAGAATGATTGTCATGCTTTTGATAAGTATATAAATGACATCACAATTGTGCAGAAAAGCATTTTCAGGGGTGAAATTCAGAGACAGTTTGTAGGAAGCCTACAAATTTACATATTGAGTGCATCTGTTGCCCAGTGTAAAGAAATAGAAGCTTGATCACTTACAAATATCTCGAAAGACACATCAGTCAACGGCATAAAAAAAAGTCATGGGGGCATTATTTTACTGAAGGCAAGCAGACAGGAATCTTTATTAGAACAGGTTTAATTTGGCCGGAAGAATTACTGAAACAGTCCAGCAGTTTTAATAGGACCATAACCAAGTTCAAGTACGGCATCTGCAGTCAAACTTACCAAAACTAAGTTCAAGCAGAACCACATATGCTAAACAGAGGCTAAAATGCGTAATCTCTTTGAAGTGCAGTAGTATGAAAGCTAATTTATGAGTCATGGAACAATGTTGTCACAATTTATAAGATCAAAATATTTATCTAAAATCTGTGCTATAAAAACAGCAACAATTTTTGCTTCAACAAGGTACTTGAGAAATCAGAATCAGGCTGTGTTGTATATTCTCTCCAGTAGAAAGTTAAACCAGGGGTGAAATCAATCTGAACTGAGCAAGAATGTCTATATTGGGATCCCACCTCAGATTCTTAGGCAAAGCCATAAAGCTCCTCATGTATGTCAAACCAGCGTTCTCTCCAAATCGAAGACAATTGCTAACAACAACGTATCGACGGTCTTTTTTGTACTAAGGCTAAGGTTAAAAAGTTAAACATCAACAGTTCTTTTTTTTGACGGCAAATGAGTCTAAAAAAACGTACAACAAGAAAGAGTAATAAGACAGAAGCAAGAAAGTGCAATTGTTTATGTAACAATAAATGACTTAAAGAACTTCAGCCAGGCATAAGGAATTGAAACAGCTTCTAACTAGGCTCTTATCAATATCAGATGTGAACGTATTTTAGTAATCATGAACTTACTACTGAGCTTGCAGTGCAGACTACGTTAATTGGTTGAAACAGTTTTTGTAACAAACAGTAAAAACAAACCAGATCCAACTTTTGTTAAACAGAGAACTTAGTACAGGACTAAGTAAGGTTATTTGCATGCAATTTTGTATGGATTTCAACTCTCTTTCTGCAGCAGTATAAAAAGACAGAGGAATAGAACACTTTTCTCTAGATTTCAAAACGCTAGGATTGTCTTTGCAGATTACGCGTCTTACCAGCAACATAATAAAATAAAGTAGAGACAAAAAGAAACATAGATGTTGTTATGCATGACATCCAAAGGGCAGTAAATGGAACTTTTAACAATAGTAATTAAAACAGACGAAAAGAGTAGATTGAAAACTGCTTATATTCATCTCACAAGACTAAATTAAAAATAGTTAATCAAAATTTTATAATAGCTAAAACAGAAGTATACTAACGATCAGTGATCATCTTCAGAACAGTAGTTGCTAGACAATCAGTTCAAGAAGTAATTAACTTGAGAAGTTAATTAGCAGCATGCAAACATCAGTACGAATTTTTTAATAGATTTTGAATTTGAACAGTCCAAAGTAAGATAGAGATAGAAACTGAAGTAAATTTTGGGCAGAAGTAAGAACAGCTAAAGTGTGATATCTCACTTATGCTAGTCAGAACAGCTAATGTATGCTTCCTCAGTTAAGAAATATCATACAATTGAGACCAAGGATTCCTAAAAAATTCAGAAATCAAATTCATCCTCATATCCTTGTGAGCTTCAGTACAAATTAGAGGTATAGCAAATCTGAACCAAACAGTCAGTAAATTATTTCAAGTTCCAGGCAAGCTCATAATTGTCCTAGTCGTATCACAACTCTTGTGTGATTTGCTACCAGATGATATGCTTAGGACAAGCTATTCTAGCGATCACCAAGAGCGAGACAGCTATATAATAAAAACAGAGACAAAAATAATTTTTTAACTTGGGCAATCCACAGCTAGGCGAGTAAATTAAGGCCGTACCAGAAACTTATACGATAAAAATGAGTATTATCATATGGACTGGAAGTTGTTTTTCAGTCTTTGCAGTATCTAGAGACAGAACAGCACAAATTTTTGGATCAGGGCACAGCCAATGGCGTGTAACTCTCGCCGGAAGGTCAGTCAGGATTCAGGTCATTATATGCATAGCAATAGTTTTGCTTTAAGCAGAAATTCCAAGCACAATGATAAAGAAGCATACTCAGAACGTTTTAATTAAGCTGGTGTAAGAAAAATTTGAACTTATCTCGGAGACTTTGGCTTTGGATGCCTTTTGGTAACCCCAGGCGTTCCCAGAATTTTACTCTTATATATCCTGGGTGAAACCTTGGGTATCTTCTCGACATGCTCTGATTTGGCCATGCGGTGAACGGAAAATAAGGTTTTCTTTGACGACCAAGATGCTTCGTAGACTGTCTTGCTGCGGCTAAGGAGATGCGGCTAAGGGGAGTTGATACGGCCAAAGAGAGTTGATGCGGCCAAAGAAGGTTGATGCGGCCAAAGAGAGTTGATGCGGCCAAAGAGAGTTGATGCGGCCAAAGAAGGTTGATGCGGCCAAAGAAGGTTGATGCGACCAAAGAAGGTTGATGCGGCCAAAGAAGGTTGATGCGGCCAAAGAAGGTTGATGCGGCCAAAGAGAGTTGATGCGGCCAAAGAGAGTTGATGCGGCCAAGGAAGCGGCCAAGGAGGTTGATGCGGCTTAAAGAAGTTGATGCAGCCAAAAACCGAGATGTGATCAGGGTGGCCTGACCAAAGATTGAGATGCGGCCGAGGTGGTCCGGCTAAAGTCTGAGATGCGGCCAAAGCTGCATTCGATCGATGCCTTCACTTTGCCTGGATTTGGTTCCGGGATTTGTTTGGTCGTTCTTTGTCGTTGGTTACAACTACTCCAAGAGGCCGGTTGTTGATAGTTGCCCTCTGATCGAGTTTTGAGATTCTGCCTTCTCGCTTTGATTTGAAGACGTCGCCTGGCTTGTCTGAGACTGCTACCCAGGGCTAAATGTGACCGGTCGCAAAGAGAATGATCCGGTCTTATATTGAAATTGTTGCCCGGGGCTGAATACTCCTTGAACACCACTTGCGCCCGATGATGTAGCCGGAACGGTAGCCTGAGGTGCGTCTGTGTTCTCAATGGTGATACCAAAAACTTGACGGTCTTGAGCCACTGGGACGAGATGCCGCATTAATATGGAAGCGGAATTTGACGCAGCCCTACTTTCTTGAAAATGTAAATCATCATCCTTCGCTCAAGAATTAACCTCTCTTCATGTGAGCTCCTCGCTTGGCTTTTCCGATCTGACTCTTTTTAGTCTTCTTTTTGTATTTTGCTCCTTCAACCTTTAGGCTGTAAGAAAATTCGCATCCTGCCTCGCGGCGAATGTTGACGGTTTCACAACTTCTACCTTCTTGCCCAACTCTGTGGTTAATCTTCGAATCTCTCGATGAATTCTCCAGCGGCGTCCCCAACCAAAACAATTAACTTCGATCGAACCGCGAATTGCTTTTTGACCCTGCCTTGAGTTCCGTCTTTGTGCATTCCGTGATCACCTTTCGTTGATCTTTTGGTCAAACGAACTCCTAATCTTGTGGTATAATCGCACCGATTCTGGAGCCTTCAACCTGCTTCAGGATTTTCTTCCTTTCCCTTTTGATATGTCCGGATTGAAAATCTTCGGATCTCTGTCAAGAAATGATGTGAAGATCGTAAATGTAGTTGAAATATTATTGATAATTGTAAATAGCGAGAAAAAAGGGGGAGGAGTGTGTGTCTCTCGCTCTGAATTCTTCTTTTGAGTTGGATCTCTCAGTTGGTTTAGAGCTCTTTGTCACTCGATCGAAGATATCCCCTCGAACTGAGAGCGATTCGCCTTCGGATGGACTTGTGCTTTGAAATTCGAATGTCGATGTCGTCGAGTAGATTTTCGAGCAAGTACGTGGACCTTGGAGCTTGTTTTCAAACGAATTTGTACCGATTCCTCGTGGATGAACTCATCGATCGTCTTTGATTGTAGCGAACTTTGCCGATGTTGTTTGTTTTTCATAAATAACCCCTTTTGAGGTCGCCGGAACTAATTTTATCGTAAATAACTTTCTCCTTATCGACCTAATCTTCTCCTTCCTTTCACAAGATCGTCGTACGTCAAATCTCAAGAAACCAAAAACTTTGCAACGCAGGACTTTCCTCGAACCTGTGGATGGATCGTGGTTGATGTTCGATTCCTACAGACGGCGCCAAATGAAAATACAAGATTGGTCCCTCCTATCTCACAGACATACAGAACACCGAGAGTTATAGTGGTTCGGCCAATAATCTGGCCTACATCCACTTCTAGACAGTATCTTTATTCACTTCTTGTGTATTACAACTTTAGAGAGCTTTCTAGTGTTTTCTCTCTCCTCTAATATTGTGTCCCCTTACAAGTGAGCCTCCCATCTCTATTTATAGATTTTCTAGGGTGAAGTCTACCTCTTAACCTTTGTACATGTGATACTATTTTATTGGAGCCTCCCCTCTAGTCTTGGTACTTCTTTCCTTATAAAGCCTTCCGGTCCCAAAGTGTAAGGTGCGGGATCCGGTCACGGAGTACGGGGCCGGAATACGGGGCCTGGTCATAGAATGTGGAGCCGGAATACAGAACCCGATTATGAAACATAAGACCCGGATTGATGTTTGATGTCCAAACTGGAGACCGAACAAGGTCTTGAAGGGGGCCCGGGGTCTAGATCGGAATCTGCGGCCTGAACTGCTTTGACCCTCTTGTCTTCGTCATATTCTTGTCCTTGTCAGGAGTGTACTACATCGTACACCGGCTAGACAAAAAGGGCTGCACGCCCGTGTACCACTCAGTACACTACCAAAATTCTCTAACTAACAAAAGTTTAACAACCCGGTCGCATCTCGACCATCAACAGTCTCGGGTACCTGAAAAATAAACATTGGCCCCAAAGGGGCTCAGCACAACTGTTGGCATGAAATTCGCATACCCCGCGTGCTAATGGGGGTACGCCAACTACTTGGTGGCATACATGGAGTTCATTTTATTTTAAACAACATGCTAAATAGAATACATAGTAATCATGCAAGATAGCACACCACATATGACATAACATAAGAAAAGGAGATGAATCACAATCATCAAGGCCTTGAGATTGTCTTCTCAAGTTCTAGCCTTATCTCAAGTTAGTTAGTTACTCATCCGGGTTAATCGGATGTTCTTAACTCTTATCTCTTGATCATATGACTCACACTAGTCATGATCATTGCTTCTCACTTATTCATACTCTTGAATATTCTTTTAGTTAAGTCGGTTGAACTCCGGGCAGAGATAGACAATCTCACCATCGGGCTTTAGTTTGGCTTACTTCCCTGGGTTGCGACCATACGGTTCGGAACCATGGTGGGAAGGCTAGGCCAGAATTCGGAAATAATCTCTCTTGTCTCCTCATTCTCACGCGTGGCCGAAACTCTATCGGACTCCATACATACTCCAATTTACAATTTTCTCAAGGTTAGAAATGTTACATAGTTAGGCAGTTAGTGAGAAATCATTCTCTCAATACTTCTGGGTTAGCATAATTCACACCCAAGAATCAAGAACTTCATCCATGATCATACATTTCATGAATTATACAAACTTCAAGGTTCAAGAACATTCTAACAAGGAATAATACACTACAAGCACAAGCAAGTGCAATAAACTGATTCGTGCATTTTATCTTGATTAGGTGATAACACATAAACACACAAATCAGAGTAATCCGGTTAGCATACAAGGCATGAGAAAATCATACTGTTCACCGTCGCTTTCGGATCACCGACTCCTCTTTGGAAATCAACTATACGAGTCCTATAACATACATAACATCGGGCGGTCAATCCCCTATAGTTAACCTAACACGTTTCATCTTTTATGTTTCCTAATGTACAATTACTAGTTCCTTACATTTCATACTTAATCACCAAAATCATTTACTTCTCATCGTTTCTTAAGCTTGTTTCCTTAGGTTCTTATGTGCATATTATTTTCTTCTTACCATCATTATGAGCCCCATATTGTTTTTATTTGACCTGACCGACGCACCCTGGGTTGGTCCCTGGGTCGGTCGGATGCATAGAGCTCCGGTTCTGGGAACTTCAACTCGACCGACCCAGCCAGGGTCGGTCCCCTGGGTCGGTCGAATGCAGAAGCATGCCGATTCAAAATTTTCAGCTCGACCGACCCAGACAGGGTCAGTCCTTTGGGTTGGTTGAGTGCAGAAGCATCCCGAGTTGAGTTGAAATACCCAAAACCTAATTATGCTAAGTAAACATCAAATATGATGTAGTAAGGCTAGAATATGCCTTAGAAAGATTGGTAGACAATTTAAACCAAGGAAAACACAAGAAAGTGCCTTAAGGGCAATCAGGGCAAAAACGTGCTCTAAGCTTGGAGTGACTTTGATTAGCACCCAAATACCATTATAAGACTTTATTAATATGCTAATGGACATTTTAAATCAATTATCAAAGAAAACCAAGCTTGAAAACATGTTAAAACACAAAATGTGCTTTAAGAAGTCTTAAAGCACATTTTTGAGAAATTGTCTTAGAATTGAGTTTTGAGTGGCTAAATGTCCATCATTACTCTTTAATCAACATGTGTACTAATTAGTATCACATTAGGAAGCCTAAATCAATGAAAAATCAAAAATTTCAGAAATATGTGCACTAATTAGTGAATAGTGCCAAATAGTGACTAGTTTAAGTTTTAATCAATATAAGCTAATTAGTTGGTCAACAAATACCATGACTAGCCTTATTTAAGATGGGGGCCGGTTTTCTAAGGATGAGTCACATAGACTACATCAAATAAGGAAGAAAAGAAGAGATAAGTAAAAGGAGTTACTATTTGCTTTTATAAAGCAAATATCTTATATTAGCCTACTTTTCTTCTTCTCTCTCTTCATTTCTCTTCTTCCCACGGTTTCTTCTTCCCTTCTCTTGCTCCAAAACCAAGAGAGCTCCATCCATGGGTGCTCCACCTTCAAATACTCACCAAGTGTTCATCTTTGCTCCAAATCAAAAACTAAGTATAGATTTCTCTTAGTTAGGCCAAGACCTATCTTTCTATCTTTTCAAATCTTTCAAAGCTCAAGTTTGGTGCCATGAGAAAACTCCATTGATGGAGGAAAATCAAGTTTGAAGAGCTCATTAGCTTCTCCATTCTCTTAAGGTAAAGAAAATGTAAGAAAAACCATGTTTCCATCATTCCTTCCACATGGCCGAAAATTACTACTCATGGGGCCTTGTTTTTATGCCTTGTTCTAGCTTGATTTATTCACCAAGGACTAGTGGAGGTCCTATTTCATTCAATGCCCAAGTCTACTTTGAGACTTCAAACGTAATCATCCACTTTTATGCCTTAGAACACATTTCTAACCTAGGTTTTCATTCCTTGAGGTTAGTGTATTGTTTATTACTCATGTGAGTCATTTAATATTGATTAGAACATTGGCAAAGGAAGTTTAAGTGGTGGCCGAGATTCATGCAAGAAGATAGTCTAAGGAGGAAGTTAAGATAAGCTTGAGAAAACAAGGTAAATTACTTACCTAATGGTGGTTTAAGGTTTAAGGAATGAGTTTTTGATGAGTACCAATGTAGCCTAGGGCTTACATTAGGTAATGGGTTGTATAACCTAAGAAAAAGAACTTAAACAAGCTTGTGAACTTGTGACTAAGGAGCCAATGGGAATGAGTTAGTAATATAAGTTTAAGATGAGTTTTAAGAGCATTATAACTACTATGAGATTGTATTTGCAGGTTGAAAGCTTTTATATGTGGGAAATTCAGTGTTTAAGCTTAAGTTATTTAAGGGCCTAAGAGCCATGCCATTTAAGAGCCTTAGTGCTATGCAATTTAAGATTATTGCAATATATTGAGTTGTTGTGAATGAGTTGGTTTGGGTGATGAGGCATGATGAGAAAGAACTTGATGTGGGTGAGATGGTTGAATGAGGAAAAACAATGCACTTGGGCATGAGAATATACTAGAGGAGCTATGGCAAAATTTGAGTAGAAAACTAAGTGTTTAGGTGGTGGTGGTAAGTTGATATGACCTAGGATTCACTAGGAGTCATTAGAAGGAACTAGAGTGGAAATGAGTTAATTAAAGAGTTCTTGAGGCTTAGAATGGCCTAGAGTTGTCTAGGAGGAATTAGAGGTTAGGTGGGTGTATTAAACACACCGAAATCATGTGATGAGAAATGCTAAGACTTGAGCAAAGATTTGGATGGAAAGGTGTATAATGCTTTAAGGTGATTTAGGTATGAACTAGAGAATAAAACAATGAGGAGTTTGGATAGCTTGTGTAAGTGTGATGATGCTAGTAGTGGACTAATGAGGTTTAGTTTAGATGTTAATGAGTGGACTTAGGTGATAGAAGAGAAAGGTGTGGGAGAATGTTGTCAAATGTCAAGGAAAATGACTAGGAATGTAAAAGAGTGTATGATCATGAGAATGGTGAGTAAGTGAGTAAAAGGAGATGGAAATGTCCAAGGAGGGTGTAGGATAGTTAAGGTAAAGAAGAACAAGGTTAAGGTGCTAAGAGGATGGGGAGAAATGCATAGGTAAGTTCATGGGTTTAGGTTGATGAGTAGAAAATTGTGCATGGACATGCAAGATAACCTTGGAAAGTTTAGCAAGCAAAGAGGGGATGCAATAATGCTTAGGGGGAAGTTATATTGATTGGGAAGGAAACACTTTGGATAGTTAGAGTTTTAGACAAAAAAATTACATGTTGGAAAAATAAGGAAATAAGTAACAAGTGTTAGGAATTCTTGTAAGGATTGAGGAAATGGTTAAAGAGGTTTTGAAGGATGTTCTAAGGTGAGTTTAAGTGCCTATATGGTATTAAGACATAATGGGACGCTTGTGGAAGAGTTGGGCATTTTTGCAAGAAAGGAGATAAGTGTTTAAGGGTGTAGAAGATGAGCATTCTGGCCTGTCCGAACTTCCGTCCGAATTTGGAAGCTCGGACATGCCCTGTTGCGATTAGAATTTTTGAGTCTCGACCAGAGTCCGAACTACCATCCGGACTTAGATGTTCGGACACTTGAAATTCTTCCTTTGATTTTTCCTCGACCTATGTCCGAACTTAGGGAAGTTCGGACACATGTTCGGACACACGTCTGGTTGCACCCTTTTGAGTCTCGACTTGCGTCCGAACTTGGTAAGCTCGGACACAAGTTCGGACACGGTGCTGTTTTGACCCAAAAACTTTGTTTAAGGTTAGGAAATGATATCCAATGGTGGGGATTGATATGTAATGATGATATAAGGTTGTTTAAGACATGTTTGGTGGGTAACAATGATAATTAAGTGGGTGAATAAGTATAAGTTATGAGGAGAAGTGATTCACTTAAGATTAAGTTTATAAGAACTTAAGTGGTGTTAGATGGGGATCATTAGTGACTAAGTGAGTTATGTAAGTTAGCTTTATTGGAAAAGTAATTAACAACCTAAAATTGAATGAATGTTTTAGGGTTTGAGAATTTGGACTTCAGAGAAGAGTAAGCAACCGAACGACCAATGGTGAACGGTACAGTTCTTCTTGTGACCTGCTTGCTAACGAGGTGTCCCTCGGCTTGTGTGCTATTTGTTTTTGTGTGCTCACTAAACAAGATAAAGCATGCAACCGGAATATCATGTTGACTGTATTGTTGTGATGTTTGAAAACTAACAACTTACGTGAGAACTTAACTAGTGTTTAGTAAGTATGTGTGAGAATAAGGAACACTCCCTAATATTAGTTTGCTAATAACTGAAAGAGGTTAAACAAACAAACGTCGCATTGAGACTACTACTAACTCTAACTTTGGGGGGGTGAGTCGGAATGGTACCGGCACATGTGGTATTGGGGGAGGTCGGTATCCTTATCAGATACCGACTTCCAAATATGACTTGTCTTCGGACTCGTCGCTTAGAGTCGACATATAGACTCGACCTCCTCGGACTACTTGTTTTAGGAGGGAGGCATTAAGATGCCGTGGGGGGATCTAGCCTACATCCCCAACAATTTAAGAATGTTGTTTATTGCCAGTAAGTGTCCTGCTGCTGGCTAGGGTTAACCAAGCCCTACGAAAATAAACAACGAACTAAGGGTTAACCAGTTCCCAATGAGAGAACGGTTGGCATATATAAGATAAGGTTGAGATAAGTTACAACCATTCCTATTTAAAGGATGGTTTGTATTATAAGACTAAGATAAGCTACATCCATTTCTTTTTAAAGGTTAGTTGTTTCTAAGACTAAGATTGAGGTAAGATAAGGATGGACTAAGGTTAAGAGGAAACATAACTTAAGGAGTTAAATAATTAACTCTCTAATTAAGGGAACGCATTTAAGTTGTTCATTATGTTTGAACTTTGTTTGTTCATATTTGGATTATTTTTTACTGCACTTTCTATTATGTTGTGCATCTAATCAACCTCCATGCTATCGACAATTAGTCGTCGTAGCCACGTTAGCTTGGGGGCCATGAGAGGATCGTACCAGCATTCGTGCTGACCCCCTTTGGGGGCTGTTTTTACTACACAGGTGAACGTCAGGAGGCGGCAGTCGCGAGAGTAAGAAGGGGTACAAGTGTTACGGGTTAAGTGAGGCCTACGAGTTGTGCATGTACACTCGTATGGCAATTGAGTTAGTAAGATGTATAGGATGTGAGGGGATTGTAAGAAGGTTATGTATTTGGTTAAGGTTGTTATGTACTAATGTTCGGTATAGTCTGTAGTCAGACCGTGGCAAGGTCCTGGAGTGTAAAGAATTCCGCTGTGACATGTATATATATATGCTGTTAAGTTTCGAGACCACATTGGGATTGAGTTGAGGTGTTACATGAGTAATTCCAGTCCGACCGACCCAGACAGGGTCGGTCCCCTGGGTCGGTCGACTGCAGAGACTCTTCCTCATGTGTTTATTTTACTCAATCTTTTCCACAAGTGTCCTAGTATGCTTTAACATCACTTTGGCACTTCAAAACCCTTCCTAATTCATTGATCAACCCCTCACTTAACTCATTTCTCAAGTCTTGGTTGATTTACACAATTTCTCCACTCTTAATCTTCCCTCACCAGTCCTTGCTACATATTTTGTTTTCTTTCTCAATGGTTCACTAACTAGTGTTACTCTAATACTCATCTTGCATTATTTCCCTTCCCACATTCTACCCATCTACACACTCATCTCTAATCTAGTTACCTTGGTCGTTAACTACTCCAGTTCAACACTAAAACACAACTAATCAACCTAGGTTGTTTCTACTCATCCAAGCACCTAAGTCATTTAGTTTCTACAAAAATTTTGACATAGTTCCCCTATAATTCTAACATTGCCCACATACAATTCAGCTCACAACTCATTCCCACTAATATCCACACCAATCTGAACATTAACAACCATTAAATTCCTGCACATATACATTTATTCTAGCACCTTAACCATTTGGCTCTAAGGCCTTCAATCATTATTTAATCAACACTAAAACAACTTAACCCTCTTCGTCATTATGCCACAACATAGCTCATACTCAAAACAATATAAATTCCTCATATTCAAGCATTTAAAATCTGTTCCAAAAGTCACACAAAACAAACTCAAGGTAAATGCATTTACCTTGGATTTCTGGCTTTATTTTCTCTCTTTCCTTTCTCCCTTCTTCTTCTCCTTTTCTTTCTTCTTGTTCCATCCTCACAAAATCAGTAATGCTACAGCCACCAATGAACAACAATACTCACTTAAAACTAGCCCTTATTTAGCCTAGGGTTTAAACACTTGTTTAAGGCTTAAAGGAGGTATTACCTTACCACTAATTAGATGGAGTCTTGGACAGAAACAACGGAAAGATTCCAGCACCCTTTTGGAGCTCAAAAACCGACTGGAACAAGGAGGAGGCAAGGCTCAAAATTCTGAAATTTCTAAATTGAAGAAGAGCGCTAGAAAGGAAGATTTTTGAGTCT
>CM041776.1:129380619-129435079 GCA_023374045.1 Limonium bicolor | reverse complement strand
CTTTTTACCTTGGAATAACAAGGAAATGAAGGAGCTTCCAATGGTGGTCTCAAACCTTCAAATGAGCTTCAGCCATGGAAATGAAAATGAAGCTTTTCAGATTTTGAGAAGATGGGAATGTTGCCCAAAGAGAGAGGAGTTCAATGGTGTAATTTTTGTAGCATTTGGAGATTGTTTGCACTTTCAAAAATGGGGAAGAAGGTGGGCTTGGTGAGGCTGCTTTAAATCGCCATTAGAGCACAAGGAAGAGTAAGAGAGTCTGAGTGGGGAAGAAAAAAGTGAGAGAGAGGGCTGGTAAGGGAGTGAGGAGGAAAGAGAGTCTAAATTTGCTTTTTACTTTATGAGTTTGTCCTTTTGTGCATAAGAGAGGAATCAAAGAGTTGAGAAAGAGCTGGGAGCCGAGACACACACACACACACAAATAAGCTTCTGATTTTTAATTGCAAAGGGGAAGGTTAGTTTGGTTTTATTACAACTAACACCCCATAAGTTCTAGTTTTTGCACTATTCACTAACCGGAACCCGTTTTCCGGAATTTTCTCGTTTAAATAATTTTAATGGCTCTAGACCTTCGCTAATGTCTAATTATAGACATTTGATGGACTAAAATTATTACGGGTCTATTTAACCCGCTTAAAGTCACGTTTTCCTGGTTTCCTCGAAAAACGCGCTTTAAGGTTCGTTTGAGCTTTTAACCCATTTTATGGATCCGTTTTCTTCGAGAATTGTTCCCACGTATTTATTAGGCATAATTAAGCTTCTAAAATTCTTATTAGCCTAATTAATCACTGTTTTTAAGTTCGGGGTATTTCAATCTACCCCCTTGAGAAACTTTGCCCTCAAAGTTGGTCAAAGTTAGTGAGTTGCTATCTTTACTCATTTGACAACTCAATTGTCAAAACTCATATCTTAATACCACCATACAGAATCTCAGCTCTGTCAACAAGGTGTTCACACACAATTCAATGCAAGCATAACACAAAGCAAGCACCATTCATAATTACAAGCAACACTCTACAACCAACACTCTCGTTGTTACACTTTTTCTCAAAATAATGCAAAAGCTAACTCGAAGCAATGCAAAAACAAAATGGCTCTACCCCCTTAAAAAGGGGTACGCCCCGTACCATTTAGATACTAGACAATCTAGTCTTCAAATAAAGTTGGGTACTTCGCCCTCATGGCGTCCTCTAATTCCCAAGTCGCTTCCTCGACGTCGTGGTTAGACCACAAGACTTTCACCATTCGCACGGACTTGTGGCGAGTGTCTCTAGTCTTAGTATCAAGGATTTGCAATGAAGTCTCGACATATCTCATCGTCGGCTCTAGAGATACATGTTCGGGCTCTAAAACATGAGAAGGATTGACAATGTACTTCTTGAGTTGTGAAACGTGAAACACATCATGCTCACATCCCAACTGCTCAGGTAGGGCTAGTCTGTAGGCTACCGCTCCAACTCTCTCAGTAATCGCATACGGCCCTACAAACTTCGGGCTCAGCTTGCCCTTTTGGCCAAAGCGGAACACACCCTTCATAGGTGAGACACGCAGAAACACCTTATCGCCCATGACGAACTCAAGGTCGCGTCGTCGCACATCCGCATAAGATTTTTGTCTATCTTGGGCTGCTTTCATGTTTGCTCGAATCTGTTGCACTTCGGCTTGTACTTGTTCAAGGTATTCCGGTCCTATGATGACCGCTTCACTAGACTCATCCCAACACAAATGGGTATGACAAGGTCTACCATACAAGGCTTGGAATGACGACATCTTAATCGAAGCATGGTAGCTGTTGTTGTATGAAAACTCGATTAGATGAAGCTTATCAATCCAGCTCCCCTGAAAGTCTAAGGCACATGCTCTAAGCATGTCCTCTAGTGTCTGGATGGTCCTTTCTGTTTGACCGTTAGTCTGTGGGTGAAACACGGTGCTAAGCTTCAACTCAGTACCCAGCACTTCCCGTGTAGCCCTCTAGTATCTCGAGAGAAATCTGGTATCTCGATCAGAAACTATAGTCTTCGGGACTCCGTGGTGTCGAATAATCTCTCGGTCGAATAGCTCAGCAAGCTTCGCTACCTTCCAGGTGTCCCTCATCAGAATGAAACGGGCAACCTTGGTAAGGCGGTCAACCACAACCCAGATCATGTTGAGTCCTCCCCTATCAGATGGGAGTCCAACAACAAAATCCATAGAGATGTCGTGAAATTTCCACTCCGGAATTGGCATAGATTATACCATTCCACTCGGTCTTCGGTGCTCGAATTTCACCTTCTGGCACGTGAGGCACCTCATAACATATTCAGTCACATCGGATTTCATTCCCGACCACCAGAATTATCTCTTCATGTCTTTGTACATCTTAGAGGCTCCCGGGTGGACGGACAATGAAGAACAGTGTGATTCTCGCTGAATGCGATCCCTCAGCTCAGCATTGCTTTGAGGAACGCATAGTCTACCATTCAGCCGTATCAAACCATCTTCATGTAGCTTGAAGTCATACTTTCGGCTCTTGAATGTACCCTCTGTGATTTTATGTCTGATCTTTTTCATGTAAGGGTCGCTCAACTGAGCCTCTCGCACCTCATCAACCAAGCTAGAAGAAGCGAGTAGCGAATGGAGTGAGTGTGCTCGGCGGCTCAGGGCGTCGGCTACAACGTTTGCCTTCCCTTCCTTATATTGAAGGTCGATGTCGTAATCAGATAGGAATTACATCCACCTTCTCTGTCTCAGATTCAACTCTTTCTGTGTGAATAGATATTGCAAGCTTTTGTGATCGGAATAGATGGTGATGCTAACCCATAAAGATAGTGCTGCCATATCTTCAATGCGAAGACAATGGCTCCTAGCTCAAGGTCATGTGTCGGGTAATTCTCCTCATGCTTTTTCAGCTGGCGGGAGGCGTAAGCTACTACTTTGACTTGCTGCATGAGTACGCATCCCATGCCTTTGCCTGATGCATCACAGTACACCTCGAATCCCTCTGTGCCCTCTGGAAGAGTGACAACGGGCGCTGAGGCCAGGGAGTCTTTTAGGATCTGAAAGGATTCTTCGCAATCGTCTGTCCATACAAATGGCGCATCCTTCTTCATCTACGTCGTCATGGGCTTTGTGACTTTAGAAAAGTCTTTCACAAATCTCCGGTAATAACTGGCTAGACCAAGAAAGCTCCGGATGTCGGTAACATTCTTAGGTCTAGGCCATGAACGCACTACTTCTATCTTAGCCGGGTCGACTGAGATACCCTCACTGGAGATCACGTGACCAAGGAATGATACCTGATCAAGCCAGAATTCACACTTGGAGAACTTCGCATACAGCTGGTTCTTGTGCAGTGTCTCAAGTACACGTCTTAGGTGGCTCTCATGCTCATCTCTGGATTTCGAATATACCAGTATGTCGTCGATGAAGACTACCACTGAAGTATCCAACTGATCGCTGAATAAACGGTTCATCAGGTCCATGAACTTGGCTGGTGCGTTTGATAGTCCGAATGGCATCACTGTAAACTCAAAGTGGCCATATCTCGTACAGAACACTGTCTTCTCAATATCGGGTTCGCTGATGGAAATATGATGATACCCGGATCGGAGGTCAATCATGGAGAAGACTGGAGCTCCCTTCAATTGATCAAAAAGGTCTTCGATGCGTGGCAATGGGTATTTGTTTTTCACTGTGACCGCATTAAGCTTGCGGTAGTCGATGTAGAGGAGGACGCTACCGTCGTTGAAATACCCCTAACCTTTAAAATATAATTAAATGATCTATTCATGATCTAAGATGGTTAATAAACATCTAAATAGTATTGGGGAACAATCTAAAAGATCTCAACAAGGCAAAACACGCCTTAAGATCGGTAAAGCCAAAAATGTGCTTTAAAGCACCATAAAGATTGTATGACCTCAAATAGGATCCAAAGTGGATTCCTAAGTATTATAATGAAGTAAGGAACACAACAAAACCGTTCTCAAAGAAAACTAAGCTCAGAAACACCCTGTGACACAAAAAGGTGCACTAAACCACCTTAAAGCACGTTTTTGTGTAATTGCCTTCTAAATTGGTTTTTAATGGGCTTAAAGGTTATAATTACCTTTAAATATGATAATATATCACATTATATCATATTAGGAATTTAATTCCAGAAATTTACAAATTTTTACAAATTTAATATTAAAATATTAATAAAACCCCACAAGGGGGCCCGTTTGAGTCAATATTGACCAAGTATGGTCAATGGTCAATTAATGACCCATTTGACCTCAAGGCAGTCGGCAGGCAAGGAGGAGAGGAGACAGCTCACAAGACATTGATTGCTAATTAGTTACCTAACACCATTTACTTTTGAAAAACTTACCTTTTCAATAATTTAAGCTCATTTCCAATCATTCCTCTTGCTCCTGTCTGATTCCAGCCATTCCAGCCGAGCTCTCTCCCTTCCTAGAACCTCTCAAGCCTTGTTCTTGAGCATGGAAGGCAGATCTAACTCCTAAGCTCCTAAGGTAATGTTTTAAGGTCATTTTTAGCTCTTTTTCTTCATCTCTTCACTACCTACACTTAGATTTCGTGGCTCATCAATTCCTATGGCTCATTCTTAGTGTTCTAAGGTTATAACAACATCCAAACTCGGCTGAAGCAAGTCTAGGGGCCAAGGTTGCTCAAATTTGCATTCTAAGGTAAAAACATACCTTAAGCCTCTCTAATCTTCAAGCGGTTTTCTTCCTCTGATTTTTATGAGTTTATACACTCATAATCTTCATATTTACATGTTCATTCAGTTGGTTAGCCATTTGGAGCAAGGGTGGCCGAGATCTAAAGCAAATACCCACTTTTAAGGCATTTTGCCAAGGTAAAACTTATTACCACAGCAGCTTGTTGTTGTCTAGCTATTTCCTATGTCCATATGATGAATTTAACACCTTGTGGTGTGTTTAAATCAGGCCGAATTTCTCTTGAAGTTCCCTTGCATTTTAAGGTGATTTTTGCCTTAAATCTTACATTAATTGTTCCTTATGGTTAAGCTCAAGCTTGGAGTGTAACCATATCTTATTTTGGTGTATTAAACATGTCTAAATGATGTGGTGAATTTTCCTTCAAGTGGCCGAGCTCATACAAGGAGAAATCAAGGTATAAACACCTTAAAACTTATGATTTTATCTTTTCTTAGCATATATATAAATTATGCCGAGAGTGGAGTAATTAATATGGGTTATATTAACCTAGAAATGGAAAAAATGACTAAGATAAATTAAGCTAGTCATTTAAGTGATTTAATTAACATAATGGTCAAATTATGACATTATGTGGAAAAATAATTTAACTAAAGTGAGGCCGTGAGTTTATACTATATTTTGAGACATTTAAAGTGTAATTTATTTTGCAAGTTCAAGGTTGTAATAAGGCCATGTCATTAGGCCATTTTAATTTGAGTTTATAAGCTTATTTAGTTAGATTTATGCTTTTATAATTAAGTTTGGGGCCAAATCATAATTACTGGAAAATATAAAGCCGTGGGCTTAATTTAGAGGAATTTAGGGTTTTTAATTGAATTTAACAAAAATTATAACATTTTATAAAATTTTGTGTCAAAATTGCAAAAATAGAAAAGTATGGGGTAAGATTGGTAATTACCGAAAGTTTGGGTCCCATTTGGTATTAGAAGTCAAAGTTGACCATATAGGAGACTTTGACCAAGTTTGGAAAATTTAAGGAATTAAAATACTACCTTATAATAAGATACTTATTAAATTGTAAAAGATTTATAAGACTTGGGGTAGTATTGGGATTTTCGAAAACTTGGGGTACTAAATGGAGTTTAGTAAAGTCCTTAAGTTATTAGGAATTTTTAGAAGTTTATTTGGTTAAATTTGGAGTTTATATGAATTATATAAGTGTAATATATGGTATTTTATAACATTGTTACAAATGGGTAACATATGTGTAGAAACCGAGATTTAGTGGAAGTATAAGGTTAGGAATAATATTTATAACCTTTTGGTATAGTTTGGTAATTTTTGGAGTTATATATAAGGTTTTATAAAGATATATGTATAACATATAGTTTTAATGGAATTAGAAAACTATGTGTTATACATTGGGAAGATTTGGAATATATACAAAGTTTGGTGGTGAGAATTTAATTAAAACAGTCCTAGGGTTTGTTTGAAAATTATAGCCTTTAAAAATTATAGGTTATAATTATATTAAGGTTTAAGGATTATAATATAAGGTATATATTATAAGTTAACAATGAAATATAATTTGGGATTGATTTGTGATTTATAGAAGTTTAGTGGTTTATAGTGAAAGCCGAGAATATAAGGGGCTGTTTGGTATTTTATAACAAAATATAACTATAGGTTATAATTGTTTTAATGACATAAATGTCATAATATATGTTATACAACTATAATGTAACATTATATTAATTATGTGGTGGATTTTGTAAATATTTAAGAACATAGGTGCTGTTCGGAAATATTAACATTTTTAAATGGAATTTATAATATGGTTTTAATGTTATAAGAGTTATAACATTTATAATATAAAAGGTATTCATTAAAAAGAATGAATATATAATATAAGACTTACCATATAATAAATAGTTCCATAATACATGTATATAAATAAGTATATGTTATGATGTAGAAAATGTAATGTGGTTCTATAACTATAAATTATCATAATTAAAATGATAATAGATAAAAAGAAAAGAATTATAAACATTAGATATGGAAATTCTAATGTTAAGATGTATACATGGAATAATAAGAATTTAAATAATTCAAAGTACTTTTACATATGAATTATACTCCATTAAATTTGGAAAAAACAAACCTTAGGAAAATAAATACTAAGGTGAAATGTATAATACATGATAAAGAATTATACATGTCATATAGAAACAACTATATGATATACAAGGGTATATTAAATTACATGCGATAACAAGTTCAACATTAAGTATATTAATATACGAAGCAAGACTACGCATGTAATATAACGTTTTTCCAAATCTCGAGTTAAGCCGAAAACCCGACAAACGTTGACAGTTAATAACGGGGGATTAACCGGGGGTATTAGTGACGGTACGGGGTACCGTAGAGTTGTTTTGTTATACGGGATGCTAATCAGTAGCATTATGTATTGTTTAGATTGTTAGGGACGACACACGGAGCATAGGATCTTGCTGATTCATACTCCACCGTAATACTCATCAGGGTGAACGATATGTTGTTATATGTCTTTGATTGTCTCTGAGGACTTCCTCAGTTCAGACTTCTGTGTGATCTGTGATAAGATTGTTTGTCTGAATGTGTTAATTAATATGCATGAATTGTATATTTATAGCTGCTTATTATTTACTGTTGTTGAGTTAACAGTATTGGTTCGTATGTATGAACCTATATATATAAAACGAACTAGCGGCTATGGTGCTATCTTATATGAAATATAAGGATCGTCAGAAAAACGTTGTAGCACTAGGATAATAAGATATACATATTATCCGAGACTTTTATACGGAGCATTGGCCTTCCTAAACGCCGCTCTCGTATCTAACACTGGATCCCGAGTTTACCGACTCCGGATTGGACTAATGACCTTAGTCTGCTGTGTTAGAAAATTTGGTAATGTGATGCGATGGTGTAATTAATTAATGAAAGATTGTAAAGCAAGGAGGATGTGGCTCTTGGTGCGCGCTGTGATCACAAAAACGATACCAGGATGTCCGCGTACGGGTCCGTAAGTATCAAGAAAATTTCCCGTGAGCTAGAATGGCTCGTTGGTCGGAGACTCTACCGCTGGAGTGGCTACTGCCGTGGGTGACCCGCCATAATTTATGGGTAATTTAGAGACACGTCATTTCAACGAGACATTGTCACTAGGTATAACTGAACAATTAATACAGTTGAAACTTGGCGAACGATATTGGTTTCTATACCATGGACGAGAATTAATACTTGTTTATTATTCTCGTTGTTTCGCTTTGTTGTTCATTGGTTATACTTGTGGTGTATTATGTGTGTTGATGGTTGTGTTATTGTATGGATATTACTGTTAATTGTTTTACAGTTTAAATATTAAAACGGTATTGCATGTAATGAATCCCATGCTCTCGACCAATTAATTGAGGGGTTTGAGGAGGCATGATGGGGCATGTGATAATATACTCAGCAGGGGCTGATTCCATACCACAAACCATTTTTATTGCAGGAGACTAGCTGGGGGTCGACGTGAGGCACGACTATTGTGTACTGTTGGTTAGACTTGGTACGGTGTGATACTAAGGTTGTTTTGGACTCGGGCTGTTTAACCGAGGTGTATTTGATTAGGTGCTCACGGTCTGTAATAATCGGTTATCGTTGAATTTGTTTTAATTGTTTAAGTACTACTATCTATCTCTTGTGGTCACTGCGGGAATACGTTTCGCAAGTTGATTATCAGGTAATTCGTTATCACCCGTATGGGCGAGTGATAACAGTGACACCTTTAGAGCGACAGTCTGTTATTTACCGTTGCGATTTATTTATTATGTGCGACATTTATAGGATAATTAGGAGCCGAATTAGTAGGGGTGTTACAAAAGTGGTATCAGAGCGGAGTACCGCTCAGATTACAAGAGATAGTAGTTTAAGTACCGTGAGCTTAGGTTATTCACACACCAGTACCAAGAAGATAGTTATAAATGATTTGAGTTAGGAGATTGTCGGGGACAATGTATTTTATGCCTTTCAGGGCTATGTGATCTTATGGTTGAGAAAAGTACGGTATTTATACCGAGTGTTAACTTTGGTTTTGAATTCTTCAGATGTCTTCTGGGAGGTGGTCAGCAGGTAGAGGAGGTGGTGGAAGAGGCGGCGGGCCTGGAGGGGGTCCTCCGGAGGCCCCAGCCGTGGGCGTGGCTGAGACGGTAGCCGCCGTCTTCGCTCAGCTAGCCCAGATGGGAGGCATCCAGATAGGAGCACCACCTGCACCACCTGTAGTCCCACCCGTACCCGCACCTAGAGAGCCGAATTGCTAAAGAGCGTTGCTGACACGCGAGTACCTACCTATGATGGAGTTGCTGACCGCACTGTCCTCGAGAGATACATTGTTGAGCACGAGAAGGCCTTCGATGCCATTCATGTGCCTGCTGAGCACCGGTGATATACCTAAAATTTCAACCCCCCGGAGTAGTCTCTAAGGCATACGTGTTACAAAGGGCAAAAGGGGTCAAAAAGCACCAAGGCTGGATTTTCCAAGGACATTATCGGGATTTTCTATTTTATATGACTTGTTCATTATCTCCAAACACTTCCAAATATCATAGTCATTATGAAAGGTATTTCATGATTTTCTGATAATATTTATTCTAGAAATTAAGCTTTTAGTAAGCTAGTTTCTTTAATAATTAACACATGAAATAACCTCAAATAGAAAAAAAAAAGGCATCCAAAATTAAAATAAAATTGTCACATGGTTAGCATGACTACATACAGTCATAAACCTGAAATTATTTTATTTGGAACCTTATCCCAAAATTTAAAGAGAAATTCAATCATTTTTGCAATTTTTCTCTCTCCTATGAAAAATACCGAAATCGAAACAAAACATCATGAAATTGTAACACAAGATAGATGATGATTATTAGAGACTTATGCCGTTGGAATTTCGTTATTTCGACTTTCAATAATAAGTTATGAATTATGGGAGATTCCAGATTGTGAGATTTTTATCTAATCGGTTATTTATCAAAATAACCTGATTCCAACTCTCAAAATTCTTAAAAAGCATCTTTATCTTCAGTTAAAATTTCATAATTTTAAGGCCTGCAACATATTTTAAAAAATCAGATTCCCTTAGAGCACAAATTAGGGTTAAGATAAAAATCTTGTTCTATCAACATGGCCTTGCTATTTCTATAAAAGGACCTTCCAAAAACGACCTAGGGCAGAGGAGATCATCCCCAAAGTCAGAGAACTCAGCCGTCAACTACTTCCAAATTTTGCAACCCCGAGCCTCGAATCTATACCGAATCATCCCGAAATCACCAAAAACACATTCCTTCTTCTCCCATTGAGATTCCTAGCACCAAAACACAAAAAACACAGAAGCAAACCGTGGCAACAATACAAGGAAGAAGGAGCCAGAAGCTTGGGTCAAAGTCGAACCGGATTGGCCATCAACGAAGCTCTCGAAGATTCCCGACGTGAAGGAACAATCAAATCCCGAAGTCAAAACAGGTTGGAATTTTGGCTTCCTTAACTCCTCTGATCAGAATACACTTATGTGTGTGAAATTTCTAATCAAATTGACTTTTATTGCTTCTGAATTAAGGTTTATTTACGTTTCTGCTTACTAACTTGTTCAATAAGTTTCGTCCTTAATTCTTAGTAAAATTGAAAACTTTTGATCACTAACATGTTTATAATCTTTCAGGCTACCTACCCATAAATTTTGAGCCAAAAACACCGCCGGGAACAGCCCCAACGCCGTAAAGATACAACCGTGGATAAACTTTCCCTCGATTAAGTTCGGGAAGCACGGAATGCATGTTGTCATGGGACAATATAAGGGAGTTGACAACAGAATACTTCACCTAGGCGTGTGACGGACACTACGAGTGTACCAACTGTAATGTGGGACGACCGCACTCCGATAGGAGCTTGTGGGCCTGACAGACCTACTTATAGGTTAGTTGGGTAAGTAGCAATGTATCAGTATGGTACCCCACATATCTATACGAGTAGAATCCGGAACACGGGAAGTAGTCGACTCCGTACTACGGTCAACAGTATAAGTCAAACAAGAGCTAAAGATTACCATGAATGGTTGAAGTAAAGGAACCTAGTCAAGTTAACGAGACTAAAGGAATTAGTGAATTCCTTTCAAGGAAATGTTTAAGAGTCAGGAGGTGCGAAGCGCACTAACTGTTATGTAAAGACATCACATATGTCTTAAGAATCCCGAGGGGTAAACATGATAGCTGGAATGATGACCCAGCCTGGGCATGGAAAGTAGATGCCTAATGTGAACACATTAATGTGCAATGAACGGGATGAAACTCCCAGAATGAGTACCTACACAAGGGTTGAAACTAACACCCAGTTTGGACATAAGTTGTCAGGAGACGGACTGACAATCCTAAGAGGCATCCCATGAAAGGAAACGTGATGCAATGACCTTGTCATGGAGCCCAATGCAACCTCTAAACCATGTAATGATGTACAGGAAAATAAATGTGTCTGAACCCTCCATAATGGACAGAACTCGAAGCAGTAAGGCTTCTAAGCCATAAATAAAGTGTGATATGTAAATCTGATCGGTTGTAGAAGTTTATGTTATAGAAGTGAATAGGGCGGAGAATGAACCACTGCCTTAAGAGTGGGGATACCTCTCGATGTAGTAAACCGTGCAAGCGGTAGTAATGTGAACCAAGTTCAAGAAATATGTTAAGGATCGACTATGTTATTATTGCGGGCTGAATGACGCCGGCTTGTAACTCGAGTGAGCAACGCTCAAGGAGCATTCTGTAGTCATCCAAACGGATGATGTAAGTACATGTAACACCCCAACTGCTAATCTCGTCATTACTCCTTAAACTGTCACAATTACCAATAATCTCGCAGCGGAACTCTAAATACAACAGAGGGTGATACAACGCCGTTAGCCACCCATATGACTAACCAGGCCTTCCTTGCATACAGTAACTGTCTGATGGACTGGAACAACCGAATACACAACACAAATACAATACTCAAATCATTTCTCTACTAAACCGAGTCTACAATAGATGGATGCCGACAACATATTCGGACTTACACCTCCTTCACTACATAAGTAATTAAAACTACTACCGATGCAACCCATCGACCCCGTCCTACTCTCGAACAGTGACATCTTCGGTGTACCTGTAAAATAAAAACATCGCCCCTAGGGGCTCAGCTTAACGCTGCATATGAAATTCGCATACCCCGAGCGCTAACCGGGGTACGCCGACCCCTTAGTCGGATATACATGGAGTTCATTTTAGTCAAACAACATGCATCATAGCAATACAATAAGTACATGTAATGCTCAAGGAATCTACATCCAATCATGGAACACAATTCCTAACTAACATAACAAGGTTGTTAGTTGTATCTGGTTACTCTTAGGCCTTGAGGGTTTTACCTCACTATGCCTTGTTTACTTATTCAATACCTCACCCGCTCTCTCGGGTTACTTATTCTCGTTATCTCACCCATACTCTTGGGTTATTTATACTCATTATCTCACCCACACTCTTGGGTCATTTATACTCATTATCTCACCCACACTCTTGGGTTATTTATACTCATTATCTCACCCACACTCTTGGGTTATTTATACTCATTATTTCACCCACACTCTTGGGTTATTTATACTCAAGCTCTTGTAGATTCTCTAGACGCTACAGGTCTCCTACGTCACGCTTGTTACTCTTAATACATACTTAGGCCAAAACTCATGGCTCTCTAGCATAGTCTTACTTCCCCGGTTTCGACCCCCACTCTGGGTCTAGCATGGTGGAAAGGTTCAACTAGCTCACAGAACTCTCTCTTAGTTCCTATCTCAATTACTTAGGTCCGATTGCTCTCGGACTACTTACATTCCCATACACTCCTCCCTCGGAGTTATAATAATAATATGTATTTTAGTCTAGAAGCATCACTCTCGATGTTTCTAATGACCTTGGGAACATTACTTAAGTTTGTTAATATTAGGTTTTAAGAGTTGCCCATACATTTACTTTACTCATACTTTCGGTTATTTGCATATATCAGGTAAAATCCTCATATGGGAGGTCGACCATGTCTCAAGGGAGCTACTAATCCCTCAGGTCTCTTTTACCTTCATCACTAGTTCACATCTTCAAACTATCTTAAATCCTCTTGAAGGAGGTTCACTTATCTTTCCACTCTCATTTGTTTCGTGGATTGTTTCAATGTGGTTTTCTAACCATTATCGGGTATTCTCTCAACCCGTACATCTCCTCACATTCTAGGGAGTTCATATGTTTGTGTTATCGTTATACTTTAACGGATAGTTTGTGTGTTTGCACGTTTTCGTTATCATAAGCGTCGACCCGATCTATGGGTCTCTAGCCAAACGTTACTCACTACGAGTCGGTCCATTCGCTATGTTAGACCTCACCGGCATACAAGTATGTTAGCTCATTCAACATACAACAAGGCATTCATAATCAAACAAGGGATTATTTTCATGCTTTAATCTTGATTAAGCTGGCACACAAACACACAAATCAATGTAACTCGGTTAGCACGCGGAGTATGGAAAATCATACCTTTCAGCGGGGTTTTTACTTTTACCGAGTCATCTCACCATGCTCGGTTCACACACGATCCACTGATAACATTCAAATGTTTTATTAACATCAAAGCATTACGGTATGTAAAACTAACACTCCCGTACTTAACCCCGTTATCCCGTTTAACTTATGTTTACTCATGTGTTCTTAAACTCACAACTTTCTCATTCACTTATCAAACTTGTTTACACTCTTAATGACCTTTAAACATCATTAATCACATCATAATTACCTTATACCATCATTACCCATCAAACCCCTACCTTAAAATAGTTTTTGTAAGGAAAATGGGGTGGTCCGGGTTTGTATCCGGGTTTACAAACCCGGACCAAGGCTTCTGGTCACTCTCGGGTGAAATTCATGACTGGTCCGGGTATGCATGCTAGTTTGCGAACCCGGACCCATAGTTCAGAAACCTCTCAGGTGACTTTTATGTGTGGTCCGGGTTTAGGGGTGGGTTTACAAACCCGGACCATACCTGTGTAAACCTCTCGGGTGGAAAAATGGGGTGGTCCGGGTTTATGTCCTGGGTTACAAACCCGGACCACTTCAGTTTTACAAGTTTCTGTCGTGTTTTAGCCCTGGTCCGGGTTTATGTACTTGTTTACAAACCCGAACCACTTGCAGAATTGAAAAATATGTAAGTTTTTGACTTTGTTACAACTCCAAACTTACACCAATCTCTTCCATGATATTCCTACATATATTATAACATGTTTGACATTGTTTAGGCATTCAAAACTAACCTAAACTACTTATACATCCACCTGTTACAAATAACTCATTTCACTGTAATTTTCCCCCTCTGTTACAGATTCTAGTTCTTGTTTCTGTTGAAGTTTTCAACCCTTTCTTTCTTGCCAATATAACTCCATGCCTTAACTCACTCAAGTCCATACATTCCTAGGCAAATTTTGATAGAGTTTGTCTACATTCCTAAGCATTCTCCACACACTAATCAACTCACAAAATCTGTTTTTCATCACTGTTATATGAGCATTAATACCATGACAGCAGCACATTAATTCCCTTCTTGCTGTCACCTATGTAACAGATTAACCTCATGACTTATTTCCCTCACTTAAGCAATATTAAACAGCTCCACTCATCAGTCAACATTGTAGCATCACAACTACACTAACAAGGTCATTTATTTGTTTACAGAGAAGTAACCAACCCAAGGTAAGCTCTTTACCTTGTTAGTCTTCAGTTTTTCTTTTCTCTTCTTCTTCCTTTTCTTGTTCTTTCTTTATCTTCTTGTTTTCCACACCCCACAAGGATTATGGATTGCTAGCTACAACCATATCCCATCACACATATAACCACAAGTCAAATTTCAATTTCCTCCACACAACCTAACATTTAGGAGCTAGTTTCCAAAGTTTAGTTTAGATTTTACCTTAGAGAAACCAAATGGGTAGCTTGGCAATCAATTGGAGGAATTTCCAACACCCCACAAAAACATACGGGTTCGACTGAAATGAGGAGGGTTTTCAACGTGAGGGAAAAAGTCTCACAAATGGTAGGAATAAGCTTGAAATGGCTTAAACACTTACTTATTAATACCTTAAGACACTAAGAAGGAGAAGAAGGGTTGAAATTAACTCTTCAAACAAATTAAAGCTCCAACGTCAATGGAAATGAAGATGGAGGAATCGAGTCTTAATTGGGTGGAAACCGAAGCTCTCACCGAGAGGAGTCTAACGGTACCAATTTCGTGTGATTTGGTGGAGAAATGAGCAAGGTAGAGGTGAGACAAGGTGAGGGTTGTGCTGTTCGGTCTCGCGAGTTACAGAGGAGGAAGAAGGAGTTTGCAAATTCTGGAGCAAATCGTGAATGAAGAAGGGGAAGAGGTGAGAGGTAAGTACTTAAGTTACTTTTTACTTTATAGTATTTACTTTATTTATTTACTTATTTGTCCTCTTATTACTTAATAGCTAGCAAGCTATTAATGGGTGTATACATATTAATTAAACCCGGCCCATATTAATCAATAGCCCGGGTCGTTTTTTCGACTTTTCGAATTAAACGCGTTTTATCTCCCGGTTTTGACACTATTCACTTACCGGGTCCGTTTTCCGGAATTTTCTCGTTTAATTAATTTTAATGGTTTTTAAGCTCCCATTAATAATTATTTATAGTTATTTAATCAACTATAATTTTTTACGGGTCCGTTTGACCACTTAAAGTCACGTTTTCGGGTTTTCTCGAAAAACATGCTTTTATGCTTATTTAGCGTTTTAATCCATTATTTGGATCCGTTTTCTTCGGAAATCATTCCCGTATACTAATTAGGCCTAACTAAGCCTTAGGAATCCATCTCAGACCCTTACGAGATCATATCTCCTTAATTCATTTAATGCGCGTTTTAGCGTTTTACGCATTTTCTCTTTTCTTTTGGTTTTTATTCTCTTACCAATACTCTCTAGGCACTATTAGGCCTTTAATAATCATATTAGAGTAATTTAATCACCATTTTAGATCCGGGGTATTAAAATCTACCCCCCTTAGGAACTTTGTCCTCAAAGTTTGTGAATCTTATATCGTTACTCTCATGGGCACGCTATGCCAAGGTTATAATACATGTATAACCTTACAGACTCCACAAGTCAGTCTCATTTCACACTACACATACCACACATATATCACAGCATGTATAGCAATCAAAAATACTCTTTGTACTCTCTCCATGGAATCGGTCCGAAGACAAGAAGGCACTACAGTCCTCGAATCCATATTGAGTAATATACTACTGATCCCTCAGGTACCGGTCACGTTGAACACTTACTCTTTCTGGTTCACGGCCGTTTCATGACAAATGGGCACTTACTCTCTCTGGCCCACGGTTCCTTCGGTTCTGATCAAAACGTTACACATATACATATCCTCAAGCACTCTGGTTGACTCACTCAACACAGGATCGTCTCAGGGTACTCTCCCCGTCCCGCTGCCTTTGGAAAAATCACACACTGTCACCGCCCCAACCGGTCACCTAGGACCGCTGCACGTACGGTGCAATGGTTTCAAAACTAATACACGCCCACCGTTCTACCGGTCATCAAGACTTAAGGCCGTAGCAATCGGCGGGTGATAGCAGTTTAAAAACCAGTTTCCATTTCCATCTTCATACTTGAAGAAAAATCCTTTTCAAATTCTGTTTGAAAAATTCTTTGAAATCATCACACAACTCCAAATCAAATTTATGGTAGCTGTATCTTTTCTTAGCGTGATTACTTGTGACCACTTATAGGGAGCTTCAGGAATCATCCAACCGTGATGTGATCAGCATCAGTGTTGAACTATCCTTCCACCCCAATTTGTGTTCGGTTTCCCTTGATCGCTAGCAGACCAAGTTCCACCTCCCACGTCAGTTACAAACAAACAGATAGTCAAACACTTTCGTTTTCTATCTTTTACTCTTTCTAGTCATAAGCATGAAACAATTCATTTCAATTAATCTCTAGTTCCTAGTACTTAGGTCATTTGTCATTCTCATTGCTTCACTACTTTACCTAGGTATTCCATACTTATGGCCTCTTTTACTCAAATTGTTACTCAATTTAAAAACATATAACGTACAACTCCAAAGGATGGAACTCACTCCATCAATCATTCTCAAATAAAATCACCTAGGGAACTCACTCCCTAAGGTTCCACATCGGTTTCATACCAATTTGTACTCATTATGTCTCATGTCTAATCTCACTAGACATATACTATAGGGATTCTCATTCCCTAGGAGTCTCTCTACTCATCTTTTCATAAATATTACGTACTCGTTACTTGCATCCCGCATGCACAATAATTATTATTACACAATGAATGGGTACATATGTTTATGTAACATAAGTTCCAATCATCAAAACAATTTCTTTTGTGCTATGCACATAGTAGTTTACGCACTAAACGTAAAACATACTCTAAGCGGTTTCTCGCCCTACCCCCCTTAAAAGGGGTTACGCCCGCGTAACTAACCATATGTTATTACTAAACATTGGTTCATTAATTCAAGTATCATGAAGTGTTTTTAACTTCAATGCGGTTACTTAACTCATAACCAGGTTCGGTTCTAGCCTCTAAGGCTTCAAGGCGTTTACAATGAGCCATCTACTCACATTTGCTAGGTATGCTTAACCTTTGAATTACGGTCCACGAGCTTCTGCTGTGTGGCCTGATAACTAGAGCTTAATTCGCCCGTTGGGAATAAGGGTTTTCAATCGTCGCTAGGTATCTCTTACCGTATGCGAATTCGATGGGTTATAGATTTTCTCTTCAATTCTCTAGAAATCTATTTCGTATAACACTGTATACCTTTGTGATTATTCACATATTTTTCCCGACTTATTGTCGGTTGAGGTCAAGCTGCTACTTAGCATGTAGTGCTTCCTCATTTGATAATGACTTCTGAATCATGTTTGTTTATTTATTTCTGTACAAGAATTCCTCATTCATACTACTCTGCCTTTTTCCACACATCGATCCTGGGCCCTGTGGGTTACTGCCCACATTCTTTGTGCATCTTTGGCCAATGGCCGCACGGTTACTCTCTAGATTCTCACTCAACAGGCTTCGTTGACATTTCTCAATTCCTGGCTCTCCCACTCGATCATTACCGCACAAGTGCAATACCAAAACACTCAGTCATACAGAGTGCAGAAGCGTAAACCCTTGACAGTAAATCTCTCATGGGATAGGAATGATTATGTCTCCTTTACCACATTTTCTCATTAGCTCTGTATCGTTATCTGTTACTGCGTATCATGCTCTATTCATTACAACATTCGCTTATATGGCATCCGCTACTGCTTTAGCTTCCGCTCATGTACTCCCGCCATTTATACTATGGCTTGCCATTCACTTGGTTCAATACAATATACTTCTTTAACCTCTCTATGCTTATTGCGCATTGTTTACTCTACAATTCGTATTGCACACATACTGTGTTTTACTACTTAACCGATTACTCTCTCGATTTCTTTCCACTGCTATCAAAGCCTTCTTACATACTATCTCTGTTTGACTTACTCCTTGGCAATTAACATATGCTCAAGTTTCATTGCACCGTTCTAGCGGTTTCACATTACATTAATGGGTGGTAGCCTTTCTCTAGAAGATTCACGCAATTACCGCTCCATAGGCTCCACAATAACAAGTGGTGTCCCCACTCTAAGGTGGTGGTTCATGCTCCACAATAACTCTTATGCCTTTATGCATATGTTTTACAACGTTTGGATCTACGAGTTGTAGTTGGTTCTATCGGCTTACAAGCCACCTTGCCTCGAGTGATGCTCCATGCGGGCTTGTTATATAGGTTTCTTCTTCTCCGTATGCCATTAAATGGTTAGGAGGTATTTCTGGGCTCTTTGATATGGTTGTCTCATCACACTTCCGTACATGGAAGGCCCTTTTGTATTTTAATATAAGTCTATGCCCCTAACGTATCTAAATATTAATTCATGCCTTATGGCAATCTAGGGTATCCCGTATTACGTGGGATCCCTTCGGGTTCTACCCGAGTGTTCAGTTTACACTGATGTTCTCAACACGATGTTTCGTTCAACTACTGTTGACTCCGGCACCCTTCTCGGATTGCTCCTGGGTGTTACTGAGTTTTGTCATCTCATCTGGCCTGAATTCATGGGTATATTCAGTTCCTTACTCCGCCTTGCGGTTATATACTTGACTATCCCGTTTAGGGTTGTAATGTCTCCCATTATTGGGTAGATCCTTGGTACTTTCCTTTACCTTCTTGGTCAGGTTGTCATTCTCTTCAGTGAAGTATATTGTGGGAACTCTATCCCGTTATCGAACATTAATATGTTCTTTTTAGGCTTTCGCCATATTGCTTACACTGGTATTCATTCCAGTCATTATATATTTCCTAAGACATATCTAATGTCTATACCTAATACTCTGTGCTTTTTGCACTTCTCTATGCTATATTCTTAGATCCGTCATCTTACTGGATTCTTGACTCCCTTATCTTGGTAAGCTTCCTTGTGTTCTTCAATCATTCGAGGTGTCCAACTGTCTTGGTTTGAATTGGCTCTTTCGTTCGTAGTATGGAGTGGGCTACTTCCCGTGTTCCGTACTCTACTTGTATACATACATGGAGTATCTTATTGATACGTTGCCACTTACCCGACTAACTCATAATTGGTCTGTCAGGCCCGCAAGCTCCTTCGGAGTGCGGTCGTCCCATGTCTCATTTAGTACACCGTAGTGTCGGTCACACGCCTAAGTGAAGTATTCTGTTGCCAACTCCTCTTATATTGTCCAATGATAACTTACCGTGGTTCTCTGGTTTGGTTTTAAAATTTGGGGGTTTTGGAAAATTTAGCGTTTGAAAGAAAATTTTGAGTTTTGAAAACAAAATCTTCACGACATCTCAATGCCGGTTGCTTCTTACCAAGTCTGACTTCTTGCAGACTGGTATGTTCTTTATACAGTGGTCAGGCCGTTAGGCCTTTCCAAGATTTCATTTCAGAATTCTTAGGGTTTGTGGTGCTATATTGGCTTCTCTCGCCATTTTGGTACTTACTAAGTGCTGGTCGCTTGTCAGAGCTCTTCTTATTAGTCCCGCTATTACTGCACTTGCCGTGGCAAGTGCGCGGTACTGGCGGTTTTTGGGTTAACTCATACCGGTCACGGTATTGTTCACATTGTATTTGGTAGCCTTGTCGGCTCTTCCTTGATCCTTTTGTTGGATAACTGCTCCTTAGAGCTGCTTCTCATTCATCTTGACATGATTGTCAGTCATTTAGGTGCTTCTCCACTCTTGGAGTTCCTTAATTACTTAGTTCTATGCTCTACCTCGTTGCTCGTTCCCACGTCTTAACTGTGGTTACCGAGGTTTAACTTATTTAGGTACTACTTCTGTAGTCCTATTCGGGTATATCCCGTAGTTATGCTCGTAGCTGTCTAAGCTGTATCAGTTAAGTATTTCAACTTTTTCGGGTGTGGTAGGGTGGGTGCACCTACTCTCAACTAGCCGTTAGTGGTATTACATAACCAAGGCGGTCCGTAGACATGTGTCCCGGTTCTCGTTATTTCTTATGAGTCTGTCTTGTCGCACGATTGGTGTTATCTCTTGCTGCCGCTCGGCCAGTTAGGTTCTCGCGACTGCAAAGCATGTCGCCCCAAGTTGCCACAAATTCTAGTCTCCTGGAATAGGATGTTTCGACGTCTCGCCATCGAGTGCGGTTATCATCGCTCCAGCGGGATCCATCGCCGGGGTTTCCGGTTCTCAGGATCTACCGCATGACAGGTTCTAGTTCATTTTGAAATATTTAATAACTGCCAGATCGGGTTTCCCCATCTCTCTGGCGTTCCTTCCCAAGCTTTTATATACGGGGTTTGTGGAGGGCGGGTCTGGTATTGTAGGTATCCAGATCATACTGGAAGTTCCTAACTAGCGCATCTCTCACGCTACCACTCAACCCATAGCCCTAAGTCTCTAATTCCTAACTCGGTATTTCCTAAGCTCGGTATTTCCAGTCATCAGAGCGATACTTCGCTCTGATACCATTTTTGTAACACCCCAAATACTAATCTCGTCATTACTCCTTACACTATCACAATTACCAATAATCTCGCAGCGGAACTCTAAATACAACAGAGGGTGATACAATGCCGTTAGCCACCCATATGGCTAACCAGGCCTTCCTTGCATACAGTAACGGTCTGATGGACTGGAACAACCGAATACACAACACAAATACAATACTCAAATCATTTCTCTACTATACCGAGTCTACAATAGATGGATGCCGACAACATATTCGGACTTACACCTCCTTCACTACATAAGTAATTAAAACTACTACCCATGCAACCCATCGACCCCGTCAACGGTGACATCTTCGGTGTACTTGTAAAATAAAAACATCGCCCCTAGGGGCTCAGCTTAACGCTGCATATGAAATTCGCATACCCCGAGCGCTAACCGGGGTATGCCGACCCCTTAGTCGGATATACATGGAGTTCATTTTAGTCAAACAACATGCATCATAGCAATATAATAAGTACATGTAATGCTCAAGGAATCTACATCCAATCATGGAACACAATTCCTAACTAACATAACAAGGTTGTTAGTTGTATCTGGTTACTCTTAGGCCTTGAGGGTTTTACCTCACTATGCCTTGTTTACTTATTCAATACCTCACCCGCTCTCTCGGGTTACTTATTCTCGTTATCTCACCCATACTCTTGGGTTATTTATACTCATTATCTCACCCACACTCTTGGGTCATTTATACTCATTATCTCACCCACACTCTTGGGTTATTTATACTCATTATCTCACCCACACTCTTGGGTTATTTATACTCATTATCTCACCCACACTCTTGGGTTATTTATACTCATTATTTCACCCACACTCTTGGGTTATTTATACTCAAGCTCTTGTAGATTCTCTAGACGCTACAGGTCTCCTACGTCACGCTTGTCACTCTTAATACATACTTAGGCCAAAACTCATCGCTCTCTAGCATAGTCTTACTTCCCCGGTTTTGACCCTACTCTGGGTCTAGCATGGTGGAAAGGTTCAACTAGCTCACGGAACTCTCTCTTAGTCCCTATCTCAATTACTTAGGTCCGACTGCTCTCGGACTACTTACATTCCCATACACTCCTCCCTCGGAGTTATAATAATAATATGTATTTTTGTCTAGAAGCATCACTCTCGATGTTTCTAATGACCTTGGGAACATTACTTAAGTTTGGTTAATCTTAGGTTTTAAGAGTTGCCCATACATTTACTTTACTCATACTTTCGGATATTTGCATATATCAGGTAAAATCCTCATATGGCCGGAGGTCGACCATGTCTCAAGGGAACTACTAATCCCTCAGGTCTCTTTTACCTTCATCACTAGTTCACATCTTCGAACTATCTTAAATCCTCTTGAAGGAGGTTCACTTATCTTTCCACTCTCATTTGTTTCGTGGATTGTTTCAATGTGGTTTTCTAACCATTATCGGGTATTCTCTCAACCCGTACATCTCCTCACATTCTAGGGAGTTCATATGTTTGTGTTATCGTTATACTTTAACGGATAGTTTGTGTGTTTGCACGTTTTCGTTATCATAAGCGTCGACCCGATCTATGGGTCTCTAGCCAAACGTTACTCACTACGAGTCGGTCCATTCGCTATGTTAGACCACACCGACATACAAGTATGTTAGCTCATTCAACATACAACAAGGCATTCATAATCAAACAAGGGATTATTTTCATGCTTTAATCTTGATTAAGCCGGCACACAAACACACAAATCATCGTAACTCGGTTAGCACGCGGAGTATGAGAAAATCATACCTTTCACCGGGGTTTTTACTTTTACCGTGTCATCTCACCATGCTCGGTTCACACACAATCCACTGATAACATTCAAATGTTTTATTAACATCAAAGCATTACGGTATGTAAAACTAACACTCCCGTACTTAACCCCGTTATCCCGTTTAACTTAGGTTTACTCATGTGTTCTTAAACTCACAACTTTCTCATCCACTTATCAAACTTGTTTACACTCTTAATGACCTTTAAACATCATTAATCACATCATAATTACCTTATACCATCATTACCCATCAAACCCCTACCTTAAAATAGTTTTAAAATAGTTTCTGTAAGGAAAATGGGGTGGTCCGGGTTTGTATCCGGGTTTACAAACCCGGACCAAGGCTTCTGGTCACTCTCGGGTGAAATTCATGACTGGTCCGGGTATGCATGCTAGTTTGCAAACCCGGACCCATAGTTCAGAAACCTCTCGGGTGACTTTTATGTGTGGTCCGGGTTTAGGGTGGGTTTACAAACCCGGACCATACCTGTGTAACCTCTCGGGTGGAAAAATGGGGTGGTCCGGGTTTATGTCCTGGGTTACAAACCCGGACCACTTCAGTTTTACAAGTTTCTGTCGTGTTTTAGCCCTGGTCCGGGTTTGTGTACTTGTTTACAAACCCGGACCACTTGCAGAATTGAAAAATATGTAAGTTTTTGACTTTGTTTCAACTCCAAACTTACACCAATCTCTTCCTGATATTCCTACATATATTATAACACGTTTGACATTGTTTAGGCATTCAAAACTAACCTAAACTACTTATACATCCACCTGTTACAAATAACTCATTTCACTGTAATTTTCCCCCCTGTTACAGATTCTAGTTCTTGTTTCTGTTGAAGTTTTCAACCCTTTCTTTCTTGCCAATATAACTCCACGCCTTAACTCACTCAAGTCCATACATTCCTAGGCAAATTTTGACAGAGTTTGTCTACATTCCTAAGCATTCTCCACACACTAATCAACTCACAAAATCTGTTTTTCATCACTGTTATATGAGCATTAATACCATGACAGCAGCACATTAATTCCCTTCTTGCTGTCACCTATGTAACAGATTAACCTCATGACTTATTTCCCTCACTTAAGCAATATTAAACAGCTCCACTCATCAGTCAACATTGTAGCATCACAACTACACTAACAAGGTCATTTATTTGTTTACAGAGAAGTAACCAACCCAAGGTAAGCTCTTTACCTTGTTAGTCTTCAGTTTTTCTTTTCTCTTCTTCTTCCTTTTCTTGTTCTTTCTTTCTCTTCTTGTTTTCCACACCCCACAAGGATTATGGATTGCTAGCTACAACCATATCCCATCACACATATAACCACAAGTCAAATTTCAATTTCCTCCACACAACCTAACATTTAGGAGCTAGTTTCCAAAGTTTAGTTTAGATTTTACCTTAGAGAAACCAAATGGGTAGCTTGGCAATCAGTTGGAGGAATTTCCAACACCCCACAAAAACATACGGGTTCGATTGAAATGAGGAGGGTTTTCAACGTGAGGGAAAAAGTCTCACAAATGGTAGGAATAAGCTTGAAATGGCTTAAACACTTACTTATTAATACCTTAAGACACTAAGAAGGAGAAGAAGGGTTGAAATAAACTCTTCAAACTTTAAAAGCTCCAACGTCAATGGAAATGAAGATGGAGGAATCGAGTCTTAATTGGGTGGAAACCGAAGCTCTCACCGAGAGGAGTCTAACGGTACCAATTTCGTGTGATTTGGTGGAGAAATGAGCAAGGTAGAGGTGAGACAAGGTGAGGGTTGTGCTGTTCGGTCTCGCGAGTTACAGAGGAGGAAGAAGGAGTTTGCAAATTCTGGAGCAAATCGTGAATGAAGAAGGGGAAGAGGTGAGAGGTAAGTACTTAAGTTACTTTTTACTTTATACTATTTACTTTATTTATTTACTTATTTGTCCTCTTATTACTTAATAGCTAGCAAGCTATTAATGGGTGTATACATATTAATTAAAACCGGCCCATATTAATTAATAGCCCGGGTCGTTTTTTCGACTTTTCGAATTAAACGCGTTTTATCTCCCGGTTTTGACACTATTCACTTACCGGGTCCGTTTTCCGGAATTTTCTCGTTTAATTAATTTTAATGGTTTTTAAGCTCCCATTAATAATTATTTATAGTTATTTAATCAACTATAATTTTTTACGGGTCCGTTTGACCACTTAAAGTCACGTTTTTGGGTTTTCTCGAAAAACGTGCTTTTATGCTTATTTAGCGTTTTAATCCATTATTTGGATCCGTTTTCTTCGGAAATCATTCCCGTATACTAATTAGGCCTAACTAAGCCTTAGGAATCCATCTCGGACCCTTACGAGATCATATCTCCTTAATTCATTTAATGCGCGTTTTAGCGTTTTACGCATTTTCTCTTTTCTTTTGGTTTTTATTCTCTTACCAATACTCTCTAGGCACTATTAGGCCTTTAATAATCATATTAGAGTAATTTAATCACCATTTTAGATCCGGGGTATTAAAGTACATGTGTGAAAACTAATATGACAGTGAGTACCATGTAAGTTAGTGTAGTGCAAGAAGAAAGAACACGGTGCGCAGAAAGTGACCGTTGTATAAGTATTGTTAAATGATAGTATGGCAAATAAGCAGAGTTATGAGTTAGACCCAGTGGAGATACAACGATAAGTATAGCAAATAAACTGGGCAGTAAGCCAGTAGCCAGTATTACGAGATAAGAATCTCAGTGAAACATAGTGTGAATTCCATTGCGAATCGCATAAGAGATTTACTGTCAAGAGTTTACGCCTCTGCACTCTGTACGACTGAGTGTTTTGGTATTGCATTTGTGCAGTAAGGATCGAGTGCGATAGCTAGGATTCTAGAAATGTTAATTGTGGTGGAAACAGAAAGCGGCTTATAACGCCATAGTGACTGATGCATAGGAAATGCAAGGACGTACCAAAGAAAGAGTACTTGTACAGGACCAAATGTGGAGGCATGATTAAGAACAAGTGACTACAGTAGCACTAAATACCAAATATTGGTATGGAATATACCTCAAGTGTGGGAAATAACAGAGAGAGCACTACACATTAGGTGGTAGCTCAATCCCAACCGACAGTAAGTCGGAAGGAAACAAGTCAATCATTGTGAAACACATAACAGTATACACAGTAAATTATTAGAGAAGTGGATGGAAAGTTTTGAAACTCACCGAATTTGCTCACGGTCAGAAATATCACGCATCGGTTGAGAAACCGTTATTACCAAGATAAAGGTGATAATTGGTGATGTACAATACAGTAAGAATAACGAATGGGGCAAACTGAGCCCTACAGTTATTAGAGTTTCGCAGCAGAAACTAGTGAGCCAGTGATTCAAGGGTTGAAAATGCATGGTGAACATGAGTGAATGGCTAGTCATTAATGCCTAGAAGCCTCACAGGCTAGAACCGAAACCAGTTAAGAGTCAAAGCAAACTCCAATGAGAATTCTTGGTTTAGGAGCTAAACCGCCAATACGGTTAAGATCCTCTAATCGGAATGCATTGTATAACAGACCGCGTGGAAGTTAAAACACTTCACGACGGTAGAACATTTTAAACCAATGTTCAGTGGTTGATTACGTGGGCGTAATCCCTTTTAAGGGGGGTAGAGCGCAAAACCACTTAGTGTGTATTACCGTACAAGTGTACGTAGTGTATGTGACCTATATTGTGCATAGCACAAAATAATTGTTTTAATGACTGGTGTATGTGTTACGTAAACATACACATTCATTCATGGTTTAATTGTGGTAATTGCGCACAGAAGATGCGAATACCATTGTGATAAGTGTGTTGATTTGTTAATAGTTGTGTGTGATAGTACAAGTGTGGGGAGTAGAGAAACTCCCGGGGAACAAAACCCCGACAGTGTATAAATGTGAAACTGTGTGTTGTATTTTGATAAAGTATATGTATATATGTAATATAGTGATTCGTGAAAGGGTATGAAACCGACATAGAACCTAGTGAGAATAAGATTCCCTAGGTAACAGGATTAAAGTGAATGGAGATAATTGATAGACGGAGTTCTATCCTTGGAGATGTAATGATTATGACTAGAAAGACTAAAAGATAGAAAATTGGAAATAAGTGTATTACTTGATGCTTGAAAATGAAGTGGGAGGTGGAACTTGATTTGCATGTGATCAAGGGAAGCCGGACACAAATTGGGGCGGAAGGATAGTTCGACACTGATGCTGATCACATCAGGGTTGGATGATTCTTGAAGCTCCCTATAAGTGGTCGCAAATAACCACGCTAAGAAAAGAAGCAAAGAGCATAAGTTGGACTTGGAGTTGTATGTGTTTTCAAAAGGATTTTGAATTGGTATTTATAAAACGTCGATAGATACTTTACGTAATTAAAGTTCTCTTACTTAACCTCAGAAGGAAAATTTTCAAATTTAAGTGATTGTTTTGATCTCCCAAAGGAACGGGGACGGAAGGTGTCCATCACGACCGGGTTCTGCGGGATCACAGTGTATGTAAAAGATATTTTTGGTTGCCATACATGCTAAGACATGTTGTGTGGTATGTGTAATAAATATTATTTTGACCTTGAGTTCCAAAAGTGTATGTTATCAAGACCTATGAGTCTAAATGTTGTTGTGTTACATAGACCTATGTGTCTAAAGGCTGTTATGTTATCAAGACCTACGGGTCTAAATGTTGTTATGTCACCCAGACCCAAGAGTCTAAGGGTTGTTATGTATGTGCAAATGTTGTTAAGATACCCGGACCATTGAGTCCGAGGTTATCATGTGAGTATGTTATGTTATGTATGGATGTGTATATGTACCCGGACCGTTGAGTCCGAGGTTGTGATGTAATGTATGTTTGGTTATGAAGGTTTTATTTTGTAAGTAATCCCCGTGTTCTAATTCAATTGATGCGTGGGAAGTGTGAACTTCGAGGACGAAGTTCTTTTAAGGGGGGTAGATTGAAATACCCCAAACCTTGATATGTTGTTTAGACATTAAACTATGGTATTTTAAGGCTAAAAAGTGCCTTAGAAACAACAGTGAACAATTTAAACCATAGTAAAACGCAATAAAGTACCATAAATACAATTTGAGCAAAAACGTGCTCTAAACTTGGAGTGAACTTGGTTAGGACCCAAAGAACCTACCAAGACTAAATAATATTCAATTATGATTTAAAAAGGCTAATTAAGTCCTTAGGAAACCTTGGTAGACAATTAAACCAAATAAAACACAAATAAACACCTTAAAGTCAATATGGGCAAAAATGTGCTCTAAGCTTGGGATAAATTTTTATAAGACCTAAAGGTCATATATATACCTTAAGTATATGTTAATGAACATATAAAATCAGTTACTAAAGAAAACCAAGCTTGAAAACAAGTTAAAATACAAAATGTGCTTTAAGGAGTCTTAAAGCACATTTTTGAAAAATTGTCTTGTAAATGAGTTTTGAATGGCTAAATGTACATCATCACTATTTAATTAACATGTGTACTACTTAGTATCACATTTGGAAGTCTAAATCAACGGGAAATAAAAAATTTCACAAATATGTGCCTTAGTTTGTGAATAGTAACTAAATTAAGCAAGTTTACAACATAAGTCAATATAAGTTGTCTTGTTGGTCAACAAAGACCATGACTTGGCCTAAAATACTAAGGGGGCCGGTTTTTCATGTGTGACTCATCACACTTGACCAATCAAATAAACAAGGAAAAGTAATAAAGCATAGTTACTATTTGCTTTTAGTTTAAATATCTCCAAAAGCAAGCTTTTCTTCACATTCTCTCATTCCTCTCTTGTTCCCACCGTAGCCAACCCTCCTTCCTCCTCTCTCCATCGGTTTTGCTACAGCAACAATGTCATCTCCAACTTCCATAGCTAGTAACTTCTAGCTCTATATACCAAATTAAATTCTAAGACCATATTTATCTTAGTTAGGCCAAGCTCTACACTTCTCTATTTTCAAATCTTCAAGAACTCCATTTCGGTGCCATGAAGATTCACCATTGTTGGAGCTTGAGCTCACCTTTTCATGCCTTGTCATTCTCCTTTGCTTCAAGGTAAGGAAAGTCAAAGAAAATCAATGTTTCCTCTTGTTTTTGTGTGTAACCGAGAATCACCCTTTGATGGTGTGTTCTTTTGATCTTTCATAGCTCCATTTCAATCTTCAAAGGACAAGGAGGAGTCCTCTCTTGTTACTTATTCAACCTCTCTTCTTATACCAAGGTAAAACAACTATCCTAATGTGTTAAGACAATATATATAACCTAGGGTTTACAATGAGTTTAAGCATGAAGCTTGAATACTCATTACCTTGCTTGTACATTGATTAGAAGTTTGACAAGCAATCAAAGCCTTGCCGGTTTTCTATCAAAGAAGGAGCAAGGGGTCACAATGAAAAACTTGTGAAGGAAAAGAGGTAAACAAACTATCTAAATGTAGTCCAAATGCCTTAGGAAAAATGAGCTTGATTTGCTTAATAAAATACCTAAGGAGCCAATGGCAAATGAGCTAGTAAAATGCTCTCAAGGAGTTTATTAAGGGCATATGTATTGTTGGGTGTATTTGCAGGTCAAAGGCAATATATACATGTGGAAATTCAGTGTTTAAGTTTAATGCAATTTAAGGGCCTAAGAGCCATGTTATTTAAGAGCCCAAGTGCCAAGCAATTTAATTATGCACTATATTGTGATGTAGTGTAAGTTTGGTGAAGTTTTGTGTGTGAGAAGGTTCTTGATGGATTTAGGTGTCCTTGAATGTTTAATGGTGAAAAACAATGTGTTTTGGTATGACAATATGCTAGGAGAACCCATGGCAAAATTTGGATAATGTACAAGAAGTTTAAGTGCTTAAATGAGTTTTAGTGAACTAGGAAGTGTTAGGAATGAATAAATGTTTTACTAGGGAATAAAACATGTATTAAGGTGTTTAGAGTGCTACAAGGATTTAGACATTATCTTGGAAGTTCTAGAAATCCAATGGGTGTTTGTGAGATGTACTAAAGTCTTGGAGAAGTTTGTTTAAGGTTTAGGAATGTTGATGTGCAAGGAGGGAATGATGTTTAGGTAAGGATTGGGAAAGGAATTTTAAGAAGGTGTGAAAAAGGAAAATTTAGTTAGTAAGAAAAGATGCTTGGGAGATGATGTTAAGGTGTAGAGGAAACATCTTGGTATAGTGGTCATTATAGGTGAAATACCACTTAGAAAACCAAAAGAGAAATGTTACAAGTGTTAAGATATTTGTAAGTAAATGAGTGAGTGTTTAAGGACTTTAGAAGTAAGCTTGTACATGCATTTGGAGGATGTTATGTGAAGGTTTAAGTGTGCTAAATGATGTTAAAGCATACTAGGATATGTAAGGTGAAGTTTGTAGTCAAATGGGAATTTAGAAACAAAGGTCTGGAGCCGACCGACCTTAGGGACCGGACCTGCAAGGTCGGTCGAGCTCAGTTTACATTACCGGAAAGAGTTTCTGGAATGGACCGACCTTGGGGACCGGACTTGCAAGGTCGGTCGGGCTTGTATTTTGGGTACGAATTGAGTCCCTGGAATCGACCGAACTTGGGACCGAACTTGCCAAGATCGGTCGGGCCTGAGTTTTCAAAGGGGAAGAAACTCTCGGGAATAGACCGACCTTGTGGACCGAACTTGCAAGGTCGGTCGGAGTAGAATTTTGACGGTAATATGTTCTGGAATGGACCGACCTTGTATAAGGTCGGTCGGTAAGGTCGGTCGGACCAAAAACATTGTTTAAGGTTATAGGATGTTGGGGATTATTAAGTAATGATGTTATAAGATTGTTAAGGACATGTTAAGTGAGTTGTAATGACAATTTAGTGGGGGGAAAAGTTGTATTAAAAAAAAACAGAAGTAAAACAAGTTAAAAATGTGAAGTTATTTAACTAGTTAACGGGGATAAGTTATGAGCATTAGACTTTAAACAATCATGTTACCCCGATGTTAATAAAAGTAAATGTAATGTTACCAGTTGTTTAAAGATGTTACGAGGGACATGTGATGGCACATTAGAGTGAAACCCCGGTGACAGGTATGGTTTTCCTGCAACCTGTGTCCTACCGGATTACACCGGCTTGTACGCCAATGTGTTTTTCAGTATGTTTGCAACGTTATAAGATAAATCATGAAACGAGTTTACAGTCGTTATTGTTGTTGTGTGTTTTACGTGCCGATACCGGTAACCTCGAATGCGCATGAAAGGCTAGTTAACCACTATTAGGTAAACGTAAGAGAACGGTATCCGGTAATAACGTTTCCGACCTAAGGAACGTTCTAACCACGGCTATGTGTAAGTTAGTCATGTGATGTTTGTGTGTGAATGTATGACTCTCTCTTCCCTTGTGTGTGTCTAACTAGACCTAACCATCTATTTGTGGATTAATGTACTAAGTCCAATAATGGGACTCCTAACAAGTGCTAACCGGGGAGTGAGGAGTCCGGTCTGTTCCGGCCACGCGTGTGAGTATGGGGGTCGTTGTCATATCAGGTTCGATCCTCTCTGTATGTTATGGTTGTTTTCCAATTTGGTTTCCAACCATCCCTTTAGCTTAACCAAGGCTATTTTACTGACTCACGTCGGGCCACAGGGGCATACTATGTTTATGTTTGTTCGGTGTGCTTGGATTACTATATCCGATGCACCTTGGTGTTAAGTTATCCGTTCATTTAACGAGACGGTAACGAGTTATGTAACGAGCTTATCATGAGTTGGCAACATTCTCTAGGCTCTACAAGTGAACTGAATATGTTTGGGCCGGTTCGTAAAGGGAACCGTTCCCGTTATGTTATGTGTTATTGTTGTGCCATAATTCTTACAGCGGTGTGATGTTATATGTTGTAAAATGTGAAGTATGTGGATCATGGATATGAATCCCAGTGTGTGATAAGAGGCGTTTAAGGATAACCCGATTAATGGGTAAGTATCGTCTATTAAGGAAGTAGCTCCATTAGAGGAGAAACACTCTAGGGTTAATGAACACAATGAGTGACTTATCAAGTATGGATGTGTTATCTGTTTGTTGAGCCCATTGCGGTGGAATGTTATGTGTTGTGTGTTTATAGTTTACATGCATGATTCAAATATAATCAACCGCATGCTAAGACGACAATTAGTTGTGCGTGGCCCGGTAGCATGCGGGCTGCGGGATTACCATACCAGCATAGGTGCTGAGCCCTTGGGGGGCCACCTTTTCTCTTCTTTTTCCTATTCAGGTACAAGGAGCTGGAAGCCGTTCGAGAGTAGGACGGGGTAGTCGTTTGTACATGGGTAATCATTTAAGTTATATAAGTACAGTAGGTGTAGTAAGACCGACATTGTTATCGGCATTGGTTTGTGAATACTCGGTACAGTTGGAAGGTATGTGTATGTTTTCATTGTTAATGGAAAGGGATAGTAATGTGTAGTCGCTCGGGAATCTAGTCCATCAGACCGATACAATGTACGTGTAGTAGCCTTGTTAGCCACGTGGGTGGTTAACGGCGTGTAACACCAACGAGTAAGTAATGTGATGAAGTATGTTTTCTACTGCAGTTTGTTGTTAAGTGTGTTAATGTTAGATGTAAAACTATTTCATTTATTTTATTATTAATTATATATTAAGATCTATTTGTGTAACGTTTTATGTAATTAATTACAAATTTCCCCTAAGTCTTAACTTATTTACTACTTAACCCAATTACAAATTTACATTCTTGTCATTGACAAATAATATTATATATGTATTTAGTTATGATTTATTTAAATCCTAGAAATTCGAAGGTAACTCAAAACTCAATTTCATAACCCCAATTTAATACCACCTCATATAATATTCTTTCATTAGTATTATGTAGAGGTTTAGTTGAACTTATTAATTCCTTCATGTTCCATTTTTTTTAAAAGGTATTTTATTTCTTTTATTTATTTTTTATTTTTTTTTGTATATATATTAGGATTTATTCAAGATATTCTTTATGTAGTTTTATTGTATTTAATTATCTCTATTAACTTTTACACAAATCCACATCCAATATATGGTGTATAAAATAAAGTATTTTCTTTTATTTATTTACTATATATACATACACATGTACATGTATTAGAGTTTATTTAAGTCATCCTTTATGTAGTGTATTGTATTTAAATTATCTCTATTAACTTCAACATATATCTGCATTCCATGTATGTTTTATAAAGTATTTCTTTTGTACATTCAAGAATATTAGCTTCTATAGTATTTAGCTAATATAAGTGTTGATTTATAGCTCCTTGTTTTAACCTAAGTTAATATTTTATTCCTTTTATATATGTATATATATATATATATATACTTCCTTACTTTTAATTAAGAATGTTAACTTCCATATTATATAAAAAATAAAATGTAGATTAGTTTAGTTCCTTGATTCAACATCAGTTTCTATTTTATTTCTCTCATATAAGTATATATATATAAATATATATATGTAAACAATTTTTACTTCACTTAAAAGTTAATTCCCAAAATATTTATAAACATACTGTTACTAGATGCTAATTTAGTCTTCTCATATTTTTCTCAACCTAAAAAGTTTATTAGTAAACTATACTTTAATTTATGTTACATTAAAAACCTTATATTATAAGATAACTTACGAAAAACCTTATAAATACAATTTTTAAGCCCATTTCCTCATGTACAAAATTCTCAAATTAAATATATAGTAACTATGATATTTTAGACATATTATAAAATTTTTATTTCAATAAAATATCTTTTTAAACTTTCTAATTAATTCCATAATATTCAAAACGTATAAAAATTATAACTTACTTTTAAAAACTCAAAACCACTATTAATTTACATCATAATAAACTACATATTATAAGGAATCTATGGTTAAAATTTCAAGTCAAAATACATTCGGGAAGGGCATTAAATAAATTTGACAAGTTAGGGTTTAATTCTGAAAATATTATAAATCATAACCAACTTATACTTCCCTGTTCTAATCTCGGCTGTCCGTTTCTAAAACCTACGATCGGACGGCCACTGAAACGCCAGTTCTTCCCCAACCTTAAACGATATCCCGAGTACTAAATCACCGATTCCTCTCAACTCACAGAACCAAATCGACTGATTTTTGTTTCATTGGATTCAAAATTTCATCACGGTTCTAATGATACCAACTTTTGCGATCTAAGGTGCATGGAATCGAAAATACGAATCTGGGTTTCGAAGTTAGGGTTCTTTCGGGTTTCTGAATTCGATTCTAACAAATTCTCTCAATCTAACGCGTAATAGATGAAATTGAAACATGGGTTTGACCGATAATGTAAAGGCGAATGACAATAACGGGACAATTTGATCAGAAACTCATCGGAGAAGCACCAACAAGGGAAATCGAATCGGGTTTTCTGGAAAGTGTCAACCTTTACGAGCTATTGAGGGTCGAACTTTGCTGATTCGTAAGTTGCAGCACAGATCGAGTTATCACAAGTTATTGGGCTTATTCGAAAGAGGAGATATAGATCTACAGATTGGTAGCAAGAACTTAATCTAATTCGCAATATACAGAAAGAAATCTAGTCCTAAAGTTACGAGTTTACCTTGCGTTTTTCTATGATTTTAAGTGATGATGAATCGGAAACTTTAGACGCCTAACTCTTCCAAACGATTATGAATCCGCCTTGGTCATAAACATGAAAGTTGTAGAGGGATTATAGATCTTAAAAACAAGCTAAAGAACACTAATTTTGGCTGAGAAACAAAGAAGTTATGGCGAGACGAAGTTTACCTGAATTCGGTGAAAACTGGAAATCTGGGTTATGGCTTTGCAAGGACACAACTTTCGATGAATTTTCTGGTGGATGTAGGACGAGTTAGGTTATGTGTGAGCTATGGTTGTAAAGAGGAGATTAAGGAGAAGAGAATGAAGAAGACGACACTCAAAAATTCGAAAGGAGGAGTGAGATACAACCGTCACAAGTTAGGGCAAAATACTAGTGAGAATGAGAATACTTAGCCGATTTTTGTGCTAAGTACCGGCGACCCGTGTGGTCTTGACACGTGGCACTTTTCAAAATTTTGGCTCTAAACTTCATTCTATCATAACTTTGGCTAGGATGATCCATTTTCGACGTTATTTTTATCGATATTCATGGTTTTCCATAACCTATTTATTGGTATAGGTTTCATGGGATGGTTTGACCATTCTCAAAAAGTCAACCCTAGCAAGGCTTAAGAAGCTTTAGGGTTTCTAGAATTTTATATTGACTTTTATGCTTCAAATCAATGCTCCAAATATTTCTAAAATCTTTTATAATATAATTGTAGTGTCTGGGAATTTTTCCAAGATTTATTGACTTATAAACCTTGTTATTAAATTCATGATACCATATAATAAATTAATTTAAATTGTATTATTATTTAGAATTTAATATAAGAAGTCCCCTAAACAATTTTTAAATAATACCATATACTAATTTAGTGTTAAATAATATTATTTAGGGTTTTTATAAAAGAAATCCCCTAAATTAATTTAAATTAATTTAGGGGTATTTCAATCAGTCTCATCGTAGAATCTTGAGTTTGGTTAGAGATAGCATGAGCAATATCCACACAAGAAGAGTTCTGAATGCATAAGTCAATTAAATCCGAACAACATATTGCACTTCTGGCCGTTTGAACATATGATAAGAAGGTATTTATAAAGGCAAAAAAAGAGTTGTTGGACTCAAACTAGCCGTTATAGTAAAAACATGAGCATTTTATGAACATCAAACTCAAACAATGACATATTATAAACTACTAAACTTAAATAGTGGCATATTGTAAACTATAAAACCAAACAAGGGTATTTGTGTAATTTTAAAGTTGTTTAAAAAAATAGCCGTTGCACAGTTGAACCAGCGCCATTAAAAAAATTCAAACTTTCCGTCAGGGGCATTTTGGTCATTATCCAGAGTGTAACACCCCTACTACGCACTTAACAATAATCGAAATCGCAGCGGAAATAACAAGTAAACAATAACTAAACGGTTCGGTGCTACAACGCCGTTAACCACCCACGTGGTTAACAAGGCAGAATAAATACAAGCGTACCGGTCTGATGATCAGACTCCCGAGCATTAGGTACTAACATCCATACATATATACATTACCAACATACCGAGTAACTAATACAAACCGTCACTGTAAACTGTACACATGAACTACACTGTCAACTGTAAACGACCGTCACTGTAATACAAACGGTACCAAAATATAACGCCACGGGAGCACAGCCGCATCCTGGGCTCAACATCCAAAATAACCAAAAGTATTTCTGCAGCCTAGAACCTATAGCCATTCCGCTTCCTCGATCCTCATCCTGCAGTAAAAATATGGAGCCCCCGAGGGGGTCAGCAACCCTTGGCTTGTATGGTTAACGCGCAGCCCATCGGCTACCGGGATACGCGCAACTAATTGTCATGATGACATGGCATTCATTTTAAACATACAACATATATATCATAGCAAGAATATTGCATAACAACATCACACATAACACACAAGAACAATTCCTTTAAGGAAATGAACCAACACAATTAGTTCCCATGGAGAGCCTAGAGAATGTTGCCAAACTCATGCTAAGCTCGTTACATAACTCGTTACCGTCCTGTTAGATTGAACGAATAACTTAACACAAGGTGCCTCGGATATAGTTATCCGAGCACACCGAACAAAACATAGTATGCCCCTGTGGCCCGACGTGAGTCAGTAAAATAGCCTTGGATAAGCTAAAGGGAAAGTTGAAAACCAAAATGGAAAACAACCATAACATACAAAGAGAATCGAACCGGTTATGACATCGACTCCCATACTCACACGCGTGGCCGGAACTACCGGACTCCTCACTTCCCAGTTAGCACTTGTTAGAAGTTCAATGTCGAACTCAACAAACAATCACATTCAAGTGGTTAAGTCTTGTTAGACACACACAAGGGAAATGAGTCACACTTAACAATACAATAATATGAACAACTGTAAACTCATTACATGACTTAAGTCTTACAAGGTCATAAACTCACAGAAAAAAAAAACAAACAACACACAAGCCGGTGTAAACCGGTAGACAACAGACTGTAAGAAAACCATACCTTGGTCCTTGCTTCGACTGGTTTCCACCGTTGGAGAATCCTATACACATTTAGTAACGTCGGTTAAATTAACGTACTAGTCCGTCGATAACTTATTACTTTACATTTCTAGTTGTTTTACTTTCACATTCTATTATAACTTCTCACCTTCTATATTGTCATTATACACACCTAACATGCCTTAGACAACCTTATAACATCATTACTTACTAATCCCCATCATTAGGCATCATTATTTAACCTTAAACTCCACTTTTCAAGTGGTCCGGGACTTGGTCCTCGGCTAAGGTCCCGGACCGTGTCATTGTAAAACTCTCGGGCTGATTTCAGGTAATTGTCCGGGACTCCATACAGGTCCTATGTCCCGGACCAACGTAGGCAAAAACTCTCGGGTTGTTTTTATGGGGTGGTCCGGGACTTCATACGGGTCCTAGGTCCCGGACCAATATAGGCAAATTCTCTCGGGGGTAAATCAGGGGGTGGTCCGGTACTTCTTACAAAACCTAAGTACCGGACCAAGGCTGTGCAAGAACCCTCGGCCCCTTTTTGATGCATGGTTCTCCACATCCATTAAATGTATAAAATTCCCTAATGATCTTAGGTATATTCTAATGCCAAAATATCATCTTAAACACACCTAGTTCCTTGTCTAACTTGTTACTCAATTTTCTCATAAAATTCACCAACACTTATAACATTACTTACAAGGTTTCTAAATGGTGTTTCTCACCTATGATAACCACTATCCCAAAATGATTTCTCCTCACCATAACATCATCTCCCAAGCATCTTTTCTTAACAACCTAAACTCCTAGTTGATGTCTAAGTCCTTTTTGTTTCCTAGAACACCTAAGACATTACTTCTCCTCTAGTAAAACACCTAAACATTTCCAACACTTCCTAGTTCACCAAATCTTGTTTAAACACTTAGGACTTCTTGTACATTACCTAAATTTTGACATGAACTCTCCTAGAACATTACTAAGCCAAAACACATTGTTTTCACCATTAAACAATCAAGAACACTAAAATCCATCAAGAACATTCTTGTACACAAAACTTCACTCATTTAACACAACATCACAATATAGTGCATAATTTAAATTGCTTGGCACTTAGGCCCTTAAATAGCATGGCTCTTAGGCCCTTAAAATGCATAAACCATAAACACTGAATTTCCCACATCATATTTGCCTTTGACCTGCAAATACACCCAACAACACATATGCCTTTTAATAAACCCTTGAGAGTATTTTTCTAAGTCATTTGCCATTGGCTCCTTAAGTAGTTTTAATAAGCAAAATAAGCTCATTTCTCCTAAGACATTAAACTACATTAGGTTAGCATATTTACCTCTTTTCCTCACAACTTCTTTCTTGTTTCCTTGTTTAAAATCGGTAAGGGTGTTTGATTTCTTGTCAACTTCTAAACAATATACAAGTAATGAAATGAGTATACAAGCTTTATGCTTCATCTCATTGTAAACCCTAGATACATATATTGTCTAAGAACATTTAGATGATTGTTTTACCTTGGATATGAAAGAGAGTTTGGATATGTAGCAAGAGAGGACTCCACCAAGCCCTTGGAAGATTCAAATGAAGCTAGAACAAAGCAATATAAAGGACACCATCAATGGTGATTCCCGGTCAACATCAAAACAAGAAGGAAATGAAGTTTTTATTTGAGTTTCCTTACCTAGAAGCAAAGGAGAACAATAATATGTGAAAAGATGAGCTCAAGCTCCTCCCATGGAGATTCCTCTTGGCACCGAAATGGAGCCGTTGGAATTTCGAGAAGACAAGGTTGAAGAGCTTGATGAGACTAAGAGAATGGTGGTCTTTGTTTTTGATTTGGTAAAGAGAGCTAGGAGATATAAGTGGTCAAAGATGGAGAATGGTGTGAGAGCTGCTGCATACCGATGGCGAGAGGAGGAAGATGAAGTTGGAGACGGTGGGAATGCAAGAGAAATGAGAGAATGAGTTTGAAGTTGCTTTTGGAAGATATTAAGTAGTAAAGCAAATAGTAACTTGCTTTATCATTTGTTTTTTATTTGTTAACTTACAAGGTGGTGACTCACCTCATAAAAACCGGCCCCCATTAGTCATCTAGGGGTGTTTTAGTCTTTGTTGACCACTTAACTTACTTATATAAACTTATGTTATAAACTAGCTTATTTTAGTTACTATTCATAAAACAAGGCACATATTTGTGAAAATTTTGATTTCCCATTGATTTAGACTTCCTAATGTGATACTAAGTAGTACACATGTTAATTAAAGAGTAATGATGGACATTTAGCCATTCAAAACTCATTTACAAGATAATTTTTCAAAAATGTGCTTTAAGACTCCTTAAAGCACATTTTGTGTTTTAACTTGTTTTCAAGCTTGGTTTTCTTTGGTAATCGGTTTAATATGTTCATTAAATATAAATAAGGTCTTGGTAAGCTCATTAGGTCTTAACCAAGCTTATCCCAAGCTTAGAGCACATTTTGGCCCTAATTGACTTTAAGGTATTTATTTGTGTTTTCTATGGTTTAAATTGTTTACTAATGTTTCTAAGACTCTTTTTAGTCTTAATATACCATATTTTAATGTTTAAACAACATACTAAGGTTTGGGGTATTTCAATCTGCCCCCCTTAAAAGAACTTTGTCCCCAAAGTTCATACTTCCCACATATCTTAGATATTAGAACACGGGAATACATATAAACAATACTTCCATAACAACATTAACAACATACTTACATAGCACCGGACACAAGGTCCAAACAACATAACAACACAACATCATTCAGACAAAACGGTCTGTAACAAAGGTAACAATAAAACATAACACATAGACAATGTATCCAAATACATGTCGTACACATAACCGAAACGGCTCTACCCCCCTTAAAATAGGGGTACACCCCATACCCTATACATACAAATACTAAGAAGTAAACAACGACGGGTACTTCGCCTTCATCTTATCTTCCAGCTCCCAAGTGGCCTCCTCAACGTCCTGGTTAGACCAGAGAACCTTCACCAGTCTCACAGACTTATGGCGAGTGTCTCGAGTCTTAGTATCCAGAATCCGTACCGGAGTCTCCACTGATCGCATGGCCGGCTCTAAGGTTAGCCTTTCAGGCTGAAGTACATGAGACGGATGAGACATATATTTCTTCAACTGGGACACATGAAATACATCATGTACCTTGCCCAGCTCGGCGGGTAAATCAAGTCTGTAAGCTACCGGGCCGATCCGCTCCGTCACAACATAAGGCCCCACATATTTTGGGCTCAACTTGCCTTTCTGGCTAAAACGAAACACTCCCTTCATGGGGGATACTCTAAGAAATACCTGGTCGCCCACGGCGAACTCCAGGTCACGTCTGCTGAAATACCCCGAACTTAAATATAGGGATTAAAATTAATCTAATACGTATTTAAGGGCCTAATGGTACCTAATTAATACTGGTAAGGAAAAAAATAAATCCAAAAGAAAAATAAACTCTTAAAGGCGGAAAACGCTAAATAAGCGTTAAATAACCATAGGAGGTATGAGACCTCAGTTAGAGTATTATATGGATTCTGAAGGTTTAATAAGACCTAAATAATATATGGGAACAACTCCCGAAGAAAACGAATCCAAATAATGTATTAAAACGCTAATAGAGCTTTAACGCGCGTTTTCGAGAAAACCCGAAAATGTGACTTTAAGTGGTCAAACGAACCCGTAAAAATTATAAATCTTTAAATAATAATTATTAAGCATTTATGGGAGCTTAATAACCAATAAAAATAACAAAACGAGAAAATTCCGAAAAACGGGCCCGGTTAGTGAACAGTACCTAAACCGGGTAAAATAACGAGCGTTTTCTGTAAAAGACGAAAAACGCTCCAGCTAGTATTACTGTAAGGGGGCCGGTTTTTAAAGAGAAATAACTCCCTCACACACATGTAACTAGCTAATTAAATAAGAGAGCCAAAAGCAAAAAGCAATAAAGTAAAAGAATTACTTTATGCCTTCCTCTCACCTCACTCTCACAACTCACTCATCTCTCTCTTTCCCTCCCCTCCACCGATTTCTCCCTTCTCTCTCTCTGGTGTGGGCGATTTCATGGAGCTCCACAAGCCTCCCATGGCTTCTCCCTTTCTCCACATGCTCTAGCTTCATTTGAACTCCAAAGGTAAAATAACTACATATTTGAACTCCCCTGATCCTCCTCTATCATTCTCTCTTTTCAAAATTCGAAAAGGATGAGTTTCATCTCCATGGGTTTTCCCCATTTGAAGAGAAAAGCACACCATTATGGAGCTTGGAGTCTCCTCTTTCCAACAAGGTAAAAATCTACATGAAAAACTCATGTTTTCTTCACCTTCCTTCATAACCGATTTTTGCCCCAATTGTAATGCTCTATTTTTCTCTCTCTTTGGAGCATAATTTCAACCTTGCAATGGTGGTGGATTCACCTTCTTGAACCAAGGGCTAAAACCCCTTCTAAAACTCTCCAATGGTAAACCCTAGAAACTTCATTTCAAACACATCAATGGATTGGCAATAATTTAAGGGTTAGTATATTAATTGTAGTGTTTTGTGTTCATTGGGTGATGGGAATGGAGTTTGGCAACTCCATTCCCCACATGGCCGATTTGGGCAAGAAAGGAAGAAGGAGGAGAAATGAGCAAGAAAGAAGGAATTAAAAGCTCAAGGTAAGGGCTCCTTCCTAATGTTAAGTTCTAATTGCATTAGAGTAATGGGAATGGGTGAACTAATTAAGGAACCCAAAATAATGTATTAGTAATGTCATTTTGGAAGCTTGAGTATTTGTGAATTAGTATGTGGATTGTAGGCCTTGGAGCCAAGTATGTTGTGTATGAGTATTAGTATTGATATTTGATGGAGTATGGTGTATGGTGTATTGGGATGAATTTATATTTGTATGTGCTGGTAGAACCTTGTGGTTTGGCTAGAATAAATAGGGATGAATTGATGAGAAAGGGAGAGTGTGGATAAGTAAGAAGTAGATGAACTATGGCAAAATTTTGGTAGGAATATGTACATGTGTGGATGACTTGGTGAATGGGAGAACCAAGGTGTGTTTTGGGAGATAGTAGGGATGTTAATGAACAGGATAGGGGGGGGGGTAGGTAGTGGTGGTGGTAGTGGTATGTGATTGAGGAGAGTATAAAATCTGTAAGCAAGAAGTATTGGATTTCATTGGAGGAACTAGGAAGAGTTAGAGTACACAAGCTCCTAGTAAAGTGAATGTTGGACTGGGGTAGATGGTAATTGTTTGGAAATGTTCGGGATGCTAATGATGGTACTGTAGTAGGAGTATGGAGGTGAAGAATTGGAACAAAAATCTGTAGCATGAAGGATGAAAACTCGTGTTAAGTGTGGAAAGGAAATGAGGAAATTGTGTAAGATGATTGATGGATTTAGTAGGAACTTGGTGGATGAACTAAGGGGTAATGAGGCTTTTAATTAGTGTTAAAACATGTGGGATTAAGTTTGAACAATGGGGAAGTAATGGGTAAGGGGGGACTGAAAACAGAAATAAAAATGCCATACTGGGCCGGACCGACCTTGGGACCGGACTTGCAAGGTCGGCGAGCCCAGATAACAAGGGACGGAACCTTCTGGAAGGGACCGACATTGGAAGGACCATGCAAGGTCGGTCGGCCAGAAGAAAATTCCCGTAATGTAACTTACTGGAATGGACCGACCTTGCGACCGGACTTGCAAGGTCGGTCGACTCAAAATTTTCCCATCTTGTAACTTTCTGGAATGGACCGACCTTGCGACCGGACTTGCAAGATCGGTCGGGCTAAAAATTTTCCGTCCGTGACTCACTAGAATGGACCGACCTTGGGACCGGACTTGCAAGGTCGGTCGGCCCTGAAATTTTCCAGCGCATTTCCCTACTGACTTCGACCGACCCTGGGACCGGACTTGGGTAAGGTTGGTCGAGTCAGACCAAAAAAAAGAATGTGTAATTAAATTAATTAATTATATATATATGTATGCGTATACCCACATATACATAGGTGCACACATGTAAGTATACCAAGGTTAAGCAAGGGAATAAACTTGAAGAAAGTAAACAATGTGTAAGTGTAAGAACAGCAAGTGGAACCGAAACAACGGGGCAACGGGGTAAGTACGGGAGTAGCAATTATGTATGTAATGTAATGCGTAGTATTGATTGAACCGTTTGGCATGTAGCCGGGGGTTCAAGAATAGGACTCGAGGAACAAATAAGGACTAAGGAACAAGAAGACACCGGTAAAGTAAAGTGCAGAAAGAGGTATGATTTCTTCATGCCCTGTATCCTAATCTGGTTACCCCGATTTGTGTGCTGATTTGATCACCTAAATAAGATAAATGGATGAATCGGACTATATTGCACTTATTTGTGCTTGACTTATGTTGTTCCTGATATTTAATGTCTTGAACACTAGTTTGTATAATTCATGAAACATATGAATGATGATGACTTGAATTCGAATCTTGTATTGTACTTAAGTATTGTATTGTATTTTGTATAAATGAGTATTGAGTATTGTAATCGTGTATGTGGCTTGTATGAATGACTTCTGCTAATTCCTAACTACCTAACTCCTAACTTAAGTGAGTAAACTGGAATGAGTAGAAGTCCGATAAAGCTTCGGCCACGCGTGAGGATGAGGAGAAACAAGAGGTTGGATCTGATTCCTGGTTCGTAAGCTGGTCCACGGCCCAAATCCCTTAAGTGGGTAGCATCCTGGACTGGTGAACCAAGTAAATCCCGGTGGTGGGACGGAGTAGTCCCCGGGCCGGAGGTCCTGACGACTTAAAATGAGTAAGAGTAAGAGTAAGTAAGTAAGTATGAGTATGAGTATGTATGCGTATGTATGGAGTAACGAGTAAAAGAGTAATCTCCACCCGATTAACCCGGGTGGACCAATGGAGCTAACAAGAATTGTATATTGTGTATGTAATGAGCATGTGTATATCGGAAGAAGGTAAGTATGTATTGGATGGTATGTTGTATTACTTGTATGTAATGAAGTGTATGTATGTATGCCTTGTGTAAGTATTATTGTATTGTGTATAGAAGCATGTATGCATGTTGTGTGAATAAATGAACTGCATGTATACGACCAAGTGGTCGGCGTACCCTCACTAGTACGCGGGGTATGCGGTTATCCTGCTCAGCGAAAGCTGACCCCTTCGGGGGAACGTTTTTAGTGTGCAGGTACCCGAAGAGGATATGGTCAAGGCACGAGACCGGTGACTACATTTGGATAGTAGTAGTAGAATGTAGAGGCGTACTAATTAGCATACCCCTTGTACTTAGAAAGCAAGTAGTTGTGAGGAATGGGCAGTGGTTAGACTCTTAATGAGTATATATGGTTTTGGAAGAGGTATTATACTTGTATAAGGATTTTAGTAAACTCGGTATGTGGATTATATTGTGTTGAACTTGGAGAATTGTATGGAATGAAGTTTGTAGCGTTTATTTGGTAAATGGTGTATGTATTGTAGAGATGCAGTACTCGGGATTCCGGTCCATCAGACCAATGTTGTATGTAGTAGCAGTAGCCTTGTTAGTCACGGGGGTGACTAACGGCATTGTATCACCCTCCTTATGTAAGTATGTATCCGCTGCGTGTATCTGATGTGTAAGGAGATTGGACGGTAAGCATTGTATTAAGGGTAGGGGTGTTACATCTGCGCACATCGGCGTATGATTTCTTCCTATCCTGAGCTGACTTCATGTTAGCCCGGATCTGTTGTACTTCTGCTTGAACTTGCTGCAGATACTCTGGTCCTATAATGACCGTCTCACTCGACTCATCCCAGCATAATGGCGTGCGGCATGGTCTACCGTATAATGCCTGGAAGGGAGACATCTTGATCGAAGCATGGTAACTGTTGTTGTAGCTAAACTCGATCAGATGTAACTTGTCAATCCAGCTGGTCTGAAAATCAAGTGCACATGCACGTAACATATCCTCAAGTGTCTGGATGGTGTGCTCACTCTGACCATCTGTCTGTGGGTGGAACGCCGTACTTAGCTTCAACTCGGTACCAAGCGCTTCCCGTGTAGTCTCCAGTACCTCGAGAGGAATCTGGTATCCCTATCAGACACGATAGTCTTCGGTACCCCATGGTGACAAATAATCTCTCTATCGAAGAGCTCTGCAAGTCTTACCACTTTCCAAGTGTCCTTCATCGGAATGAATAGGGCCACCTTGGTCAGTCGGTCAACAACAACCCAAATCATATTCATACCTCCCGTTGTAGGCGGAAGCCCTACTACGAAGTCCATAGAAATGTCATGGAACTTCCACTCAGGCACTGGCATTGGCTGTACCATACCACCAGGCCATCGGTGCTCAAACTTGGCCTTCTGACAAGTGAGACACCTCAATACATAATCATTCACATCTTTCTTCATTCCAGCCGACCAAAAATAACGTTTCTTACCCTTATACATCTTTGAAGCTCCAGGGTGAATCAAAGTCGTAGAACAATGGGACTCACTTAGTATGCGCTCCTTCAGCTCAGCGCTACTCCTAGGAATACACAGTCGGCCATTAAGCCTAATTAGGTCATCATCGTGGAGTCGGAAGTCGTACTTCTGACCCTCGAATGTGCCATCAATAAGCTTCTGTCTAATCTCCAACATATACTGATCCGTCATCTGAGCACTCCGCACCTCTTCAACCAAGCTAGTATGAGAGACTAGCGAATAGAGAGAGTGTGCTCGGCGACTCAATGCGTCAGCTACCATATTTGCCTTACCCTCTTTATACTGCAGATTGATGTCGTAATCGTTTAGAAACTCGACCCACCTTCTTTGTCTCATGTTCAACTCCTTATGAGTGAACAAGTACTTTAAACTCTTGTGGTCAGAATAGATTGTCACGCTTACCCCATACAAATGATGTCACCATATCTTCAACGCGAAGACAATGGCACCCAATTCTAAGTTGTGGGTAGGGTAGTTCTCTTCATGCTTCTTCAGCTGTCGGGAGGCGTATGCTACGACCTTCCCGTGTTGCATCAATACACAACCCATACCTCTGCCTGATGCGTGGCAATAGACCTCAAAACCATCTGGACCGTCTGGTAAAGTCAGAACTGGTGCAGATGTCAGAGCATCCTTGAGACTCTGGAAAGAACTCTCACAGTCGACTGTCCACTCGAATGGAGCATCCTTTTTCATCAAGGAAGTCATCGGCTTCGAGACACTGGAGAAGTCCTTCACAAACCTCCTATAATATCCTGCCAGACCGAGGAAGCTCCGAATGTCGGTAACTGTCTTCGGCCTAGGCCAGGTGTGCACTGCATCTATCTTTGCCGGATCAACAGTGATCCCGGCTTCAGAAATCACATGTCCAAGGAAGGATACTTGGTTCAACCAAAATTCACACTTTGAAAATTTCGCATACAACTGATTCTTTCTTAATGTTTGCAACACACTTCTCAGGTGGCTTTCGTGCTCACCCTTCGATTTTGAATACACAAGTATATCGTCGATGAAGACTACCACTAACTTGTCCAACTGATCTTGGAACAAGCGGTTCATTAAGTCCATGAACTTGGCTGGCGCATTGGATAAACCAAACGGCATAACCGTAAACTCATAATGTCCATATCTGGTTCTGAATGCGGTCTTCTCAATGTCACTTTCACGGATGGAAATCTGATGGTATCCAGATCGTAGGTCTATCTTGGAGAATACTGATGCTCCTTTCAACTGATCAAATAAGTCATCGATGCGTGGTAAAGGGTAATGGTTCTTCACCGTAACTGCATTCAGCTCTCGATAATCAATACAAAGGTGGAGGCTACCGTCCTTCTTCTTTACGAAGAGGACCGGTGCTCCCCATGGTGAAACGCTAGGGCGGATAAATCCCTTGTCGAGTAGGTCTCTCAGCTGCTCCTCGAGCTCTGTCATCTCTGCTGGAGCCATACGATAGGGTTCCTTCGCAATTGGTCTAGTGCCCGGAACCAAATCAATCTCAAACTCAACTTCCCGTGCTGGCGGCATGCCCGGCAGTTCTTTAGGAAATACATCAGGAAACTTCGACACTACCGGCACATCTGGGCTAAACTCTGGGTCTCTCTCTATATCTTGGACATAGCAGAGGTATACATCATTCCCTCGTCGTAGTTCATGATACATAGCCATGGCGGTGATGATCTGAGTCGAAGGCTCCCTGGGCCTCTGACGGTAAGATATTGTGACCCCAGACGGACTCCGAAGAAGCAGTCGATGCTCGGCACATAGGATTCTGCCCTTGTACCGCTCCAACTAGTTCATCCCGATAATCACATCAAAACCAAGTCCCTCGAACTCTATCAAGTCGATCAGAAACTCTTCATCTCTGATTTGTACAACAACATCTCGATGGTTGCGGGTACACCTGATCCGCTCTTTCGACGGGAGAGTGACTAGGAAGTCTGGCATCTCATCACCGTCTAACCCCAGCCTCTTCACAACGGATAGCGAAATAAATGTGTGTGAGGCTCCGGAGTCGAACAAGATCAAAGCGTCCACGCCATTGACTGGAAAGGTACCGGTGAGGATTGTGCCGCTCTTGCCGGCTTCTGCCTCATTGCAGACACTCAGTATACCTCCCGTTCCGAGTGCAGAGCCTAATTCATTGGCAAACTAATAAGTATCTGGTCATAACACGGTTGACATACTTCAAACAACTCCACTTTATTCATTAACACACTCTTTACAACATACGTTGGTCCACATTGCTGACATAACTAACACATACAACATCCTTAACATACACTGTTTTAACACATTACATGATTCACACAAGGCTTTAAAACTGCCTGAAGGTCAAATTCAAACGTCCAGGTTTCATGTGTGTGGCATTGATCACTGCCGGTGGTGCGGTATTCAGTTTGATCTTTTTGATGCCATGATATAGCATCCTTGACTGCCCACCCATAATTAACACATCTCCTGATTTCAACACTAGCTTCTTTGCGAGATCAGCACGCTTCTGCTCGCCATATATAAACACTGCGGTATCACCAATGGACCAAGACACCATGGGTACTCCCTTCACTAGTGGAAAAAATATTTTTAACCACGGTTATTTAGCTTATATACCACGGTTAGGAACCGTGGTTTATGCTCCCGTCGCATATAGAAAATTGCCTATATACCACGGTTGATAACCGTCGTTTAAAAGTAGACTATATACCACGGTTTGCTATGACCGTCGTTTAAGACCGTTTTTGGACGCGGTCCTCACCGATTTTAAACGACGGTTAAGGAGAGAACCGTGGTATAAAGCACCTTTTATACGACGGTTAGACTCAAAACCGTGGTATAAAGTCATTTTATACGACGGTTAAAGGTCAAAACCGTGGTATATTATCTATAAAATCAACGAATAAACCACGGTTATACATATAACCGTGGTTTATAGTCTATGAAATTTTTTTCAAAATCGCCGGCGATTTAGAAGCGCCGCTTCGCATATCTCAAACAGAGCACAAAAGAGAATGAAGAGGCTAGAACATGTGTGTTCCTTGTTTGCGATTTAGGGTTGCAAAATAATGAGTGAAGAATGGAGGCGTAGTATGTTCCTTGTTTGCGGTGGGTTGCAAAATTACCGTGAAGTTGAAGAGAATGAAGAATGGAGGCGTAGGTCATGTTCCTTGTTCGCCGGTTATGGTTGTGAAAATTACAGTGAGAATGAGTGAGTGAGGACGAGCATGTTCCTTGTTCGCAAGTGTAAGCTGCAAAAATTACCGAAAAACAAGAGAATGAGTGAGGACGAGCATGTTCCTTGTTCGCGATTTAGGGTGGCAAAAATTACCGTGAGCTAGTTGAAGAGAATGAAGAATAGTTACAGAGCATGTTCGTCGGTTTGGGTTCCAAAATTACCGTGAGGTTGAAGAGAATGAAGAAGAGTTGCAGAGCATGTTCGTCGGTTTGGGTTCCAAAATTACCGTGACATTGAATAGAATGAAGAAGAAGAGTGCTTCGTCGATATATAAGAGAATAGAGAGAAAGCACCGCGTTAAATTTCGGCCGAAAATTAAAATTCCCGCCTAGACTATATACCACGGTTGATAAAAAAACCGTGGTTTAATATAGTAAGATATGCAATATAAATGACGGTTGCCTAGGAACCGTGGTATATAGGTACCCTATATACGACGGTTCTCCAAGAACCGTGGTATATTCACTCCGACATGTACTATATACCACGGTTCCCCTGAAAACTGTGGTATAAAACTAACCTGTATACGACGGTTCCCGAAAAACCGTGGTATATGCGCTCTGGTATGCACCTTAAATGACGGTTGCTATGAAAACCGTGGTTTATAAACTTTAAATCACGGTTTTTCATTTAACCGTGGTTTAAACGCCGTCATTAAAAACATTTTTTCTACTAGTGCTTACTTAGAGACTCGGGTGACTCGTCCTTATCTTGGTGTAACCCTAACCGTCCACCTTTCTGGTAGAAGTTCACAATACATAAATCTGCTTTAACACTTGGTATTGAATCTGATTCAACTTGCTGAGCAATTCCCACGGCGTGGTTAACGACCGCAAGGAACTCCTCAGGTATACTTGGTACAATTGCTCCATCTTCAGCTCACACGTCTTGATATGTCTTGGTGTAAGGATTCCAGTCCTTACCCATGCACATCATCTTCAATTTCATCTTCGATCCGCTCGGGTATTTGGGTGTGTAGAAACCTCCGGGTGCTGCTCCCAGTTCGTCGCATCGTCGGATAATGTGGATTTGTGCTTCCGGTGTCAGGTATCCATTTAAGAGTATCATACCTGGTTGGATGACCTGACATTGCTCCATTGGAAAGTCGATGATGTTGATGGTGGTTTCTTCAGGGTTTGGTGTGGGTGGGATTGGATTGCAAATATTGAAGGTTCCTAAGTTTTTCAAATTACCTAATTAGGTGTTCTCACATTATACTTTAACTGTTTACTTACATAGTTGTTTATTTAAACTCACTAACACACATGCATGAAATGCGGTATGCAATCACTTATTTCATTCAACAGTTTAGGCGGTACCTGGTCTAGTAGAGGGCCCTGGTGCCTCAGACCGGTTCACCACATTCAGGGCGGCCTTGCCGGATCCCGACCCCTTCCCCTTCTGGGAATCTGTGTACCTCTGATCTGGGGGTGGCTGATTCGCCGTCTTCAGGCCATCGGTGGTCACGGTGCCCCATCTTTTTGCAGTATCTCTGCCATTTGGGTTCTTGAAGCATTCGTAGTCACGATGCCCCATCTTTTTGCAGTATCGGCATTGCACATCATCTCCCTTGCATTCCTTGCCGGGGTGGTCTCCTTTCACCACTTGCATTAGTAGTGGCGATCGGATCCAGAGCCCGTGCTAGCTGCTAACACATCACACATCAGTACATACTTCACAAAATAACAACACACACTAGAATTCGGTATTCGAATTTTATTAATTACCCTTGGGTGGGTAAGAGCGTAAGGGCTTGGCCGCATATGCGTAGGTGAGCTGCAGAGGCTCCTCAGCTGAGGTGGTCTGGACTTGGCCTTTGCCACCCTGTTGCTGTCCTTTCTGGACTGGGGGTATGGCTTCTTCTTCTTTCCTCCCCCGTGCCCTTGCGTGCCTAGACCCTCATTCATGGCCTTGCGCTTAAGCGCATTCTCCTTGTCCCTCAGACGGACGGTGATCTCAATAATAGCAGCGGCATGATAGCACTCCTATATTTAGGGTGTTAGTTATGACCCGCAATTCAAACTTACAATTACATTAACACACTGCACACACTTATTCACATCACACTGTAGTTCATTACCTGTAAAGTAGTATACCCGCTTGGCCCCATACCGTAGCGTAGGCGGTAGCTCAATCCGTTGTAGAAACGGTTCACTAAAATCCGGTCTGAGTAACCCAGATCTGGCAGAAGATGGATAAGTCCGATGAAAGCGGAGTAGTACTCATTAACCATCATCTTATCCCCTTGTCTCAAATTGTCGAGCTCTAGGCGCTTGGCCTCTTGCACATGGATCGAGTAGTACTTGGCTCGCAGCAGGGCCGTGTACTCCCTCCGCTGGAAGGTAGGATCACCAACTCTACCCTCCCTTACCAGTTTCCACCAACTCTGAGCCGATCCCTTCATGTAGTAAGCGGCAAGACGGACCTTGACCTCCTCGGGCACATTCAAGGTCTCGTAGGCGGTCTCCATCTCGGAGATGTACGCCTCCAACTTACCAGGGTCGGTCTCCCCACTGAATGACGGGGGTCTCAGATCTGCCAACGCCTTGACCCAGTTGGTCTCTCTAGGCGGTGGCGGTGGTGGTTGAACTTCGGGCTGTTGCCCCTGCTGCATCGCAGCTACTAATTGTGGGACCATCTGGGCTACGACAGCCGCAATAGCGTCGGCCATGATCTGCACCGTAGGGTTCTCTCCCTGGTTCCCGGTATCACCAGTACCACGTCCGCAGCCTCTACCTCGTGGTCTACCTGACATCTGAATTCACACGAACATTTATTAGCATTGTGCTTGCACACTTATCGGTCCAACGGTTGTAACATCTTCCCGACAATAAGGTATCCCCACACTTAGTTAGTGGTTAACCTTCTCATAACTGTTCACTTAGGTAACTATGGTTAGGTTTCCAAACTCGATATATTCCTAAGCTCGGTATTCTAGCCATCAGAGCGATACTTCGCTCTAATACCACTTTTTGTAACACCCCTACTACGCACTTAACAATAATCGAAATCGCAGCGGAAATAACAAGTAAAGAATAACTAAACGGTTCGGTGCTACAACGCCGTTAACCACCCACGTGGTTAACAAGGCAGAATAAATACAAGCGTACCAGTCTGATGATCAGACTCCCGAGCATTAGGTACTAACATCCATACATATATACATTACCAACATACCGAGTAACTAATACAAACCGTCACTGTAAACTGTACACATGAACTACACTGTCAACTGTAAACGACCGTCACTGTAATACAAACGGTACCAAATATAACGCCACGGGAGCACAGCCGCATCCTGGGCTCAACATCCAAAATAACCAAAAGTATTTCTGCAGCCTAGAACCTATAGCCATTCCGCTTCCTCGATCCTCATCCTGCAGTAAAAATATGGAGCCCCCGAGGGGGTCAGCAACCCTTGGCTGGTATGGTTAACGCGCAGCCCATCGGCTACCGGGATACGCGCAACTAATTGTCATGATGACATGGCATTCATTTTAAACATACAACATATATCATAGCAAGAATATTGCATAACAACATCACACATAACACACAAGAACAATTCCTTTAAGGAAATGAACCAACACAATTAGTTCCCATGGAGAGCCTAGAGAATGTTGCCAAACTCATGCTAAGCTCGTTACATAACTCGTTACCGTCCTGTTAGATTGAACGAATAACTTAACACAAGGTGCCTCGGATATAGTTATCCGAGCACACCGAACAAAACATAGTATGCCCCTGTGGCCCGACGTGAGTCAGTAAAATAGCCTTGGATAAGCTAAAGGGAAAGTTGAAAACCAAAATGGAAAACAACCATAACATACAAAGAGAATCGAACCGGTTATGACATCGACTCCCATACTCACACGCGTGGCCGGAACTACCGGACTCCTCACTTCCCAGTTAGCACTTGTTAGAAGTTCAATGTCGAACTCAACAAACAATCACATTCAAGTGGTTAAGTCTTGTTAGACACACACAAGGGAAATGAGTCACACGTAACAATACAATAATATGAACAACTGTAAACTCATTACATGACTTAAGTCTTACAAGGTCATAAACACACAGAAAAAAAACAAACAACACACAAGCCGGTGTAAACCGGTAGACAACAGACTGCAAGAAAACCATACCTTGGTCCTTGCTTCGACTGGTTTCCACCGTTGGAGAATCCTATACACATTTAGTAACGTCGGTTAAATTAACGTACTAGTCCGTCGATAACTTATTACTTTACATTTCTAGTTGTTTTACTTTCACATTCTATTATAACTTCTCACCTTCTATATTGTCATTATACACACCTAACATGCCTTAGACAACCTTATAACATCATTACTTACTAATCCCCATCATTAGGCATCATTATTTAACCTTAAACTCCACTTTTCAAGTGGTCCGGGACTTGGTCCTCGGCTAAGGTCCCGGACCGTGTCATTGTAAAACTCTCGGGCTGATTTCAGGTAATTGTCCGGGACTCCATACAGGTCCTATGTCCCAGACCAACGTAGGCAAAAACTCTCGGGTTGTTTTTATGGGGTGGTCCGAGACTTCATACGGGTCCTAGGTCCCGGACCAATATAGGCAAATTCTCTCGGGGGTAAATCAGGGGGTGGTCCGGTACTTCTTACAAAACCTAAGTACCGGACCAAGGCTGTGCAAGAACCCTCGGCCCCTTTTTGATGCATGGTTCTCCACATCCATTAAATGTATAAAATTCCCAAATGATCTTAGGTATATTCTAATGCCAAAATATCATCTTAAACACACCTAGTTCCTTGTCTAACTTGTTACTCAATTTTCTCATAAAATTCACCAACACTTATAACATTACTTACAAGGTTTCTAAATGGTGTTTCTCACCTATGATAACCACTATCCCAAAATGCTTTCTCCTCACCATAACATCATCTCCCAAGCATCTTTTCTTAACAACCTAAACTCCTAGTTGATGTCTAAGTCCTTTTTGTTTCCTAGAACACCTAAGACATTACTTCTCCTCTAGTAAAACACCTAAACATTTCCAACACTTCCTAGTTCACCAAATCTTGTTTAAACACTTAGGACTTCTTGTACATTACCTAAATTTTGACATGAACTCTCCTAGAACATTACTAATCCAAAACACATTGTTTTCACCATTAAACAATCAAGAACACTAAAATCCATCAAGAACATTCTTGTACACAAAACTTCACTCATTTAACACTACATCACAATATAGTGCATAATTTAAATTGCTTGGCACTTAGGCCCTTAAATAGCATGGCTCTTAGGCCCTTAAAATGCATAAACCATAAACACTGAATTTCCCACATCATATTTGCCTTTGACCTGCAAATACACCCAACAACACATAAGCCTTTTAATAAACCCTTGAGAGTATTTTTCTAAGTCATTTGCCATTGGCTCCTAAAGTAGTTTTAATAAGCAAAATAAGCTCATTTCTCCTAAGACATTAAACTACATTAGGTTAGCATATTTACCTCTTTTCCTCACAACTTCTTTCTTGTTTCCTTGTTTAAAATTGGTAAGGGTGTTTGATTTCTTGTCAACTTCTAAACAATATACAAGTAATGAAATGAGTATACAAGTTTATGCTTCATCTCATTGTAAACCCTAGATACATATATTGTCTAAGAACATTTAGATGATTGTTTTACCTTGGATATGAAAGAGAGTTTGGATATGTAGCAAGAGAGGACTCCACCAAGCCCTTGGAAGATTCAAATGAAGCTAGAACAAAGCAATATAAAGGACACCATCAATGGTGATTCCCGGTCAACATCAAAACAAGAAGGAAATGAAGTTTTTATTTGAGTTTCCTTACCTAGAAGCAAAGGAGAACAATAATATGTGAAAAGATGAGCTCAAGCTCCTCCCATGGAGATTCCTCTTGGCACCGAAATGG